>CM061549.1:307477696-308077696 GCA_030864215.1 Capsicum pubescens | reverse complement strand
ATTTTGGGGTTATTTAAAATATAACCCCAATTGGAATTTAAAATCTAGCCATATTTATTTATTTTGACCAAAATAAAAATCAATTGTCGAATTGCATTGCAATTATGACCAATTTTCAATTATGGTCAAATCTAATAGATTGACTAAATTAAATTAAAATTCGATACGAATTAATATCTTTTTTTTTTAATCCCGTGCTTCTTGATTAAATAAAATCAAAAGCATATTTATCCAAATAAATTATTTTTGAGAATAAATTATATTTAAATCAAGATTTTAATCATTGAAATTTATTTTCAAGATGAGCCTTAATTAAATTCGATATTTTGTAAAATAAATATTTAAGTAACAAATTATATAATCTCGTATAACTGAACACAATAGTATATAATCGTTTCTTAAAATAACAAAATCACGTGCGGAAAATATTTTAAGTTTTTTTTTTTATTTAGATGAAATAATTATTTTGGTTTATTAAAAACTGAAGAAACTCAGGATTAAAGTTAGTCGTTGAGGGCAAAAATTAGGTGTCAACAGTGAAGGTTATGAATGTTTATGAGATGCTTGTGCATATGTGCTTATGATCATGATCTATGTTGTCCGGACTCTTCAAAATGTCGTTGGGTGTGTATCTTATCCTTCAAAAGTAGTGCCTTTTTCGGAGAATTCAATATAACAACAGCATACCCAGTGAAATCCACAAGTAGGATCTGGGGAGGTAGAGTGTACTGTCAGAGGTAGAAAAGTTATTTTCGAAATTTTGCATGATGCCAACATAATGTTGGTTAAAAGATTGTTCTTTTGTTTGTTTTTCTAGTCTTGTTTCTCTTAAATGGTTCTTTTTAACACAGAGTATGGTGTTGGTTGCTTCGGACACGACTGCTATTCACTTAAATTGGGTAATGGCTACATTGTTAAACCACAGAGATGCCATGAAGAAAGTCCAAGACGAGCTAGACACAAATGTTGGCAAAAACAGATGGGTAGAAGAGAGTGATATCAAGGATTTGGTATGCTTCCAAGTTGTCGTGAAAGAACCACTGCGATTATATCCACCAGCACCTTTGTTAGCACCTCATGAATCAGTAGAGGACTGCATCGCACAAGGATACCACACTCCTAAAGGTACAAGATTTTGGGTCAATACTATGAAACTACATCGAGATTCTAAGAATTGGTCGAATCCTGATGATACATTTGATCCAGAGAGATTCTTGACTAGTCAAGCAGGGGTTGACGTTCGCGGTCATCATTATGAGTTCATCCCGTTTGGTTCTGGAAGACAATCTTGTCCAGGGATCACCTATGCAACTCAAGTGACACACCATGCAATAGCTCATTTACTCCAAGGTTTCGATTTTAGTACACCATCAGATGAGCCTTTGGATATGAAACAAGGGCTAGGCGTGACCATGCGCAAAGCAGATCCTATAGAAGTGTTTATTACACCTCGCTTGCCTTCTGTGCTATATAAGTTCTAAGATAATGTCTTCTTTTTTCTTTTTCTTTTGGTTATGTATGTACTTTGTGGATTTTCTTTGTAGGTTGGCTATTTAAAGCTCTCTTATGCTTAAGAAAAATAATTGAAAGCAATGTAATCCATTGAGAGCCATTTTAACCTCTTTTCGCTGCTCCATCTTGTTTTAAAAAAACCAACAGCTTGCCATTTTCACGGTGCAGGCCAGAAGCACATCAAGTATAAGCTCTTGCTATCAGCTCAAGGACAGATAGTCTATTCACCAGCCATGGATGCTGCATCTCAGTTTAGAGCTTAGTCGAACTCGTGTCCTTGAATCGAAAAGTTGACGGGAAATTGCACCAGTACAACACATCTTAAGCAAAGCAGATTGATCACCGGAGCTCTTGGTCCATCCTTCAGTTCTTGTCCTGGACAAAGCTTGCACTTTCCCTAGCTTTCCCGACCCAAACGTTGCCAATAATGCAACAAATGAGTCTTCACAAGGAAGCAAAAATTGTTCCACATCGCTTCAGGATGAATTATATTCGGTTGGACCTCCTGAATTGGAGGTCAATTAGGTGGAACACATCTCACACAAAAAGTCGGGGCCATCGGGCATGATCATACTCTAAAGTCGAGGAAACAACCCACCTCAACCAGTGTTCTCGAGCGACAAACATGGATCCAATCCTTCCAGTCTTTGTCCAACGATAAAAGCATGCACCTTGTCTTAAATTTGAACCCAACTACATCCGGGGGTTTTCTGCACTCCCCTCAGCTTCATCAACTCTCTGATCTTATCAGCTTCACCCCACCGGCCTGCTTCAGCGTACATATTAGAGAGAAAAGCATAGTACCCAGGATGATGCGGCTGCAGCTTCAATAAGTGGTCAGCTGCCCAAGAACCCAAGTCTACATTTCCATGGAGTCGGCATGCTCCAAGAAGTGCAGCCCAAACATTGGAATCTGGTTTAAATGGTAGATCAGTAATAAGATTAATGGCCTCATCCATAAGCCCAGAACGACCAAGAAGATCAACCATGCAAGCTTAGTGCATCTGTGATGGTTCAATGTTACGAGCAAGCATGTCATTAAAGTATTTCTTTCCCTTATCGACTAATCCCCCGTGACTACATGCTGATAGAACAGCAATATATGAGACCAAATCGTGTTCAACACCATCCTCTCGTATGGATTCGAACATATCAACTGCAGTATGTAAATCACCAAGCATCCCATACCCTAAAATCATAGTATTCCACGATGCTACATCCCTATTCTCAATCCTATCAAAAACATTTCGAGAAAGATCAATCCGTCCACATTTTGTATACAAATCCAATAGAGAATTTGCGACAAAGAGGTGTTCATGAAACATTCTTCTAACCGCAAATGCATGGATTTCCTTTCCTTGTTTAATCGCCGAAATAGTTGCACAAGCTGATAGAACTCCAACGAAAGAAACAGTATCGTGCTTCATCCCATTCAGCACCATTTCAGAGAACAGTTGAAGAGACTTTGAGCAATGACTTGTCTGTGAATAACCAATAATGAGTATATTATAAGATACCTCATCTCTAGGAGATATCTCAAACACATTTTGCGCCAGATTTAGACAACCACATTTTGCATACTTATCAGTTATAGCATTTGAGATGAAGAGATCAGTTACAGACCCATTCCTTATTGACCTGGCATGTATCTCCTTTCCTGAACGAAGACAACCAATTCGTGCACATGCAGGAAGAACATTTGTCAGCGTAACAGATGTTGGAGTTTCACCACTAGATTGCATTTCCCTAACAAGTCGTATAGCCTCTAACTCGAGCCTATTTTGAGCGAAATTTGCAACCATTGTATTCCATGACACAACATTTCTCGAATCCATATTGTAGAACACGGCAGATGCTTCAGCTGAACGCTCTGATTTTGCATACATATCAATCAAGGCATTCGCAACAAATACATCACACTCTAAACCTGTTCTTAGACAAAAACCATGAACTTCTCTTCCCTTGCTAAACCTTCCAAGTTCAACCAAGACAGGTAACAAACTTGAAATTGTAGTCGAATTTACTCTCCAACCTTCATCAATCATAAACCTGAAGCTCTCCAACGCATGGTTATTAAACCCATTATGAGAAAAAGTACCAATCATTGCATTCCAAGAAACCTCATTCCTTTCAACCATCTCATCAAAAAATCGCCTTGACGACTCAACGTTCAAACACTTCCCATACGCATCAACGAAAGCATTCCCGACACTCACTTGACAATCTAACCCCACTTTAATCCCATAACAATGAATCTCACTAACCATTATCTCATCTTCTAGCACTGCACAAACAGGCAATATACTCACTACACTCACCACATTCGGCTTAAATTCAGACCATAAAAACATCTCCTTTATCACCCCAATAGCTTCAAAATAACACTTACTATCCGAAAACACTCGAATGACACTATTCCATGAAACCAAATCCCTTTTAGGCATCTCATTAAACACCGTCCTCGTACCCGCCAAATCACCAAAACTCCCATAAAACAATAACAACGTATTGTTCACAAACACATCATAATCAAATCCCAATTTCATCAACATCCCATGTACCTCCAACCCTTTTTTAACCTCCGTATAATCGGTACAAAGCTTAATCACAAAGGGAAAGTATGATCATCCGGCACAAACCCACTTCTCAACATCCCATTATAAACATCAAACGTAAAAATATGATCATCAGCAACGCCCATCATCGTCTGAGCTCAAATAAGGGTGTTGTAGAGAAACGCTAAACGCGAAAAAGGGAGACTCTGGTTGAACATCATCTGTACAATTCTTGGGTGTGATGAAAAAGTAGCGTAACGGAGAATGAGAGAAGCAGAGATGGAAGTGCTGGTCGGAAGAAGACCATGGATGATTGCAAAAGCATGAAGTTGTTGTATTTGAACAAGAGATTTTGTATTGACGCAGAAAGAGAGCAAATCTTTGTTCCCTTCAGGCATTTTATCAAACACCTTTTGTACCGAATCCCTTTGAGGCATTTCATCAAACTCCTTTCGTGCACTCACCGAATCACAAAAATTGCCATCACCCAACTTGAGCGATAATGATCAAGTCAGAGTTTGGAGAGACTTTGTGAAGATGACAAGACGGGAAGCTGTACGAGGAATCCGAACATAGATTTTGTGTGTGTTGTACTATGTCGTACTCACAACTAAACACTTCAATTACTTCTTCATTTTGTCTTGTCCTGTCTCGCACAAGTAGCTGACGTGGCACATGAAGATATTGACGAGGATGTCATGCAAGTATCGGTGCAGGATGGTTAAAATAGAAGCTCGCTTCATGAGTGATAAGAAATTGTCTCGTAAGCTTAAAAGATAAAGTTTTACAGACTGACAGTCCGATCGTCTATGTTGTATCAGATAAGAGCGATTGGTGAGAGTGACTCCGGTGGAAGACGAGATGCGAGAAGTGGAATTGAAATGATTTGGATATGTATGTGAGAAATGTGTGAGGCTCACTATGTATGATTTCAGACGAGATGCGATAAGTGATTAAGCATGACACAAGCAATTACTTATAGAGGACATGACATTTGATGGAAAGACGTGGAGGACGCAAATTAAGGTAAAGGGTTAGTGGGTCGGAGTGTGTCCATACTAATAGGGAGGAGGGCTTTGTTTGTCGATATATCTATAATCATAGTGTTATACATGTTCTCGTAGTTTCTTATTTATGGTGTTTTGACGAGTTTTGAGATTTCGAATAGATAGGTCATAGTATTACTCTTTTAATTTCTTATTTCTTTTATTATCTAGTAGTGTGTTACTCCACTTTGTTATTTGTTTTTATATTCTACTTGTTATAATATTATTTGTCATGAGTCGAGAGTTTATCGGAGACAGTATCTCTACTTTATCTATACACTTAATCTTCCTCGCTTTATAAGAATACACTGAGTATAGTGTTGTCATATGTTTGAATAGCTAGTTATTAAGCCTTTTAGTATAGTTTTTAAATATATCAAAATAAAAAAATTAAAAATTGATGATTTCATATCTAAATACACAATTAAAATTTATTTTATTTGACTTTCAGAAAACAAAAAATATTACGTTAATTATAACAACGAAAGTAAACTATTTTATCTTGTCCTACGTGATAATTTCACAAAAATTGTAATGCAAATGCTGCATATGATATATGATATGTGTATTTATTTATTCAGTTTCAAATAAGTGTAAAAGTCATACATCCTCAAAGTTTGATGGCATAATTTTTTTTTTGATTTTTCATTCGGTGTTCGGTGTTCGATGCTCGTACTGGAGCCCCAATTAATTCGGATCGCGCGTTCAAGGTAGATATCGTTGAGTTGTCAAAGTTAAAACACTGTATTTACTTATAGGTTGATGCCAATTGAGATTCTTATTTCTTAGTTACTATATGGAAAGTGTTTAATTTTTAAAATAAAATTAAAAATATAAAACAAAAATTACGCTATTATTAAAAATAGGATAAATAAAAGAAAAATAAATAATTAATTTTATATTAAATTTCAAAAATTACAACTATGAAGAACTAACTATTTCTTTTTACTATATGCACAAATAAATTGGACTCCCTGCTATTTATTTTACTTGACACATTTTATTTAACATACCTAAAAAATCTATGTATTTTAATTATTATTATTAAAAATTATATTTTGACTATTATACTCTTATATATATATATATATATATATATATATATATATATATATATATATAATTCAATTAAGGCCTATTTTCTATTTTCAAAGACCCTTCTTTTTCTTGATAAGTATGAATATCTCCATTATTTAAATTGAGTATTTTCACTTTGAATATGAAGAAGTAAACATATGAAGAAGTAAAAAGAGTTCAACATAAAAAGCAGTTAGGAAAAGAAGAAAGCAAATAATGTAACTGATAAAAGGAAAGAGATAATAGGAGTATATAACTATTCAATACCTAAAAGTTCATTAGCAATAATCCTTTAGGAGTCGTTTGGTTGGAAAAGAATTATCTTGGGATAATTAATCTTGAGATTAATTTTTCCACCTTATATATGGATAACTTATTTCATCATTATGGTGTAAATCGTGGGATAAATAATTCCGCTACCAACTAATACCTCACACCAAATATGAGATAAAATATACCGAGACTATTTATTCCTCGTATCTTACACCAAACGATCCCTTAAGGTAAAAGAGGGCCCTACCTACTAGCTAACCTGATTAACGATCATTGTTCAAGCTTATAAAATTAGCTTATTTTGAAAAGCGATTTCTTAAAAGTGCTTCGCAAAAAAGTACTTTTGATGAGAAACAGTTTCTGTTTTGTCAAAATTTAAAAACACCTTTGATTTGTAATTAGTGTTTGACCAGCTTTTTAAAAAAAAAGTGCTTTTAAGTGTATTTTTCAAAAAAAAAAAAAATCCTTTTAAGAAAATGTTTCTTTTTAACTTATGAAAAACTGTTCTTCTTACTCTTCAAAAACACTTATTTTCTTTTAAAAGTTTAGTCAAACACCTAAAAAATAAGCACTTTTACGTGAAAAACAATGTGACTTAAGAAATTTAAATTGCATATCCAAACAGAACTATAATTTCATCTCAAATAATATCATATCACGTGACCAAATAGACAATAATAATTCAAATATTTAAAGTGGAGTATCAAATGATTATATAAAATAATAATACTTTCATTTAGAATGTGTTACACTTAAGCCAACGGTATTTCGAAACAACTTTCCTATCTCCTCGAGGTAGTAGTAAAATTTAGAGAAAATGCATTGTTTCCATTCTAAACTATACACGAAATTGCTGAGACATACCCAAACTTTAGGAGGGTCCTATTACCCCTGGACTAATTAAAACCATATTTTTGGCAACCTTAGTGCCTACGTGGCACCTTCAGTGTGTTGATTCACTGATGTGCCACGTAGACGCTAAGATTGTCAAAAATACGATTTTAATTAATCCAGAGGTAATAGGATCCTCCTAAAGTTTGGTGTGTCTCCGCAATTTCGTGTACAGTTCAGGGTGAGAACAGAGCATTTACTCTAAAATTTATGTACACTTTACGCTCTCAGACCTCACTTGTATGATTTTACTGAATATGTTATTATTTTTTGTAACAGCCAAATTATGGTTAGTTTCACGAAAAAAAATATAGAATATCATGCTAATTAAACTACGAATTAACATTAGAAAGAAGAAAAAAATCAAATTTTCATATATAGTAAGTAGAGAAAATTGAAGAAAAGGTGTCTTTTAAGTCTTGAATGAAGGATTGGTGACATTGACCAATTTAAAGGGTCAAACATAATTAAAAAACTTGATTAGGTTAATTGTGGACTTGATTAATATTTTCTAAACTTTTTAATCTTTTAAAAATACAAATTAACCCACACCCACAAAACTTCTCTCCCTCTACAAATCAATCTCTCTCTCGCCTCTCTTTCTCTCGATAGTTTCTCTCTCTAACTTCTCCCAACCAACAACTTTTCAAATTTCTCCCTTCAATTAATCTTGTGCAACTTCAACCTCTGGCAACAAATAGTTTTGAGTTCTTGCCCGTTCCTTTTTTACTTTCAACCGTTAGTCGACATGACAACATTCTCCGGCGACAATATCTTCGAGTTCTTCATCGTTTCTTTTTTATTTTCACGAGTAAAAAATTAGGGCTTTTAACTTATGACGAAAATGAGGAACTTGATTTGTTGGTGTTTGTTATTTTTTTTATGTTTTTTTTATTTTTTTATTGTTTGTTATTTTTTAGTTGAATTTCTCATCTGGATGTATCTGCTACTGATGTTTTTTAATAATGGATAAAACATGTAACATGAATCCAACAGATGAGTATTTGTTGCAACATATATGACTAATCTGTGTTGCAATATATATGACTAATATGTTGCGCATATTAGCAATCTGTTGCAACATATATGACTAATCTGTTGCACAGATTAGTAATATGTTGCAACATATATGACTAATCTGTTGCAACATATATGACTAATCTGTTGCAACATATATGACTAATTTGTTGCAACAAATGATTAATCTGTTGCAACATATATGACTAATTTGTTGCAATAAATGAGTAATCTGTTGGATTCATTTTATAGTGCTGTACTATGAATCCAACATATGGGTCATCTGTTGCAACAAATTAGTCATATATTACAACAGATTACTCACTTGTTGCAATAGATGACTCATATGTTGGATTCATGTTGCAGGTTCTATCCATTGTAACAGTAGCAGATACACCAAATAAGAAATTCAACAAAAATTATAATTTTACTTACAAAATAAACTATCAAGTAATGTCCAAGTGATATACGAACAAAATTTGACCTAAATTTTTTTTTAAAAAAATCAACAGGGGCACAACGAAAAAGTAAAACACATGAAAAATTTCATGAAACAGGTAAAGAAGACAAAAATAATATACCATACATCAATTGCAAAAGGATCAAGGGGACAAACATTTGAGTTCTCCTAAAAACGTTTAAGTTCCCTAATATTTTAATTTCTTTCTAATAGTTGACCCATCTGTTACAACAGATTTTCTATCTGTTTGATAATTTCCGACAGATGAATCATCTGATGCAACATGCTAGTCATCTGTTGATTCAAATTAACCAATTATTAATAATAACTAAATTGATTTAGCTAAAATTAAAGACGTCTCTACGACAATGGGACAAACATTTGTGTTCTCCTAAAAATATTTGAGTTCCCTAATATTTTAATTATTTTCCAACAAATTATCTATTTGTTGCAACAACTTAGTCATCTATTGCAACAGATGTTTATAACAGGTTAGTCATTTGTTTATTCAAATTAAGCAATTATTAATAATAACTAAATAAATTTAATTAAAATTGAAGACAAGTCTTTAATACAAGACCTTAGAAGGGGGACAAATGTTTGAATTCTCCTAAAAACATTGGAGCTTTAGTATTTTAAATTATTTTTCAACACATAGAACTCGGAACCAAAATGAGCCAAGGAATTTAAAAAGTGATCAAAATAGGCCACCTATTTAAAAAGTTACCAAAATAGGCTAAACGTAATAATTTATTACGTTTTCTACTTTTTTCTTAACGGTCAACTAATGGAGTTGACTTTTACAAAAACGTAAAAATTTCTTACGTTTTAATTTTTTTTTTTGTAAAACGTAAGAAATTCTTACGTTTTATAAAAAAATATAAAACATAAGAATTTCTTACGTTTTACACGATAACCGAGGAAAAAATACAATGAATTGTCAAAGCAATTAAAAAGGTACTAAAAAAAAGATTTGTTCAACGTAACAAAAAGCTACGTTCTTAACTTTTTTATAGCAGTGGTCCCTCACCCATAATTCTTTTTTCCACAAATGTCCCATCACTTTTACTTTTTCCTCTTTTTACATATGATAATTATGAATTTTTTTATTAGTTAAATTTATTTATATTTTTACATGTAGTTCAAATAATTTATTTTTTCTAATAATTTTTTACGTTTTACATAAAAAAATTAAGAAAATAAGTATCAATGACCTCATTAACTTAACAATTTTCTTATATTTATTCTATATAAAAAAATAATCACTTCTATCCTTAATTATCCAATTTCTCTTTAAAATAATTATACTTTTGAGTTTTCCTCTACTCCAAAATAGTGAAATGTTCAATTATCGTCGATCAAGTATGCTACTATATACAAGAATTATATTTTTTTAGGAGTGTTCCTAAAAAAATATATTTTCTTATATTAATTTAGGAGTGTTTCTAAATTAAATTATGATTTTTTACTCCATTAATTATAATATAAAACGTATTTGTGCATGTGAGTCTCCTCAATATCCTAATTGAAACACTAATCGAAAACTACGATGAATCACTATCCGAAAAAATTAATTTCATAGTTTTAACACACCAAAAAAATATAATTCTTGTATATAGTAGCATATTTGATCGAAGATAATTCAACATTTCACTATTTTGGAGTAGAGGAAAACTCAAAAGTATAATTTTTTTTAGAGAGAAATCGAATAATTAAGGATAGAAGTGATTATTTTTTTATATAGAATAAATATAAGAAAATTGTTAAGTTAATGAGGTAATTGATACTTCTATTTTTTAAATTTTTAATGTAAAACGTAAAAATTTATTACACAGAGGAAAAAATAAATTATTTGAACTACATGTAAAATATAAATAAATTTAACTAATCAAAAAATTCATAATTATCATATGTAAAAAGAGGAAAAAGTAGAAGTGATGGAACATTTGTGGAAAAAGGAATTGTGGGTGGGGGACCACTGTTATAAAAAAATTAAGAACGTAACTTTTTGTTATGTTGAACAACTCGTTTTTTATATCTTTTTAATTGATTTGATAATTCACTGCATATTTTTCCTCGGCCATCGTGTAAAATGTAAGAAATTCTTACTTTTTATATTTTTTTATAAAATGTAAGAATTTCTTACGTTTTACAAAAAAAAAAATATAAAACGTAAGAAATTCTTACATTTTTTGTAAAAGTCAACTCAGTTAGTTGACCATTAAGAAAAAAATAGAAAACGTAATAAATTATTACGTTTAGCCTATTTTAGTAACTTTTTAAATAGGTGACATATTTTGGTCACTTTTTAAATTCTGTGGCTCATTTTGGTTTTGAGTTCACATATATCTTGTCTATTTAATAATTTTCAATAGATGAGTCATATGTAGCAACAATTTAGTCATCTGTTGCAACAAATGTCTATATTTGTTGGATAATTTTCAATAGATGAGTTAACTATTACAACAGACTAGTCATCTGTTGCAATAGATGTTTATATATGTTTTGTCATTTTCAACAAATGTCTTTAACTGTTTGGTCTTTTCCAACAGATTACTCATCTATTGCAACATGTTAATTGAAATCATAATTGAACTTATCAATTCATCTTTAATTTTGGTTAAATCAATGTTGTTATTACTAATAATGTCTTAATTTGAATCATTTCAAATAAAATTGGTCAATTAACACTTTACTCTAGATGATCTTGTAATTACTATGAGATTAATTGAAATCGTAACTAAATTATCAATTCATCTTTAATTTTAGTTAAATCAATTTAGTTATTACTAATAATTACTTAATTTTAATTATTTCAAATCAAATCGGTCAATTAATTATTGTACTTAAGACGAAACACTTAGTTGATCATGTAACTACTATAAAATTAATTGAAATTGTAAGTGAACTTACTAATTCATCTTAGTTTTAGTTAAATCAATATAGTTATTCCTAATTATGGCTTGGTTTGAATCATTTCAAATAAAATTGGTCAATTGATCACTCTACTCAGGACGAACACACTTAGTTGATCGTGTAATTGCCATGAGATTAATTGAAACAGTAATTGAACTTATTAATACTAGTTAAATAAATTTAGTTATTACTAATATAATAGCTTAATATGAATCAATAGATGACTCAGATGTTGCAAAAGATGAGTAATCTGTTGAAAATGACCAAACAGATAAAGACATTCATTGCAACAAATTAGTCACCTATTGCAACAGATTAGTAATCTGTTGGAAATAACAAACAGATAAAGTCATATATTGCAACAGATTGGTCATCTGTTAGAAATGACCAACAAATAAAGACATTTGTTACAACAGATGACTAATCTATTGCAACATATGTGTATATATGTTTGATAATTTTTAACAAATGACTCATCTGTTGCAACAAATTAAATCTGTTGCAATAGGTTATACACCTAAAAGATCATGTAATTACTATGAGATTAATTGAAATTGTAATTATTAAATCAATTTGGCTATTACTAATAATGGCTTAATTTGAATCATTTCAAATAAAATTAGCCAATTGATCACTCTACTCAGAACGAACACACTAAGATGATCGTGTAATTAATATGAGAATAATTAAAATCGTAATTGAACTTATCAATTCATCTTTAATTTTAGTTATAGCAATGTAGTTATTACTAATAATATCTTAATTTGAATCATTTCAAATAAAATTGGTCAATTAACATTTTACTCAAGACGAATACACTTAGATGATCATGTAATTACTATGAGATTAATTGAAATCATAATTAAAATTATCAATTCATCTTTAATTTTAGTTAAATTAATTTAATTATTACTAATAATTGCTTGATTTTAATTATTTCAAATAAAATTGGTCAATTGATCATTCTACTTAAGACCAAACACTTAGTTGATCATGTAATTACTATAAAATTAATTGAAATTGTAAGTCAACTTACTAATTCATCTTTAATTTTAGTTAAATCAATATAGTTATTTCTAATTATGATTTGGTTTTAATCATTTCAAATAAAATTGGTCAATTGATCACTCTACTCAGGACGAACACACTTAGTTGATAGTGTAATTACCATGAGATTAATTGAAACTGTAATAGAACTTATTAATTCATGTTTAATTCTAGTTAAATAAATTTAGTTATTACTAATATAATGGCTTAATATGAATCAATAGATGACCAACATGTTGCGAAAGATGAGTAATCTGTTAAAAATGACTAAACAGATAAAGACATCTGTTGGAAATGACCAAACAAATAAAGACATCTGTTGGAAATAATCAAACAAATATAGACATATGTTGAAACAGATAACTAACCTATTGCAATAAATGACTCATGTATTGAAAATTATCAAACAAATATAGATATTTATTGCAACAGATGATTAAGTTGTTGCAACAGATGACTCATTTGTTGAAAATTATCAAACATATAGGATATATGTTGGAAAAATAATTTAAAATACTAAAGATCAAATGTTTTTAAGAAAACTCAAATATTTGTCCCCTTGTCTAAGGTCTTATCTTTAATTTTAGTTAAATCAATTTAGTTATTACTAATAATTGCTTAATTTGAATCATTTTAAATAAAATTTATCAATTGATCATTCTATTAAGGATGAATACATTAATTGAAATTGTAAGTGGACTTATCAATTCATCTTTAATTTAGTCAAAATCAATTTATTTATTACTAATAATGACTTAATTTGAATCATTTGAAATAAAATTGGTCGATTAATCACTCTCCTCGAGACGAATACACATAGTTGATCATGTAATTACTATGAGATTAATTGAAATTGTAAGTGAACTTATCAATTTATCTTTAATTTTAGTTATATCAATTTAATTATTACGAATAATGGCTTAATTTGATTCATTTCAAATAAAATTGGTCAATTGATCACTCTAGTCATGACGAATACACTTAGTTGATAATTTAATTACTATGAGATTAATTGAAATTGTAAGTTTATCTTTAATTTTAGTTAAATCAATTTAGTTATTACTAATAATATCCTAATTTTAATTATTTCAAATAAAATTGGTCAATTGATCACTCTACTCGAGACGAATACACTTAGTTAATCATGTAATTACGATGAGATTAATTGAAATTGTAAGTGAACTCATTAATTCACGTTTAATTTTAGTTAAATCAACATAGTTATTACTAATAATGGCTTAATTTGAATCATTTAAAATAAAATTCGTCAATTAATCATTCTACTAAGGATGAAACACTTAATTGGTCATTTAATTACTGAGATTAATTGAAATCGTAATTGAACTTACTAATTCATCTTTAATTTTAGTTAAATCAATGTAGTTATTTCTAATAATGGTTTAATTTGAATTATTTCACATAAAATTTGTCAATTAATCATTCTACCCAGTACGAAACACTTAATTGTTCATATAATTACTATGAAATTAATTGAAATCGTAATTGAACTTACTAATTCATCTTTAGTTTTAGTTAAATAATATATAGTTATTTTCTAATGATGACTTAGTTTGAATCATTTCAAATAAAATTGGTCAATTGATCACTCTACTCAGGACGAACATATTTAGTTGATTGCGTAATTATCATGAGATTAATTGAAACTATAATTGAACTTATTAATTCATATTTTATTTTAGTAATCAATTGAGTTATTACTAATAATGACTTAATGTGAATCAATAGATGACTAACATGTTACAACAGATGAGTAATCTGTTGGAAATGACCAAACAAATAAAAACATCTGTTGAAAATGACCAAACAGATATAGACATCTGTTGCAACAAATGACCCAATTGTTGCAACAACCAATTCATCTATTGAAAATTATCAAACGGATATAGACATCTGTTGCAACAGATGAATAAGTTGTTGCAACATATGACTCATCTGTTGGAAATTACTAAATAGACAAAAAATGTGTTGAAAAATAATTTAAAATACTAAAGCTCAAATGTTTTTTAGGAGAACTCAAACATTTCCCCCCCTTGTCTAAGGTCTTGTCTTCAATTTTAGTTAAATCAATTTAATTATTATTAATAATTGCTTAATTGGAATCAACAAATGACTAACCTGTTATAAGCATTTATTGCAACAGATGACTAACTTGTTGCAACAAATAGGTGATCTGTTGAAAAATAATTAAAATACTAGGGAACTCAAACATTTTTAGGAGAACTCAAATGTTTGTCCCATTGTCTTAAAGACGTGTCTTTAATTTTAGCTAAATCAATTTAGTTATTACTAATAATTGCTTAATTTGAATCAACAGATGACTAACATGTTGTAACAGATGATTCATCTGTTGGAAATTATCAAACAGATAGAAAATCTGTTATAATAGATGGGTTATCCATTAGAAAGCAATTAAAATACTAGAGAACTTAAATGTTTTTAGGAGAACTCAAACGTTTGTCCCCTCGATCCCTTTGTATTTGATGTATGATACACTATTTTTGTCTTCTTTACCTGTTTCAAGAATTTTTTCATGTGTTTCACTTATTCGTTGTGCCCTTGTTGAAATTTTTAGAAATTTTTTAGGTCAGATTTTGTTCGTATATCACTTGGACATTACTTCATAGGTGATTTTGTAAGTATAATTATGATTTTTGTTGAATTTTTTATTTGGTATATTTGCTACTGCTACAATAGATAGAACCTACAACATGAATCCAATATATAGTCATTTATTGCAACAAGTGAGTAATCTGTTGCAACATATGACTAGTCTTTTGCAACAAATGACCATATGTTGGATTCATGTTACAACACTATAATACAAATCCAACAAATGAGTAATCTGTTGCAACAGATTAGTCATATATGTTGCAACAGATTAGTCAATATGTTGCAACAGATTAGTCAATATGTTGCAACAGATTAGTCAATATGTTGCAACAGATTACTCAATATGTTGCAACAGATTACTCAATATGTTGCAACAGATTACTCAATATGTTGCAACAGATTACTCATCTGTGCAACAGATTACTCATCTGTGCAACAGATTACTCATCTGTTGGATTTACGTTACATGTTTTATCTACTGTTGAAAAAACAGCAGTAGCAGATACACCCATATGAGAAATTCAACTAAAAATTATAATTTTACTTACTAAAATCACCTATAAGTAATTCCCAAGTGATATACGAATAAAATTTGATCAAATAGCAATAGTAGCGGTAACAACAATGTTCAACAACAAGAAGATGATGATGATGAACAAGAAGAGATGATAATGAAGAATAAGATGATGATAATGAAGAAGATGATGAATAAAGCAACAACAACAATGAACAACAAAAATCACGAAGAGAGAGAAAACTCCAATAAATGAGAAGAGAGAGAAACGTGTCTTTTTTTTCCCTCCATTTCTAGTTATATTAGGTTTTACATTGGATTAAGTGTAAATTAAAAAACTTGTGGGTTATTTTCAAACTTTTCTTACTTTCTTAATAATTAAGACTTGTGTCACCCACACTTCATTTTAGAACTCTTTTGTCACCTAGAGTCCAAAACCCTAGTAAGTAATACTTATTTTTTGTCACCTATATGTTTTCAAGTGTTTATTTGAGCTTGTGAACTTGCTTTAGTATTCAAAATTAGCATCTTTTGGTTGATTGTTTACTGTATTGTGAAAAAATTTCATTCTTTATCCACTTTATATGAGATTGTAGTTAATATTGATAATGGAGCTACGGCCAACCAGCAAAACTTTACTAGGTTTTCTGTAACATAATTTGTGGTGTTCATTAAGGTTGTAGCCTACTGGTTAATGAAGTGAGTTGAGCGCCGTGAGGTCTCGGGTTCAAATCCGACAAAATACTAGGTGATTGCTTTTCAAGTGTTGGTGGACGGAGTTACCTAGCACCTGTTATTGGTTGGAGGTGGTAGGTATGCCGTTGAATTAGTTGGTTACTGGTGGGAGGTTGTAGGTATCTCGTGAAAATTTGTTGGTTACTGGTGGGAGGTGATAGGTATCTCGTGGACTTAGTTGGTTACTGGTGGAAGGTGGTAGGTATCTCATGGAATTTATTGGATACTGGTGGGAGGAGGTAGGTTTCTCGAGGAATTAGTTGGTTATTGATGGGAGGTGGTAGGTGTCCCTTGGAATTAGTTGGTTACTAGTGAGAGATGGTAGGTATCCCGTGGAATTAGTTGTGGTGCGTCCAAGCTGACCTGAACAAAGATAACGCTGGTAGTTGTCCGTCTCTGCTGGTAGATATTTTTGGGGAGATTATATTTTTGAATTATTGTTAATGAGTGGTTAATTCGTCATATGAAATGAGCTTAAATGAAAGTGGGGTTCATATAGTGGACCCTAACTTGTTTAAGACCGAGGCGTAAAGTAGCAGTAGTATTAGTTGTTGTACCAGTTGATTCATAATTTCATATGCATGTATAATGATTTAAGAAAATAAAAAAAAAATTTGCTTCTACTTTGATTTTTGGGGAAAATGCTAATCCAGCTATGTGCCGACCCAGCTTATTCTTTTGCTCAGGAATGACATTGAAGCACAGTTTAGTTTAAAAGATAGGCAGTGCAATTAAGGAAGTTTCAAGGAACAAAGGCTCAACGTGGTGGTACACACCTCACATGGCTGCAGCATCTCGTGCCATAACGGAATGGATCCCATTGGTTGATATTCTCCTCGGAATCAGAGATGCACGGGTATGTAAAAACCCAGCGTTCATGGATGTTTTCCTTTAAATCGTTGCCTTCCATGTGTTAGATTAACGTCTGAGCGACTTGCCAGGATTCCTCCAGAAACGTCTTGTTTTGTGATTTGGTATTTGGATTAGATATTATGTTAGTGAATAAGTTTTTCTCTTAGACTTGTCTTCTGTTGTCGACAAGTTTTGACCTCCGATGACACCATCCTGCATGATCTGTACATTCTAATTATGGCCACGGGAGGGATAGCCTAGAGTAAAAACCTTCATCTCTAACCATAAAGTTGGAGTTTTGCATATCAAGAAGTATGCACCAGTTCTGCAATAGACGATTACTTTTGGTAGATAATGTGCTTTTACCAGTTACCCTGTCGATCTTCCAGAGCCTTTTTCTATGTTGAGCATAAAAAAATAATTGCACAGGTGTATATAGCATGAGTATAAAGGGATAAAAGGAAAAGCAACAACATTGCTTGACATATTCACATAGTTGTCAAGTTCCTAAAGGGTTGGCTGAGTGGTTAAGGTAATGAGTGACAACCTGAAGGCTCAAGGCTCGATCCCAGCTGCAACACTTGTCGTGAGCCGTGGGCCCATCTATTCTATCCTTGATGTATAGGATTACTCAACACCTGTTCTTGGTGGATTAGTTAAAGGTTGAGCAAGTTGGCTCAGACATCATCATTATAAATAAAATTTCATTGTTGGTATTTTGTTAAGGACTCGGTTATAACTTGACACGTGTTAAATCATGTTCCAGTTCCTTTGTTTACGAGGATATGCTTGTATATTTACCATCTAATTTTTAATTCTTATTTTGCCCCTTTGACTTTTCTCAGATTCCCTTATCATCAACATGTGAGCTAATTAAGCATCTTTCGCTTTCCTCGAGGCGCATTATAATTTTGAACAAGACAGATTTAGCAAATCACATTCAATTAAAGGTGATGCATTGCTCTTCACTTTCTTAGTCAGCTAATGGCCGCTGTTTGACTTGACAATTATTCATCTAGCTGATCTTGATCCCGCCTGTACTGGCTGGCTACACCTTTTTATGATCACGGACAGCATACATGATAGCTTTTTTTTTTGGTTAGATATTTTTGCTGTCCCTAATTATTGAAGATTTTATGTCATATATCCGTTTTGCTCGCTGCCGTTACCGTCTACATATATTTATGTTTGTTTCCTGCAAGAATGGCTGAAATACTTTGAGCAAAAAAAGTGTCTTGTTTTTGGAGTCAATTCCCATAATAAGGATAACATCAAAGAGGTAATTGTATGAAAATTTACCGCAGTTGGTCATGTTTTAGTTTGCAAATTGTTCCTGTTCTAGCAACTTCTTTTTTGGTTTGCTCTCGTGTTGGAAATTCGTTGTTCTCATGATGTTTGACGTAAATTCATAGGTTTCATATGCTTTGGTACCATATTTCTTGGTTAAATTGATATTATGGAAAGGTTGACACTATTTCATGCATAAACGTGCAATTTTTTCCTATATAAGCAAAAATTATTGATTTGGACGTCATAATTTTGGTATTATTGCTGTTCTGTTGTTTGACGTTAACACATACAGATGCATACCACCATACGTACTGATACTTATTTCTTAGCAAGGGTGATATTACTGAAAGACATAATTTACTTCCATATTTAAGGTCTCCAGCACTCTGCCTCTCTGGCGTAAATGCTGATCTTTGACGGTACATAGAGGGGGACTTGAGACTACATAGTGTTGGACTTCTTAGTGTTAGCATACGAGGCCAATGCTCAGACGGTACCCCAAGTTGTAATATAAGAATACAACACCCTAGTGATGCTATGTTTCATCTATGTTGCTCGGACTCTTCAAAAATGCCATTGGGTGCGTGTCGGATTCTCCAACAGTAGTGTATTTTTGGAGAATCCGACTGGGGTGCAGCATCAAAAGTGAAGAGTCCGCGCAACTTAGTGTTTTATTGAATATAAATTCTCCTACCAAGTTCTCTATCTTGCATTGAATTAACATGAACGTTATGCCCTTTCGGTTGATGGTGTACACCCGATATACTTGGGGTCCGTTTGAGTATGTCTATCAACTTGACTAATATTGTAGAGTTGGCGTTGATATTGTACTAATGGAAAGTAGTAGGCATTGATGTTCATCACTAGTTAATCTGACAACCTTTTATTTTGCATATGATGCTCATTTATGTCAGATATAAATCTTGACATGTTGCAGACTTGCAGTTACTGAACTTTCTGCAAGCCAGAGTTTGAGAATTACCAAAGATTGATCATGGGGATCAGACAATTACCTTAATGCTTTTCGGCATTCCTAATGTTGGGAAGTCTGCCCTTGCCAACTCATTGCATCAAATTGGAAGGATTAGTGCAGCGGGTACATCATTTTTTAGTACAAACTGTTAGTTGTTAAGTTCTTGTAGCCGTTTTCTCGTGTTTCCAGAAGACTCTCTCGAGTATGGACTTCATTCAATCCAAACATCCTGAAACATTCTTTTTTTTGCAGAGAAAGGAAGATTAAAGCACACCATAGTGAGTCCTCATCCAGGAGAGACGAAAAATATTAGCGGCTTGAAGGTACTTATTTCTTACCTTGAATTTTCATCATCTGTGTTCGACCAGGAAACTTGTGAACTAGAAGGTTTGGGATTTTTCGCATGGTTCCTGTGGCGTTTTTTTCAGCTTACGGCTTATAGCTTTCCTGTTTTCCATTTGCTTTTTGTTTCTGTAGTCATTTCTTGATGAAACTACTTTTTACAAAATCAGATTGCCAGCCATCCTAGTATTTACGTGTTAGACACCCCTGGTGTTTTCCCTGCCGAGATTCTCGATGCAGAGGTGTGCTCCAATCTAGCTTTAACAGGTAGAATTTCCAAAACATTTTCTTTCGCTAACTTTTTGGATTTTCATCTCTCTCCTCCTACTCCTCTTGTTAACCGAAGGAATGATAGACATTCTATGTTCTTATCAGCTGATAGATATTCTATGTTCCGTCATTCTAAATGCAGGTGCTATCAAAGATTTCTTGGTTGGAGAAGTGGAGCTTGCGGAATATTTTCTATCCATCTTTAACTTGAGCGATGAATACAAGAAATGGGCCAAGTTGTCATTGTCAGGCACTGATGATTGTTCCGAGTTGGAGAGAAGACAGAAGAGACGATATCTAACAGATCACACACAGGTAAGCGGTTTAACAGGAAATATGTTATTATTACGCCTTTGCCTCGTGGCTATATGCTAGTTCTGTTTCCTTAGTCATTTGTTCATGAATCGGCTCTTACAAAATTAGGCGCCTGTATGTCAACGACGAGCTAATAGTAAGTTCAACAATTGTTGTTATTGCGCCTTTATAATAGGTTTTTGTTTTCACGAGACCAGGTGAACTTTTAGCCAGGGAAAACCAGTTTGTACAGAATAACACGTTCAGTGTGGTTCCTCGCCTTATATATCAGGAAAAAAATATGCTTTTCAAAATTCCCACATCACGAATAGTTTAGAAAAACATGTTCAGTAGATGCTGTATTCGTCTCATTCATGTCGATCAGCAACTATGAGTAGCGGAACATGAATATTCTCCAGTTGTTTAGCTCAACTTGTACTAAGTTCTCGATTTGAAGGGGAGCCTTGGAATAACTGGTAAAGTTGCTGCCATGTGACCAAGAGGTCACGGGTTCATGCCTTGGAAACAGCCTCTGGCAGAAATGCAAGGTAAGACTGCGTCCGATACACCCTTGTGGTGGGGCCCTTCCCTGGACACCGCACAGAGCGGTAGCTTTAGTGCATCGGGCTGACCTTTTTTTGTACTAAGTTCTCGTTCTTTTTCATTAGTATAGTTGTCTATGAAATCTATGATTATTCATACAGGATTTCATTGCGAATAAAGTCCGAAGAATGCTCTACGAAGCAGTTTCATCTGTCAATGGCGATCTAGAGAATGAGGAAACTATGTCGCGGCTCATCAAAGCAGAGTTTGCTGTTCTTCGCGATGCTTTAATTTACCTCCTGATTCGGATGATTGTGTTCGTAAAGTTGCTGCTAAGTTGCTCAATCTGTATCGTATTGGAAGGCTCGGTCATTATACACTAGACGCTGCTCCAAGTAATAACTGAGTTTTATAAGCGCGGCAGTCTTAGTTGAGGTGTCTAAATGAAAAGTTGTAACAACTTTTGGGGACTGTCTATGTATTCAACTAAATTAGTTTGACAATTTTCTATTTGTAAATGAAAAATCTCCTCCCTTGTGCGTCTTCTAGACAAAATCCTGCATCCGCCACTGTTCATTTACATGTATGAGTCATCAGATCAAGTAGTGAATTCGCGATACATCCACGAAAGATATTAAACACTTCAAAAGCTCCATCTTTTGAACTCCACCAAAAATGACCAAAAAAATAGTGTGTTAACCAAATATGTCTCATGGAATGACCATTCAATATGGTCATTTTGGACAAGGTCATGGTATCCAATATCATCACAATGAACTTTCAAGATATTAGAGGTATTTGATTCTCTCCATCTTCTCTAGTCTTAGTGGACAGAGTTACTTGATATCAACAACTGTTGCTGGTTGGAGGTGGTAGGTGTCAGAACAAAGTTACTTGATATCAACAACTGTTGCTGGTCGAAGGTGGCAGGTTTCAGATAATTGTGGATTAAGTTGAGGTGTACGAAACAACTGTTGCTAGTCGAAGGTGGCAGGTGTTAGATAACTGTGGATTAAGTTGAGGTGTACGAAAGCTGGCCCAAACACTACGGTTATTTAAAAAAATATGTTAAACAACTGGATATGTAATATTAAGTACAATATGATCAATAGTAAAAGTGGTGTTTTGGAATAACTCATTTATGGACAAATAACCCTAGAAAAGCTTGGATTGGATTGAATCTTTTAAGTTCGGTTTTGAATATTTCGAATTTTCGATTTTAATTTTTGAGTATTTAAGGCAGATCGTACCCAATTAACGATTTCAACTCACTAAACAGTTTGCTTCTTAAAATGTATAACTTTCTATAGTTAACAAAGATTGAAGTCACCTTACCGCTTATGCTATGTAATTTCATATTAGACTTAATACTATAATGGGTAAGATCGTAATTAATGTACTTAACCTTTAGAAAATTGACTTATTAGTATTTATCTCATATGGACAAGGATGAAAATAAGGTATAAAATTAACATTGATGTCATTTTGGTCATTTCAAAGTTTGAATTTCGAGTTGGTCCAAATTACGTATGCCCCCACCCCTAGTTGATGTACTTTGGCATGGACACGTCTTTTTTGTTTTTGTCCATAAAATTAACAATAATGGCATTTTGGTCATTTCATCATATAAATCTAGAAATGGATTCTTGTAGCAAAACTCAAAAAGAATTAAAGTGAGTGTATTCTTTTTCATCATTTCTTTCAGCTTGGTGTTACAATATCAGGCATGCTTCTCTTATAAAGTTTTTATGGATTTTGAAGGAAAGATTGAATTAATTGATTTGACTATTTTCCCCTTGATTCCCCTTTCTTTAAGCTTCATTTTTGTTTTTCTATATGTTATTCCAGATTTAAATTGTAAAGATAGGTAGGTTTCTACTTTTATGTTATTTGGCCTAACTGGTAAAATTTGTTTCGACGTGACTAGGAGGTTACGAGTTCTAGCTGTGAAAACAGTTCAATAGCCCCTTATGGTTTGGCCTTTCCCAAACCATCACGTAGTGGGATTTTAGTGCACCGGCCTGTCTTGCATAAATGTAGGATAAGCTATGTAGAATAGACTTGTGTTCTGGTCCTTGCTTGGACCCTTCTTATTGTTGGAGCTTAGTACACCATGTTGTTCTGCAGTAATGCAGGATAAAACCACATACAATATACCTTTGTGGTCCGCCTCTTTCCCCAAACCGCGCACATAATAGGAGCTTAGTGAACCGGGCTGTCTTGCAGTGATGCAGGATAAAACCGCATACAATCTACCCATGTGGTCCGGCCCTTCCCCCAAACCCCGTGCATAATAGGAGCTTAGTGAACCGGCTGTCTTGCAGGAAAGCATGCTAAAACGTCATACAATATACCTTTGTGGTCCGCCTCTTTCCCCAAACCCCGCACATAATAGGAGCTTAGTGTACCGGGTTGTCTTGCAGTAATGCAGGATAAAACTACATACAATAGACCCTTGTGGTCCGTCCCCTTCCCCAAACCCCACACATAATAGGAGCTTAGTGCACCAGGTTGTCTTGCAATAATGCGGGATAAAACTGCATACAATAGACCCTTGTGGTCCGGACCTTTCCCCAAACCCCGCACATAATAGGAGCTTTGTAAACTAGTCTGTCTTGCAGAAACGAAGGATATAAGGCTATGCGTACAATAGACTCTTGTGATTTGGCCCGTGCATGGACCCACATAGTGAGAGCTTAGTGCACCAGACTATTTTTTTTCTTTTGTTTTTGGTGTCACAAGTTACATTGGAGAAGAGACTTAGAGGTGAAGAGAGATTAAGAAGGGGAGGTATTTCGATAACTCAAAATTGTTGTTTCTGGGTAGTTCTCTGTTCAAGTCGATCAGGTTTGGAATTTTGGGTATGTTTTGCTATGATTAGATCGAGAGAGTATTTGCTGAGCCATCCTCTCCTTCAAACACGAACTGGAAAAATCCAATTTGCTAGAATGCTACGTCTATTAGAAACAACCTCTCTACCTCCCAAGGTAGAGGTAAGGTCCTTCCTCCCCAGACTCCACTTGTGGGATTAACGCGTGAGAATTTTGTTAATGATAATGGAATCGACTTTGTGCAGTTAGATAACACATGTGATAAGCGAAAGGAACTATTGGAAGTGTTGAACCATGATTGGAAGATGCTTATCAGTTCAATCATCAAGCCCGAACGAGCTAAAGTTTCAAACATTGAGTGGAATTCAACATCTAGCTGAAAGTCGTCGATTCAAGGCATGGTTTCTAGATCAATTTGGCGTGCTTCACGATGGGAAACAACCTTATCCTGGTGCTATTTCGGCCTTGGAAAAGTTGGCAACTCTTGGTGCAAAGATGATAATCATTAGTAATTCTTCAAGAAGAACATCGATAACCATGGAAAAATTGAGAAGCCTTGGTTTTGATCCATCACTCTTTGTTGGTGCCATCACGAGTGGGGAATTAACGCATCAATATCTTCAAAGGAGAGACGACGCTTGGTTTGCCTCTCTAGGAAGATCATGTATTCACATGACTTGGAGTGACCGGGGTGCTATATCTCTTGAGGGGCTCGGACTACAAGTTGTGGAAAATGTTGACGAAGCTGATTTTATTTTGGCCCACGGAACTGAAGCGTTGGGGCTTTCTTTCGGTGCTGCACTTCCCATGAATCTTGATGAACTTGAGAAGATACTAGATCAGTGTGCTGCTAAGAAAATCCCGATGGTAGTAGCAAATCCTGATTTTGTAACTGTTGAAGCTCGGGCTCTGCGCGTTATGCTTGGAACACTAGCAACTACGTATGAAAAACTTGGCGGTGAAGTAAAATGGATGGGCAAACCTGATAAGATAATATACAAGTCCGCTATGGAAATGGCTGCTGTTGATGCCTCAGACTGTATTGCCGTAGGAGACTCCTTCCACCACGATATCAAAGGCGCAAATGCAGCTGGAATCGCATCAGCATTTATCACAGGCGGAATACATGCTACTGAACTTGGACTTAGCAAATTTGGAGAGGTCGCGGATGATGATTCGGTACATGCTCTTGCCTTGAAAGACGATGCATATCCTACATATGTGCTCCCTTCATTTACATGGTGAAGAATGTACTATAGCATTGATGTACCTATTACTGCTGAACCTCTTTTTGATTCTTTTGGTTTACATATGACCTCTTAAACTTGTCGAGGATTTTCGTTTTGGTCACTTTAACTATAGGTGTGACTTATTGATGCATTTGAACTACCCTACTCCTTTTACTACTTTTCAGAGTGATCTTTCTCAATTTTGGAACAGAAAGGTTTGGTTGAAGGCACAATTCGGTGTAATTTGAAATAAGAAACCATGGTAGAACGTCTTGCTTACTTATTTCTCCATCTAAGTTAGCGGCAAGGTTTTACAAATTGGACCAGGTGCTTTCTTTATCTCGGCTTGCCGAGCGTAAGTGTCTGTCTTGCTCAGTGGTCAGTCAATGAAGTCATTCTGAAATGCTGCGTAAAGTGTCTTTCTTGCTTGGTGGTCAGTCAGTGAAGTCATTCTGATATGCTTCATAAAGTGTCTTTCTTGCTCGGTGGTCAGTCAGTGAAGTCATTCTGAAATGCTGCGTAAAGTGTCTTTCTTGCTCGGTCAGTCAGTGAAGTCATTCTGATATGCTTCATAAAGTGTCTTTCTTGCTCGGTGGTCAGTCAGTGAAGTCATTCTGAAATGCTGCGTAAAGTGTCTTTCTTGCTCAGTGGTCAGTCAGTGAAGTCGTTCTGATATGCTTCATAAAGTGTCTTTCTTTCTCGGTGGTCAGTCAGTGAAGTCATTCTGATATGCTGAGTAAAATGTCTATCTTGCTCGGTGGTCAGTTAGTGGAGTCATTCTGATATGCTGCGTAAAGTGTCTTTCTTGCTCAGTTATCAGTCAATGAAGTCATTCTAGATTTCTAACTCGTCTCAGAAGCTTGACATGTCTAAGCCCTCTGGTGAGAAAAGGTATAACACAAACAGATACTCAAACTTGACACCAATTAGCAAGTAAGCACTCCAACTATGAGAGTGCACGTCTAGACACCTCAACTTGGTCTCAACTGACAATTAAACACTCCAATTTGTCCTCACTGTCTCATAGACATCCCAATGCGGACATGGCACATAAATTTTGGAGGTGTCTGTCCAGATGATCATTTTGTAAGTTAAAAGAGTGTTCAACTGACACAGTGGAAACGAGTTGAGGTGTATACATGCACATACTCAAAGTTGAAGTGCTTACTTCCCGGCAGTGGTCAAGTGTGTACATACATATATATGGAGGGTACTAGATCCATCCAAATGCTTTGCTATCTAACCAAAAAAAAAAAACTTACTCCACAAAAAATCAATGGAACTGATACAAATTGATAAATTCAACTATGTAGATAGTTCATACAACAATTGTATTTTTACATAAAGAACAAGATATATCCAGCATACAGTCAATCCCAGAAAATGAAAAAAATCTAACACGTTACAGAGTTTATAGAATAACCGTGATGTTGAGGCCAGCTTAAGCACATAAAATAGCTTCTGAATACCAAGTAAGCAACTTCGGAGAGATCAAGCTTTCTGTATAAACGAAACCATCCTGAATACATTCCGAATCAGATTGAGGCCATAAGCCAGATGATTCTTTGGACGTCTTAAACACAACCACTACGTCTCAACTGGCTGCAACGGAGCAACACTTCACCATCTGAAAACATGTATTTCGGGGTGATTGAATAAAGATCAGTACTTTGTATAGTAAACAATTGATTCCACGATTCCTTGACTCCATACTCGTTCATCACCGATAACTTAAAACTGTACTCCCGGAGATGAATATGAATACACGAAGAATAAACACAAAGCATGTCTCCCAATACTGAAACACCTTGTTTGCTTTGCATTATATCAAAAAACAAATCCAGTCCCTCTGGCAACGGTATCTCTACATACACCTCATCTGAAATACTAAACGTAACTACAGAATGATTCAGTAACGAATCAACCCAATGAAATGCTCCGTGTACAAACGCCAGATAGCCCATATTAGATGGCGTATCAACGCAATCTAAAGCTCCATGTCGAAGTGCCAAATAATCCATATCAGACAGACAGTTATCGCCAGTAGGATGATCATCTATCTTCCTCCAGGAGCCACTTTTCAGCGCAAGAACTTCATTACGTTCTTTACCATCAATCTTGAGGATCTTATAGTCATCACTAGTCGAGTCATATCCCAATCCCCAAGTACAAGTAACTTCCTGTGAAAACTTTGGATTGGGAAGTACTACTGATTCTCTTGTGGACGGGTTCCATAGCAAAAGCATGAAGTCTTTATCAGGATAATTACAAACCCCTACAAGAACCAAGCCATCGTAACAGCAATGTATTTTCCAACCCCATAATTTACCGCTACGAGGCCTATCGATTCCTTGTACATCCTCAAGCACAGGTAGCCTGCTGAGGATTTCCATAGTGCCATCAACATCCATCTTATTCATTTCAGAGTGCTTCATAACTCTCTTCCCTGCAATTAAAAATTGAATAATTAACTCTCTGATACCCGCATAAAAATAATAATAATAGCTCCATCTTCCTATCACCCAAGGGTGTGACCTAGTGGTCAATGACGGCATACATGTTGTTAGTGGAGGTGATAGGTATCCCGTGGAATTTGTCGAGCTGCGCGCAAGCTAGAACTAGTGGTCAATGACGGCATACATGTTGTTAGTGGGATGTGACAGTATCCCGTGGAATTTGTCGAGGTGCACGCAAGCTGGCCCAAACATCACAGTTATCAAAAAAAGAGAAATCCTTCTGCCTAATTTTTATAACTTATTGGGTTCTCAAAAAGTTATATTATACATATTATATAGATTTCTTAATACAAATACATTTTTTTTCAAAGCTACTCATTCTACCGAAACCGTAACTAGTACTCTAGCTCCGCCCTCGTATATCAAGTCTGAATTAGTAGATAGTCGAGATGCGCAAAAGCTAACACACACACACAAACAAACAGACAATACCTTTGTTATTGGGAATTACTGTTTTCTTCATCTTTTGGCCTTTGAAAATATTAGGGTTTCTCTTCTTTTATAATGTTTTTCCTCTATTTTTCCACTTTTTATATTCCTATTACAACACTACAACAACTTAATATTTATATTTGCATTGATATATATCACTTAATTATTTTTAATTTTAAAAAAAGAGCTTGCTTAGTTAACACGTTTTAATTGAACATAAAATTGTGAAATAATAGTAAAAGAAAGATAGTTACTCGGTGCCTACATTTATTAGTACAAATAATCTAGCAAGTGTCTAGGATTTGAACTTGAAATCTCGAGATGAATTTTCGACCCCCTAAATTACTGAGTCAATCTCTAGTCTTGTGTTCATGGGATTCAAGATCTATACGTATACGTAAAAAGGTAAAAAAATATCTTATATGTAATAGTATTTGCCGATGGGGTTTCGGGTGAACACCCTCGGGCCACCCTAGCCCATTGAGTGATCTACCTCGGGCTATTGACATCATACGCTCTATCGAGACATAATCCGTAAATCACCAAGTTTGACATACTAATATACGATCCCCACGGATCATAGATAGTTGTTTGAATAACCATAATGTTTGGGTCAGCTTAAGCACGCAACATTTCAAGAAAAAGAATACTACAACTTCCAACTACTCTGCACCAGAAATTTGAAGAATTGATGAGTAAATACTAAGCAAGTAATTTCGGAGAGATCATACTTTCTGTATAAACAAATCCATCCTTAATAGGTTCTGAAACAGATTGAGGCCATAAGCGCGATGATTCTTTCGATGTCTTAAATACAGAACCACATTCCAAATCTCTGCAATGGAGTAACACTTCACCGTCTAAAAACTTGTATTTCGGTATTGAATAAAGATCGGTACCTTGAATAGTAAACAATCGATTCCAAGATTCCTTGACATCGTAGTCTTTCAGTATCCATAACTTCAATGTGTGGATCCCTCGACGAATATGAGTAGAATATACACAAAGCATTCCTTCCAATGCCGAAACACCATTTATGCGATTCATGTTGAAAACCAAGGACATTCCTTCCGGCAACGGTATCTCTCCGTACACCTCATTTGAAATACTAAATGAAATCAACGTTTTTTCCAGTGACGAATCAAGCCAATGAAATGCGCCATGTACAAATGCCAGAGAATCTTTGCCATCAGACAACACAGGGAAAACACCAGCAGGACGTTTATCAATTTTCCTCCAGGAACCACTTTTCAGCGCGAGAATTTCACAATGTGCTATGTCGTCAATCTTAAGGATCTTATAGTCGTCACTAGTCGAGTCATATCCCAGTCCGCAAGAATAATCTTTTGTCAGTGAAAATTCTGTACGAGGAAGTACTGTTGATTCTCTCGTGGAGGGGTTCCATAGCAAAAGTATGGATCGTGCGTACTGAGGATAATCACGTAACTTGATAAGAGCCAACCCATCGTAACAACAATACATTCTGAACCTCCATGGTCTAGGGTTAGAAGGCCAATCAAGTTTTCGTACATCCTCAGCTAGTTGAACCGAAGATAAAGAAGCCGATGATAAAGAAGAACAATGCAAGGGAAACTCACCATGAAGAACAAGAATTTTTTGGGAATGTTCGTTATTCTTGGCACGATTGAGATGCTTCAGTGTAAAGTAAGGCTCGGATATCAATGTCATCCAACATTTCGAAACACATTTAAATCATAGAAGACACAGTATCGGTAGCCTGCTGAGAATATCCATAATTATTTCTTCTTGCAAGTGAACTTCCTTCGTTCCATCAACATCTATCTTATTTGAACGCTTCACAACTCTCTTCCCTGCAATTCAAAAGATTTGGTTAGCGCTATGCAGCTAGCTAGTGGTGCAGCCAGGATTTTCAGCAAGGACTAAACATACAAAGAAACTAAGCGAACTCAACATCTATACATATATATATAAAGGGTAGTCCGGTGCACTAAAGTTCCCTCTATGCGCACCACAGAGGTATACTATATGCAGCCTTACCTTGCATTTCTGCCAGAGAACCAGTGACCTCCCGGTCACATGGCGGCAACTTTACCAGTTACTCCAAGGCTCCCCTTCCCAACATCTACATATATATGCATAAACGAAAAAATTTAAAAAGTTGACGTAAGATATGTATAAATTTCGATCTTGGTATGCAGAGTTTAAGTTAGGTGAAGAGTCAACATCCATATGCTTTGTTATCTTTGAATGTTTCTCAACTCTCTCCCCTACAATTCAAATTTATTGTGAAGCCAGAATTTTCATCAAGAAAATTCAAAATATAAAGAAAGTAAACATACAGAGACGCTAGATTCAACATCTACCATATATACATATATAAAAACAATCGACCTTCTTTATGTAGTATGATTTTCAGCTCCTCCATCTACGTCTTGCATGGACGGAAGGCGAAGGGTGGCCTGGTGCACATTCTTTGTCAACTAAAATTTTTGGCATTTAAATCAGGGAATAGTCGAGGTGTATACGAGCTAACGCATATAATGACATTACAATAACACACACAAAAATAATAATAATACAAAAGAAAAAGATACCTTTGAAAAGATTTGGCTTTTGTGTCATCTTTAGAGCTTATTTTTCTCTAATTGCTTTGATTTGAATGCATAGAATTTCTCATTTTAAAGGTTTTTAATCTTTCTTACTTTTAATATGACAAGGTATTTTCTTCTTTCTTTTTTATTTCCCACTTTTGGTATGATAAGGTATTAATTAAACTTGGTTGTTCAAATATATGATAAGATCAAAATCGGGATTGCTTAGTTATTATATTTAACTAAACGAAAAAAAAAACGTTTAAATCAAAATTTTAAAAAATGGATTAATGTTTAAAAATAGTAAAATATTATGACATGAATTATGACAATGTAAAATAAAAAATTGAGGATCTTTAAGGAATTTATTCCCTTCATTGTACTCGAGGTGTTGGATTACTTTCTCCAGGGATAAAACAAATATACCTGTCTTAAGTGTAGCGGTACCTCAAACACCTACGACTGGTCGCACTCAAGGGAAGCGTCGATTTTTTTGTTTGTTAAAAATTCGTATGCGTCTCTATTTATAGCCAAAACATCTATTCTGAAATAAGTTTAGTGCCAGTTCGGAAAATACACTAAAAAGGACGACAAAAATATGCTAAAATTTAGTTCGAGTGGTACTAGGACCCTCGTGAAATTGGAGTGCGTCGTAGAAAATTTAGTCATAGTTCAGGGCGTACTAGAAGCTTTACTCAATTTTTTATTTTCTTTTCTATTTATCATTCACGCCAATACTTAACTCCAACAGTTATTTCACACTATACGACATACAAAATAATGTATTACTTCGATGATTGGAGAGTCTTGTTTACGAGGAGAGTTTTTTCTCTCGATATTTTTGTACTCTTATATTAGTAGATTGTTCATTTGTCAGATATAAATGTAAGGAAATATCTCAAACCACGTTTCCTAAAGACCCTCGGCTCAAGAAAAATTATGTTTTAGAACAGTTTCGAAAAAGGAAATGCAACGTTTGCATTATGTCTTCCTAGATTTCGATAACATTGAGGACAACCTTAATGTGGCATCTAGGAACTTCATAGATCTGGGAAGTAATAAAAGGGCAGCTCGATGCACTAAAGCTCCCGCTATGCGCAGTGTCCGGGGAAGGGCCCCACTATAAGGGTGAATACGCAGCCTTATCTTGCATTTCTGCCAGAGGCTTCCCGGGAAATAATAACAATATGAAATCATCAAATGGACCACCTGTAAATCTAGTCCCAATTTGGATTAGCCTCCCATGGCATCACTACGTTTGGGATGCTCTATGTCGCGTTGTCGAGCCAACTGGTACCCCTCTTGCTATCGATAAGGCTACTAGCACACAAAGTAGACCTACGACAGCAAAGAGGTCGGTAATGTAGCAATCCTGAACATAGCGCCACCATCCAGATGGCCATGACTACGGAAAAAGATCAGAATGCTATGGGAAACAGAAAATGAAGAAGGCTAACACTAAGGAAGGATATAAAACAGGAAACAGCAACAACATCAGAAAGGAGACTAGCGAATACAGGCAGCACGAGGAAAGTTCAAAGAACACCCCCTTACTCCACAAGACAAATGCCGACATGGAAACGATGGATGCAAAAAAACAATGTCAACAACAAAGTCGAAAGAATCCCAATACTTCAATTGTGAACCACTTTAAAAGCGCGCAAAGGAAGAAATAAAGCTGCCAAAACGAAGGAAATAGAATATCCAGAGATTATCATGGACAAGAAAAATCAATTTTTAGAACAATTTTGAAAAAAACAAAATGAAAAAGTAGCGAAGCACCTAAAAAGTATGTTTATACGATCTAGGCACGTATTTGATGTTTCTCCGGGATTAGTAAGGCGAAAAGAGATCATCCCAGCCTACTGGGAGCTCTAACATGAGCTATCGAAAAGATACGCTCTGCTGAAAAGATTTTAAAAGAAAACAAACCGCATCGCATCTGGTTGAACTATCACCCCTAGCCACACGAGACAATCTTGTACTTTGCCACATACGTGAGTTCAGTCTTCCAAGACCTACCAGAGTTCTGTGCTTGGTGAAAATACAAAATATTTTCAGGCACAACGGTAGCAGAAAACTAGATGAAGCAAAACAAATATGGATTTTTTTCAGAATGAGAGAACTTCAAAGTTCCATACTTGAAGATGACACTGATGAAAATATTTTTTTGATAATCGAGAAATCCTCGAACGCTAGCTGACACATTGGAACTGAACATTAATGTGCTTCAGCATGCTATCTAAATAATAAAAACACAATGCAATTGATACAATGTGATCAGTTCAACTAGGCAGATAGTTCATACAATCACTTTTTGTTTTTGACAAAAGTCGTATGCAACGCAAGGTTAAGCCCCGAAAAATGACAAAATCTAACTCGTTACAACGCTGTAAATTGCCCACTTTGACATCCTGATATATGTTCCCAACAGGTCGAGCAGCTTAAGCACGTATGTGAAGTTGTATGACCACTGCCAGTTCTGCGACTCCTACAATATAAGCAAATGATGAGCTACAACAGCTTCTCTTAAAAGAACCTCATAATATTTCAAGGAAAAAGAAAACTACTACTAACATTAAAATGAAAAAGAGGTTGTAGTATGATTACCTCGAAAAGATGTTGTCTTGATCGTACATGAGTAAATACTAAGTAATTAATTTTGGAGAGATCAAGCTTTCTGTATAAACAAATCTATTCCGAATACATTCTGAATGAGATTGAGGCCAAAAACCAGATGATTCTTTGGTTGTCTTAAATATATAACCACAACGGTCAAAATGCTTGCAACAGAATAACACTTCACCATCTGAAAACCTGTATTCTGGTACCAAAGAATAAAGATCGGTACTTTGGATAGTAAAAAATCGAGTCCAAGATTCCTTAATACCATAGTCTTTCATTATCCATAAGTTAAAAGTGTACTTCCACTGATCATAATGAGTAGTACAAATACAAATCATCTCTCCCAATACCGAAAGGCCATGTTTGACGCAATTCATGCCCGGAACCACAAACTTTCCATCTGGAAATGGTATTTCTTTGAATACCTCATTTGAAATATCGTATGAAGTCACAGACTCATCCCGTGACAAACCAAGCCAATGAAATGCTCCATGTACAAAAGTCAGAGAGTCCATATCAGACAACCACGAGCGGTAAATGCCAGTAGGCTTACCTATTATTCTCCACGAACCACTTTTCAGTGCAAGAATTTCACTACATGATTGGTAACCGATCTTAAGGATCATATAGTCACCACTAGTTGCATCATACCCCAATCCACAAATATAATCCTCTGACGGTAAAAATTCTGTACTATGAAGTACTGTTGATATTCTTGTGGAAGGGTTCCATAGCAAAAGCATGAGATGATTAATATTATCATATTTACGAACCCCTACAAGAACCAAGCCATCGCAGCAACAATATATCTTGCAATTCCTTGGTTTACTGCCATAAAGCCAATCAAGTTTTTGTACATTCTTAGTATATTGAGCCAACGGTAAAGAAGCTGGCGTTAAAGAGGAGAGATGCGAGGTAAACATGTCCTTAAGAAATAGAATTTTTGGGGAATTTTGGTTATTCTTGGCAAGCTTGAGGTGCTTCATCGTAAAGTAAGGCTCGGAGATCAATGCCATCCAAATCTTCGAAACACATTTGAATCGAAGAAGAGATTGCACAGGTAGCCTGCTGAGGATGTCCACAACTATTTCTTCGTTGAAGTGAATTCCCGTAGCACCATCAACATCCATCTTAATTTTTTCCTCAAAATGCTTCACAACTCTCTTCCCTTCAATTAAAAATTGTGCTTATTAATCCCATATAGGCCATAAGACATAAGCAGCACCGCATAAAGGCGGATCTAGAATCTCAAGTTTATAAGCTCTAGATGCTAGAAAAGGTAACTTGTTGAGTTCTGGCAAAATTATTAGACATATTAAATAGATTCTTAACACAAATGCAGGATTTTGCCAAAATTACCGGATTTTGCCCAACTCGTAACTAGTACTCTAGCTCGCCCGCCTATGGAGTTAGGACGTCAAAGCTAACTCAAATACCACCTTTAAAAGGGGAAAGAAGAACACACAAAAAAAACAAGCAGAAAATAAGCGGAGATCAAGAAGAAAGAAACAGATACGTTTGAAACGATTTGCCTTTCGTGTCATCTTTAGAACTTCCTCTTCTCTACTGCTTTGATTTGAATGCTTAGGGTTTCTCCTTTTGCATCTTCCTCTTGTTTATATACAAGTTCTTTGACACGTGTGTTGCACGTGTATTTCGAGTCATAGTAGTTCTTCGACACGTGTGTTGCACGTGTATTTCGAGTCATGTAACATGTAATTTTTCAACTTCATGTAACATTGTTCCCTTGATATATCTAATAGAACAAATAAAATTTGAAAATCAAAATGAAAGAAGAATAGTTCAGCTCTTAAAAGAATAAAAGTGTGTTATATAGAGAATGGTGAACCAGTGGTTGTGTTTACGGAAGATGAAAAAGAGGTGCTAGCTTTATTTTGAGAGTTGTCTTCTTCTACATTTGTTCTACTTTAGTTTGTATTAATCTACTTAAGGTTTATTAAATTAATATATTTTCAAGTTCATATGCTCAAATATGATTCTAATTTCAAACCATATTAGTTTCGCAAACAGAAATACGCTTATAGCTCAGTAAGTGTCACGACCCGAGCTGGGGCCCTGGCCGCGACGAGCATGAACCATGAAGGCCCGGGCGCCCCTTTCTATCTGGCAATCGTGAACACCATTCATATACAATAAATAAAAATGTGGAAAACTATTACAACGGAATCATGGTCAACTTTTATTTCAAACTACTCAATACTGCAATAAGTTCGTAAAGATCAACATCTAACACTTGTCTGCGAAATCTCTACTAACTGAAAATAATCTCTTTCTAAAGACTGGGACAAGGCCCTCCGGAATAAGGGAGGCTCACCAGCTGCAAGCTTCTGACAAGTCAATCTTCTGCTTAACGGGACCCTAGGACTGTATATCAGAATCCTGAAATATAGAGGGTCAATACAGATGTACTGGTATGCAGGGCAATCCAAAATAATGAATTTATACATATATAACATAGGTGAGAGCAAGTCATAAAACATTATGCATGAAATAGTTTAAAATACATGGGCCCTTTCAAAAGATCTTAAAACAATCTTGTCAATGCGATTTCATTCTTTGTATTACTTCTGAGCTAGATGGTACACCCTACATTTCTACAATCCCACAGGCTATATGGAATCCTCCCTTGACTCGGAAGCCAAGCCCCCAATCCAAGTTTGCCCCAAAGATTAGGGTGTCAGCAAGGAGGGGACACGCAAGATCACAAACGCAGAGTGTCATAATCCCCAATCAAGTCAACATGTCATGGTAGTGCACAAGATCACAAAGCAGGGCTCCTAACCATAAATCCCAATTTGGGACGACATGAATCAAGGTACACAAGATCACAAAGCATGGTACCATAATCCCGTGTCGGCAAATCACGGTTTCTAGCATAGAGTCTTTCAACTCGTACTTTCTTCGGGTAACCATCTAACTCTCTTTAAGCTCATTTTTAACCTTTTCTAAACATGCAACTTTCTGAATTCAAAATCTGAAAATCTGAGTGAAATCTGATTTCTATTCAATTCTGTGTCTGTCATGGCATTGTCTGATTTGGTATCGTCATACCAAGACTTGCAAGTCATGTTTCTGAGCCATAAAATATCATATCATAGTTTTCTCTTTCAAAACATAAAGTGTAGACCACCATACTTCAAATAATTCAAGAAGATTCATTCTTCCAAAAACATTTAGCAAATTATGCAAAGATCATTCTTTTCAATCATTTCAACAAACATGTGGTGGTCATGTATTCTTGGCAAACCATGCAATTCTTTCATTATATATATATATATATATATATATATATATATATATATATATATATATATATATATATATTCAATATTTATCATTATGTAAAATCCCCCTCTCATCAATTTAAAATCAATCTTAAATAGTTCAACAATAGTCAAGAACATTGATACCATGCTTCTAAATAATATTCTAAAATCAAGAGGTGTTGCAACATGAGAGGGAATGTAAATAATCAGGCTCTAAATTCAATTAACAACTTAAACACATACATACATATATAATATTACAAATCAATTTGGGGGAAAGGCCTCAAGACCAAATCAATACCATCAAAAACTTTAAAAGCATAAATCTAATTATAAATCCAAAATTCCTTTTTGTAAATTCATGATTTCTAAACCTTTAACATGATTAAGAAGAATTTACCATGCCCATGTAGATAAATAAAACCCCCACGTACCTTAGATAATTTAGTTTGAAAGATGGAACCCGGATGTTGATCCTTTTCTTGGAATTCTTGATCTTAGGATGAGTACTTAATCTTTGGGGAAAGGATTAGGGTTGAATTTTTGAGAGGAATTGATTAGTTTGTGATGTATTTTGCCCAAATACTGATTTTATTTCGTGTTGTGGCTGAGGTGAGACGAGGGAAAAGATGAAAATACCCCTAAGGAAACAAAAAAGGTCGCAACAGTCCCTTAGTTGACAGGCTGATATGCTGAAGTAAATTGGGTATAACTTTTTACTCCGATGTTGGATTTGGACGAAATCAGTTGCGTTGGAAAGAGAACTCAAATACCTACCATTTGATATATAGAAATACACCCAGTTCTTTAAATAACAGAAGTTATGGTCGACAAAAGTTGACCCAAGTTGAAGTGTCCACTAAAACTTAATCTATAGAATTGTTTTCAACTCGTCTTAGAGTTAGGGGATTCTTGTGACCTCAATTCGTATTCAAAGGTTTTTCCACACTATAGGAGTGATCACGACACATATATTAACAAGGAATAATTTAGTTCGGGTCTATACGCATAGGAGCGATGGTCTAAATTCTAGCCCGAAAGTACGGGGTGTTACATATACTCATTAGAATTTATTCATCAGTCATTTGACCTAACAACCTTTTGCTTAGGTCGACAACTATAAACAAGCGAGGAGATGTATAAATCATGAGATATAGAAGTCATGTGCGACGAACCTAACAACCTTTTGTTCAGGCCAACAACGATAAGCGAAGAAATCTATGAATCATGAGATATAGAAGTCAGGTGCAGCTCAGTCAAAGCCAAAGCGGTCAAGCAAGGTGGATTTTCCAACAATGTGGGTGGTAAGTTGCTTGTCAGAGTTGTACTTCCATATGGGGATTGACACAACTTTCTAGAAGTTCAACAATTGGATGGAAAAAACAATTGTTGTTTGCTGACGGTCCTTCGCTTACTTCTCTGATTCGACAACACCTTTTTCAGATCATGGAAAAAGGTTGTGTTGTAATGAGGTACGGATTTAGAATTTTAATTGGATAGATTCAATATTTAGGTTTTCACGACTAAATTCATCGTACCTTTGAAGTTATAAGTTTGAATTCAAATAGTTATTAAGAGTTTATATATAACAAACTTTGTGCCTATTTTACACTGAAGCTTAGTTGTTTGTATCACATTCATGGTATACAATTCCTTCAAATGCATTTTTTAATACCCGAGGGTATGACCTAGTTGTCAATGAAGTGGGTTGAGAACCATAAAGTTTTCTATTTCAAATATCGAGAGAAACAAAAAACATTAGGTATTTTCTTCTCATTTATATAGTAACCGCGGTGGACAGAGTTACCTGGTTCCTAATGCTGGTCAGGCAAGGTAAGTTTTCCAACAATGTCGGTGGTAGGTCCCATATACTCATTGGAATGTATTCATCAGACATTCCTCAAGGAAATCAATTCATACTTTTGAGAACAATTCGTATGAAGGTAATGATGGATTACGTGGATTCCCACTTTCAAAAGGTTGTGGTAATGATACAGTATCAGAGACAAATTACACCACATCTGTGCTAAATAATCAAGAAAGCAACTCTGAATTTCTCAACGATTTTTGGAAAGGCGCTCTTATGGGGTATGGAACCGGACTATGTATTGGACTATCCATAATATATATCTTGATCTCAACTGGAAATATGAAATGGCTTGAAAGAATCCTTGAAGAGCTGGGACACACAATTATGATGGCAAGGAGAAAGAAGCAGCGAAGGCAAAGGAACTACAGAAGAAGAAATAATCGCTTCTAGACAATTCAGCAATGGAGCAAGATTTGATTTCAGGAACTTACAGGTATTCAAGATAAGTTCTACACTAATATATTAGTTTTCAAGTTTTTTTTAATAACAACAACTAATAGATACTCTCTCCGAAGCAAATTTTTTTTTATTGATAAGTGTTTAACGCTCACTATCTTATTTTTCAATTTTTAGATGTCAAGGATAAGAAGACATTGGCGCAGTGGAGTAGCTTACTATTAAGCTTTATTTTGAGAGTTGTCTTCTTCTACATTTGTTCTACTTTAGTTTGTATTAATCTACTTAAGCTTTATTAACTTAATATATTTTTCAAGTTCATATGCTCCAATATGATTCTAATTTCAAACCATATTTGTTTCGCAAACAGAAATACGCTTATAGCTCATCAAGTAACTGATATGTTACGAATTAGATCAGGGAAAAATTACGAATCAAAACATGAACTCTCTTTTATGCAAAGAATCTAAGAGGGACTCACATACAAAAGGAAAGAAAATGCTGTCGTCAAAAGAAATCACATCAGCAAAAGTACAAGTAGATGCAGTCAAATCCGTCTCTTTTAATTATATCAAATTATTCAAAAAAGGAAAACGCTATTCCAAAAGAATCCTCATATTGCACTGCAGAAAGATTTTCATCTAATCCTAAAGGATGCTATATGTGGTCTGAATTTAGGCAGCGCCAGAGCCGTATTTCTTTCCAAAAACGATCATCTGAAGTTTATCATATCCAGCCAACACACCAGCACCAGCAACAGCACGAAGGATGTTAGCACCAGCACCTTTGAAAACAGATTTGGGACCCTCGTTCTTAAGAATCTGGGAGAATGCGTCAAGTGAGTTATTGCACTTGACAGTTTCACTGGAGGTCATCATCATTCTTCTTCGGACTGTGTCAATTGGGTATGAGGAAAGACCGGCACCATTGGTAATCAGCCACCCAAGAGCAAAGCTAGCAAAGAAACTATCTCGTAAACATCAAAATAAGCCAAGTGAAATTGTTGAGCCAACGATATTATCAAACGTCCATGTAAACTGATAAAAAACAAAGATGCTAAAACTGACAAAGCGCTAACCTGTAGTCCTCCAGTCAAGAGAAAAGGCTTTAAGGAGTCATACATTCTGAAGTACAAACCACGGTAGACAATGATACCAACACATGAAATGTTGAATCCACGGTACAGTCCAGCAACTCCATCAGAAGCGAGTGTCTTTCTGTAGATATCAACCATACCATTGAACTGTCTCTCGCTTCCTTTCTTTGCAGCCTTGGCATCATTTGCAAGATGCGTACGTGCATAATCCAATGAGTAGACAAAGAACAAAGAGGAAGAACCAGCTGCACCACCGGATGCAAGGTTTCCAGCAAACCACGTCCAGTAGCCATCACGGTCCTTCTTGAAGTTGAAGAGTCTCTTGAAATTAAATGCAAAGTTCAAGGCCTGTGGAAAAACTAATGATTAGTCCACCATAATGTGAAATAACGTACAGAATGGCATCAGTAAGATGAAGGCAAACAGTAAACCTGAGTTGGGAAATAACGGATAACATTAGCAGTGTGTCCCCTCCACAAAGCGACAGCCCCTTCATCCTGCATTGTCCTTTTGAAACAGTCTCCAATTCCTTTGTATGGTTACGAGAGTCTACCAGCCTTGATCATGTCATCTTGTCTTTGGATCAAAAGCTTCACACGCTCAATAGGAGCAGCGGCAGTCTTTGAGACAGCAGCAGAAACTCCACCCACGAGGAAGTCAGTCGCAAAAGCTGCAACACCTTTCTCCGCGGGAGCCTGTACGAACACTGGTGAAGCATTTGCATAGTTAGAATTGAATAGTTAAAGGGCATACTTGTGCATTGAAAAAGTTAAAGGTCATAGTTATAATGTGTTTTTCTATTAGGTGGCAAAATCTGAGTAGATTACTAATCCACGTAGGAGTGATTTAGTTTCACGCATGTAAGTTACAGAATTTGAGTATTTTTTTGTTCAGCTTTTATATAGTTAAAGAGCCCACTTGTGCACTGACAAAGTTAAAGGCTTAGTTATGAATTCTCACGTTTCAAATCTCAATCAAGTGCTATGGAGTATATTAGAGATTATATTGTATACGGTCCACTACTTTTGAGCTAAGAAATGAGAACCAAACATGTCTACATCCTTATCACTTTAGAAAATTTCATCCTTATCATTTTTTTTTTTTAATTTTCCATCCGATATTCGAAACTCATATTAAAACTCGACTAACTCGAATTCTCTCCGAGTAGGACCCAATTTGGGGATAGCGATCTCTATCAAGGATTTTTCCATACTCAGGTGTCGAACTCGAGACCTCTCTGGACTTTACTTTTTGATATTGTTCATAAAGGGTTTCAAATCATAGGAATATAATTTTCAATAACGTGTGCTAAAACCTTGTAATAAGTTTCCTATGATGTTCAAAAAATGAAAAAAAAAAAACCTTATATTATGTGAAATAATATAATTTCATATTGTACTTGTGAAAAATTAACTGTAAAATTATGATATAAAATAATCTTTTTTCTCTATCTCACCAAAATAAATAAATAAAAGTCGGATCTAGATAAAAAATTACATTGTATATATAAGATAGTTTTTAGAGATAATGCTCTATTTCACCCTTGAACTATACCCAAAATGTCTGAAACACACATTAACTTAAAGAGGGTCCTATTAACCCCGAACTAATTAAAAATATAATTTTGACAACCTTAGTACCTACGTGGCACATACGTGGCACAACACACTGAAGGGTCCACGTAGGCACATGTATGTGCCATGTAGGCACTAAGAGTGTCAAAATTATACTTTTAATTAGTTCAGGGCTAATAGGACCCCCATTAAGTTGAAGTGTGTCTCAGCCGTTTTGGGTATAGTTCAAAAGTGAAATAGGGTATTTTCTCTAATTTTAATGTATGTATATAGATTTTGAATCGACTAAATACGAGAGTGATTTCAGTGATATATGAGTTCAAAATTTACGATGAAATAATTAAGGTACAATTAAGGTACGAATTCAAACATCACCATCATCATTTAAAATAATTGAAACCAAAAACTTTTCAAAATGAAAATGACATATACCAAAACTTAGATTTTTCTTTATAAACACATCAAAAACTTAAGATATTTCTTTATAACAAAAATGGAAGATCATATAATTTTTTATTTTAATGCAATTTTACTACTCATAACCATTACCCTTTCCTCCATTTTTATATATAAATTAACACAAAAATCACATAAACTTTCAAATTTCCCGCCAGAAATCTCCGGTGGCTTACCGGTGGTCGGTCATCTTCTCCAATTCTCTGGCACCGACAGCATTCCATTGCATCGAAAACTATCCTCTTTGGCAGACAAATATGGCCCCATTTTCACTTTTCGGCTAGGAATACCGCGTATATTAGTGGTAAGTATCTATGATGCTGTGAAGGATTGTTTGAATATCAATGATAAAGTGTTTGCTGCCCGGTCGGGGAGTTTAGTCGGAGAGTATATCAGGTACAATAATGCAATGCTTTTTCTTGCTAGTTATGGTGATTATTGGAGAAAGATTAGGAAAGTTGTTATTAAGGAAGTTTTGTCTAGTAGTAACTTGGAGAAATTGAGAGATGTGAGGGTTTTTGAAGTGAAAACTAGTATTAAAGAGCTTTACTCTTTGTTTCCGATCACCGGAGATCAAAATCTAGATTTTCCATTCACCGGTGATCATTTTCCGGTGACCGGAGATAATTTCCTGGTGGGTGGGGATGATGTTAGTTCTACGGTGGATGGAGATGAGGTTAATTTTCCGGTCACTGGACATCAATCACCGGTCTCCGGAGAAAATCTTGATTTTCCGATGACCGGAGATGATTTCCCGGTGGATGGAGATGATATTAGTTTTATTCTGGACAGAGATAATGTTATCAAGACAAAGAAACAACCTCTAACAGAAATCCAAGGTAAGGATTCGTACAATAAAGTCTTCTTGTCTGACCCTTCCTTGAACCCCACACATGGAAGGAGCTTTAGTGCTAAAGGAGATAAGGTTATCAAGTCGTGGAAACAACCTGTGGTAGAAATGCAAGGTAAATCTTCATACAATAGTGCACATAGCAATCTCTTTAGTTCACCAGACTGCCTGGTCTCTGGAGCTAATCTTGATTCTCCGGTGACAGGAGGTGATTTTCGGGTGAAAGTGAATATTACTAATTGGATAGAAAAGTTAACACAGAGCTTGATAGTGAAAATGATAGCTGGAAAAAGCTATGGAAGGGTAGAAAAAGGTGGAAATGAAGAAGAAGAAGAAGAAGCTGAGAGATTTAAGAAAACTTTGAAAGATTTTATGTATATATCAATGGAGTTTGTTTTATGGGATGCATTTCCAATACCTTTGTTTAAGTTGATTGATTTTCAAGGTCATGTTAAGTTTATGAAAAGGACATTTAAAGATATTGATTGTGTTTTACAAAGTTAGTTGGATGAACATGTGAAGAAGAGAGAAAGGGTTGATTTTGTTGATGGAAATGAAGAGGATTTTATTGATGTTATGCTTTCTATGATGAGTAATGAAGATTTTGTTGATGGTTATAGTAGAGAAACCACCATTAAAGCTACTGCTCTGGTGAGTAATAATGCCTCTTCCTTCTATATTTACATTTCTTTTCTTGAATATACAGTATGAAGTTGCTCGAACTCTCCAAAACTGTTGCCGCACCAGGGTCGGATAATTCAAAAATGCACTACTTTTGAAGGATCCGACACAACTCCCAATTACATTTTTGAAGAGTCCGAGCAACATAGGTGAAGGTTATGAATGTTTATGAGATGCTTGTGCATATGTGTTTATGATCATGATCTATGTTGTTCGGAGGATTCAATATAACAACAACATACCCCAGTGAAATCCACAAGTAGGGTCTGGGGAGGTAGAGTGTACTGTTAGAGTTAGAAAAGTTGTTTTCGAAATTTAGCATGATGCCAACATAATGTTGGTTAAAAGATTGTTCTTTTGTTTGTTTTTCTAGTCTTGTTTCTCTTAAATGGTTCTTTTTAACACAGAGTATGGTGTTGGTTGCTTCGGACACGACTGCTATTCACTTAAATTGGGTAATGGCTACATTTTTGAACCACAGAGAAGCGATGAAGAAAGTCCAAGACGAGCTAGACACAAAAGTTGGCAGAAACAGATGGGTAGAAGAGAGTGATATCAAAGATTTGGTATACTTCCAAGCTGTCGTTAAAGAAACACTGCGATTATATCCACCAACACCATTTTTAGCACCTAATGAATCAGTAGAGGACTTCATCGTACAAGGATACCACATTCCTAAAGGTACAAGATTGTGGGTCAATACTATGAAACTACATCGAGATCCTAAGATTTGGTCGAATCTTGATACATTTGAGCCAGAGATATTCTTGACTAGTCAAGCAGGGGTTGATGTTCGCGGTCAACAATATGAGTTCATCCCATTTGGCTCTGGAAGACAATCTTGTCCGGGGATCACCTAAGCAACCCAAGTGACGCACCTTGCAATAGCTCATTTACTCCAAGGTTTTGATTTTAGTACACCATCGGATGAGCCTTTGGATATGAAAGAAGGGCTAGGCGTGACCATGCACAAAGTAGATCCTATAAAAGTGTTTATTACACCTCGCTTGCCTTCTGTGCTCTATAAGTTCTAAGATAATGTTGTCGTCTTTTTTTTTTGTTATGTCTGTACTTTGTGTATTTTCTTTGTAAGTTGGCTATTTAAAGCTCTCTTATAATCCATTGAGAGACATTTTAACCTCTTTTCGCTGCCCCATCTTGTTTTGAAAAAACCAACAGCTTGCCATTTTCATGGTGCATGCCAGAAGCACGTCGAGTATAAGCTCTTTGTAACACCCCGCATTTTGGGCTAGATAAAAAAACCATGATTTCGATGCGTTGATAATCCCGAAGCCATAAATCCTATGCCAATATGGCATGTTAATTAATTGCGTAGTATGTGAATCCATTCAACCTTGAATTTAGACCATAGAGGTCCTTCAACTCAAAGACGAGTTGAAACTATTTCGATCGACTAAGTTTTAGTGGACGTTGTAAAGTGTGTCATCTTCCATCGACCATAACTGTCTGTATATATGTCAAATTAGAGAGCCTACTATGTGTCAAATGATAGGTCTTCGAGTTAGCTTTCCAACGATACCAATTTTGCTAAAATCCAACTCCCGAGCAAGAAGTTATGGCCTTTCAAAGTAGTAGGCGGCGCCTATGTAAACATAGGCGATAGCATAGGCACCGCCTATTTAAAACATAGGCGATAGCATAGGCACCGCCTATTTAAAACATAGGCGATAGCATAGGCACCGCCTATGTAAACATAGGCGATAGCATAGGCACCGCCTATGTAGAGGTTTCAGGTGACTTAAACACTCCGTTTTTGGGGCAAAATGGTCCTTTTCCACCCTTATTTAGCCATAAACACGAAATTCAGTTCCCAAAGACCCCAAAATACACCTTCATTCATCCAAATTGTTCAAGAACTCTCTTTAGGGTTTCAAAATAAAAACCCAAATAGTTCAAGATTCAACCATGGGTTTTCAAAACAAATTGTAGATTTGGAATCTACGCAACTTAGGATTCAAGAAGCACCTATCATATTCGCATATAGAGGTACGTGGGGTTATCCTAAAATCTCATGGGTGTAGGTTTTATGAACATGAATGCTTTTAAATGGGAGTTTTCAATCAAATGCTAATAACTTGCTTTCAATATGATTTCTAAGTCATTTTCTTTATGTCATGGTAATTGTTTGCCTATATACTTCAATGGTTGAAACCATGCATATGTGATTTGAGATTTTCCATGGAAGTTCGATAAATATGAATGATAATTTTTTTTCAAATTCCCATGATAATGTTTTGATACTCCATATTATATTGTGATCAACAAAACAGAGCATGAATTTGAAATAAATATTGTCCACCACTTGTAAATGATGAAGCACCTTGGTTTTTACATGATTATGCATATGTGGATGTGATATTGATGACTTGCAAGTCGGGTATGACGATACCCTACAGAATACGATATGTGATTGAATAAGATGAAATTTGAATGCATTGATTTTACATAAGAAAGGTGGATGCCCGAAGAAGGTGTTTGAGACACAAGGGCTCATCGCTGGAAAAATGTGTTTGCCGACACGGAATATTGGTACCAGACTAAGTGATCTTGTGTACTTGACTTCATGTCATTCCCAAATTGGGACTATAGGTAGGAGCCCGGGCTAAGTGATCTTGGGCACTACCATTGGGTCGAGACACCATGATGTGTGATCTTTTGTGTCTTCCCCTCACGTATACTCTAATCTCGGCGGAAACCGGGGTTTGACAGTTGGTGTAAATTATGTAGGGTATTCCACCTAGCTCAGTTGCATTTCATTGTTGTTGAGAAACTATTGCATTACGCCCATGTGTTTTCAAATGATTTGATACAAAATTTCTTTATAATGGCTCTAACCATATTTTGTAAAAATATTATGTTTTGTTTTGATATCTCTGCGTGCCAATACTTTTGTGCTGACCCCCTCCCCTCTCTAACCTCCTAAGTTCAGAGGCCCAGTCTAGGGGTCAAGAGAATCAGTATATCATTCAGACAGAGTTGCAGAGACAAGTGGTGAGCCTTCTATGTTTCGAAAGGTCTTATGTCCTGCAGTCCTTTTATCTTATATTAGTTTTGGGTCTGCTGGGGGCTTTGTCCTAGTTTTCAGATAGACATTGTTTCAGTCATGTAGTACAAATTTCGCAGACGATTTTAGAGATATTGATTTAGATTGTGGGACACTATTCCCCATTTTCATTTTCATATGATTCTTGATCATGTTTCCGTTATATTGTGTATCTTCCACATTTCTTTTGTCATGAATTATGCGCATGATTATTAGACAGATAGGGGTGTTTCGGGCCTTTATGGTTCGAAATGCTCTTCACGGCCTGGGCCCCAGTTCATGTAGTGACAAACTTGGTATCAGAGCACGGTTCATGGTCCTAGGGTGTTTGCGAAATCTTGTCGAGTAGAGTCTTGTTTATGGGTGTGTAGCGCGCCACACTTATAAGCAGGAGGCTATAAGACTTTTAGGAATGTCTCTTTCTTCATGTTCTAGTTTGTGCAATAGAGTCAGAATGTTCCTCTTTCATGCTCTAATTCATGCTATGGTGTCTCCCATATGAAAGTAAAGTTATCCCAAATTCTTTCCTTACTCTAATGTTCTCAGACATGTCCCATTATTGGGATGATTCAAGTGCAAAAAGTTTAGAATATACATGATATAGTCCTTTCCGATTGAGTCCTATAAGATTTTAAAAATTGTGCAAAGACTCGATAGGAGTCTGTTAGTGCATCAATATGTGTTGATTCTGATGTAAATATTGATCCTGATGGAATCGTGCATTCCAGCTTAAGGTATTAAGTGTATCTTGTCCCTCTCAAAATCTTGTTATAGATGTGGACAATGTATAGAAGAATGTTGGAACTGTATTTCTACCCAAATAGTAGTATAAGTTAAAGTGTCAGTGTCATGACCTGTTGGTAGCTAGTAGCGTGTGTGGATTGTATCATAATCTATGGGGGAAATATTTGACTCAGATTTTTATCTATACAAAGTAAGATGTGTATTCTCAGATTATGGAATATTGTGTGACAAGTTTCTATCTCTTGAAAATATTTTATCATTGTGTTGATGAAACTAAAAAGTCTAGTGAAGCCGTGTGGGGCTCTTTCGATTCACTAGCATAGTTGACTTGTCATTCATCCCATTTTCTTGTTCAAAATACAAAACCAAAGTCTAGTGAAGCCGTGTGAGGCCTGTTTTGATTCACTAGCAACTTGTTGTCCAACTTGTTGTTCTTTCGTTGGTTTAATATATGTATGGCTGAATCTATTTGCATGAGATAGAGTTGGTAATGAAGTGATTCGTCTTTGTATGTTATTAGTAGAAGGTAGAGAAGGAGTTGTTGATTAGGGTGATTTGTTGGTTGCTTGAATGTGAAAATGGCTATATTAGCGAGTAAGCTATGATTATAGACTCATGGTTGTTTGAGGAATTTGAAGGTAGTGTAAATGTATGCTTGGGAAAGTAATTATGATGTGAGAAAGCAGTATAAGTAGATACGATTGTACGGGGTTATAATATAAGGATAAGGTTGACCATGTCTATTATGAGGCTTTAACTCCCTTGACCCTCTTTTCATTGGAAGTTGTAAGCTAGTGCTACTTGTGAGAAGGTATGTAGTAGATTTTTTGAGATGTTTGGGTAGAATGTCCCAATTTGATGGATTAGTATATTTATATTATGTTGCATTCTTCATTGGTGGTAGATGATTGATACTAAACTATAGGCTTGAATTTAAATGGTATGGTGGTAAATAGTGGCAAGAGTTTGATGATGCATGTTTTGTGGGACTAATTAGTAGGCTTGAGGTGCTGAAATAGTACATGCTAACGGATTATGATAAGGAAAACCGTTAGGTCATGATCGATTATTGTGGTTATGAAGTTCTAGTGCACTAGTGTTTCGTGATGTTTATTTATAGTTTCCAAGTGAAAATTTTGTGTAAGGTTGGGTTGTAAATCATGCAATAGCACTAGATATTAAGTTTGAATAGTTGATGTCCATGAAGGTGGATGTGATGATTTCTTGGTTAATGATACTAGTTATATGGTAATGGAAGTGATCTAATAGGCTTGAACGGTGTATGAAATGGCTTAAGTTTAAGTTGATTCGTAATGAAGTATAATGTTGTAGGTATGGTGGGTAAATATGCCCAAAGCGATATGGAGTTGTGGCATTTCTCTAAGACTATTACATGTTGTGTGTGACTAGTGGTACCGTGGAGTTGCTAGTTGGAAAAAGACTAGTTAGATGGTATATGGTGTTCTAGATTTCCAAGTTAAGGATCCTTGATTGATAGTGTTGAGCCTTTTGATGTGATCTCGATTCTCATGGTAGAGAGATATAAGTTTGGAGTAGCAATATTGGCATGCTAAGATAGAAGTGGTATGGTTCATCAAAGGCTTGGTGATATCCATGTTAAGTGTTAGAATCTAAGTTTGAGTTTTGAAGGTTGAACCGCTAGCAATAAGTGTGCAAGCATTATACTATGACTATTGGTGGCTATGAAAAGATAGAGTGTATCCCAGAAGGTAGTCATTCGGGTTGAGTTCTATGATATGCATGTATTGTCAATTTTTTTTCCAGACCCTAGAGTGCAGTAAGTGTAGTTCAGTTAGAATCTGGTAAGGGATCTCCCAAACGCTAGATGATGACTTGAAGCTAAGGGGGAGATGATAGAACGAATAACCAAGTAAGGCTCTCAGATTCTAGTATTGATGCAGTATGATTTAGAACATCAGAAAGTGAGGGTGAATCTCAACCCATTCCTACCTCAGTATTTTTTTTTGTTGTTATCCGGATGCTTACTCATGCCTTACGATTCAGTTCCGTGATAATAGTTCCTGATTCCGGTATATGATAGAGAGTCACGTACTCTCCCAGTTCCAAGATAATGAGTTCTAGTTCATTCAAGTAGTCAGAATCACATTCCTTATGTTATGAACTCTAGTTGAGGTCATGCAACTCATGACACATGTACTCACTCTTTATACTGTGCTCAGTCCCGTATAAAAATCTTTTCATGTTTCAGGGTCTTATGTTTTAACCTTTTTGTGACCCGCCCTATGCAATGATAGTGGTGATGATGTAAATGTTCTTGTTGATGGAAGATCATAGTATACTTGTTAAGATACGGCCATAAGTATGAAGTAAGATTTGGGGCCAAGTCTTTGATACATGTGATGGTTAGTGGAAAAGTTTGTGTGTGTATGTCTTAAGGTAGCGCGTGGGAGTTATATTGACAATAGCTTAGAAACTATGTGAAGTATGTCTTTATGGGTGGTTGCCTTGAAGTCAACATGTGGTTATAAAATAGGCTTGAATGACGTTTTGGGATTGTAGTGTAAGGTCGCAATATGCATTAGCGACTTCATATTAAGAGTTCAGAGTAGTCATTGAAGTGGTAAGGCATGTTATACTTAGGATGCGATCTTTAAAGGAGATATAGAAGGTGGCATCATATGGTTTAGAATAATAGCATGGTCTGGCATGTTGTATTTTTTTTTGTGACTTAGAGTTAGGCTTGATCACGGCGAAGGGATTAAGTTATTTCCGACATTAGTAGAAAGATTTGTCAATGCTCATATGAGAATTTTAAGCTGAGTTGAATGAATATGATATTTATAGGGAATAGTATAGTTAAGTGATATTCGGGAAGTGCTCTAAGCCTGAAAGTAAGAAGTTGTATTGCCAAAGGTCTGAAAATTCTATCCAAATTTAGGAGTTATATGTCTATATTCCAGACTGCAGAGTAGTGTCAATGTTGTGATTTCCTCAGTTGGATGTCTTGTGTAATCCGTACCCAAGATGGATGGCTCCCTATTACTGCTAGAGCTTCCTTAGAGAGAGTGTTGAAGAGAATACTCCAGTTAAGTATGAGGGTGTAGCATAATTCAGTCTATATGGACAATAAGTCAGTTTAGCAGTTAGATTCGCATGACTTGTTTTCTCGTCTTTGCACTTATTCATGCTACTCGAAATCTCAGACATGCTACTATTCCAAGATAGAGTATACTAGTAGATACGAGTATAGCCCAGTTCATGCATCATGCATTAAATTCAGATTCCAAATGTTCAGTTATGATTCAATTCGTAGGTGCCCTGTGCATCGCCTCAGTTTTCCGAGTATCTTAGTGAATTGAACAGTCATAGAGGGACATAAGGTCCCAAGGGGGAGATACCCCACTCAGCTGCATGCATAGATTTTTATTACAAGATCCGCACCAATTGTCATTGTGTATTCAGTCATACATTCATACGTCAGTTCAGTCAGATATGCATGTATTAGAAATGCATGTTCAATAGAAAAAGTTCAGGTTATCAGTGTGTTTAGTCCTGCATTCATGAGAACAACTTAGTAACAAATCCATGCATCAGGTATGCATGTTCATTATGACAATTCAGCTTATGAGTAGCTTCAGTCGTGTATTCCATGCATCAGATATGCATGCCCGGTAAAAGAATTCAGAACATTAGTAGTTCTAGCCATATGGTCATGTTTCAGATCAGTGTATTCTTTATTAGAGGACATATCGTGTCCGCATTATTCCATACCTCTAAGCTTCAATATGTTCTTACCCATCATTCGAGGACGAATGATCCCAAGGGGGAGATAATGTAACACCCCGCATTTCGGGCTAGATAAAAAAACCATGATTTCGATGCGTTGATAATCCCGAAGCCATAAATCCTATGCCTATATGGAATGTTAATTATTTGTGTAGTATGTGAATCCATTCAAGCTTGAATTTAGACCATAGAGGTCCTTCAACTCAAGGACGAGTTGAAACTATTTCGAACGACTAAGTTTTAGTGGACGTTGTAAAGTGTTTCAGATTCCATCGACCATAACTCTCTGTATATGTCAAATTAGAGAGCCTACTATGTGTCAAATGATAGGTCTTCGAGTTATCTTTCCAACGATACCAATTTTGCTAAAATCCGACACCCGAGCAAGAAGTTATGGCCTTTCAAAATAGTAGGCGGCGCCTATGTAAACATAGGCGATAGCATAGGCACCGCCTATGTAAAACATAGGCGATAGCATAGGCACCGCCTATGTAAACATAGGCGATAGCATAGGCACCGCCTATGTAAAGGTTTAAGGTGACTTAAACACTCCGTTTTTGGGGCAAAATGGTCCTTTTCCACCCTTATTTAGCCATAAACACGAAATTCAGTTCCCAAAGACCCCAAAATACACCTTCATTCATCCAAATTGTTCAAGAACTCTCTCTAGGGTTTCAAAATAAAAACCCAAATAGTTCAAGATTCAACCGTGAGTTTTCAAAACAAATTGAACATTTGGAATCTCCGCAACGTAGGCTTCAAGAAGCACCTATCATATTTGCATATAGAGGTACGTGGGGTTATCCTAAAATCTCATGGGTGTAGTTTTTATGAACATGCATGCTTTTAAATGGGGGTTTTCAATCAAATGTTAATAACTTGCTTTCAATATGATTTCTAAGTCATTTTCTTTATGTCATGGGAATTGTTTGCCTATATACTTCAATGGTTGAAACCATGCATATGTGATTTGAGATTTTCCATGGAAGTTTGATAAATATGAATGATAAATTGTTTTCAAATTCCCATGATAATGTTTCGATACTCCATATTAAATTGTGATCAACAAAAGAGAGCCTTAATTTGAAATAAATATTGTTCACCACTTGTAAATGATGAAGCACCTTGGTTTTTACATGATTATGCATATGTGGATGTGATATTGATGACTTGCAAGTCGGGTATGACGATACCCTATAGAATACGATATGTGATTGAATAAGATGAAATTTGAATGCATTGATTTTACATGAGAAAGGTGGATGCCCGAAGAAGGCATTTGAGACACAAGGGCTGATCGCTGGAAAAATGTGTTTGCCGACACGGAATATTGGTACCAGTCTAAGTGATCTTCTGTACTTGACTTCATGTCATTCCCAAAGTGGGACTATAGGTAGGAGCCCGGGCTAAGTGATCTTGGGCACTACCATTGGGTCGAGACACCATGCTGTGTGATCTTATGTGTCTTCCCCTCACGTATACTCTAATCTCGACGGCAACCAGGGTTTGACAGTTAAATTATGTAGGGTATTCCACCTAGCTCAGTTGCATTTCATTGTTGTTGAGAAACTATTGCATTACGCCCATGTGTTTTCAAATGATTTGATACGAAATTTCTTTATAATGGATCTCAACCATATTTTGTAAAAATATTATGTTTTGTTTTGATATCTCTGCGTGCCAGTACTTTTGTGCTGACCCCCTCCCCTCTCTAACCTCTTAAGTTCAGAGGCCCAGTCTAGGGGTCAAGAGAATCAGTAGATCATTCAGACAGAGTTGCAGAGACAAGTGGTGAGCTTCTATGTTTCGGAAGGTCTTATGTCCTGCAGTCTTTTTATCTTATATTAGTTTTGGGTCTGCTGGGGGCCTTGTCCCAGTTTTCAGATAGACATTGTTTTAGTCATGTAGTAGAGATTTCGCAGACGGTTTTGGAGATGTTGATTTAGATTGTGGGTCACTATTCCCTATTTTCGTTTTCATATGATTCTTGACCATGTTTCCGTTATATTGTGTATCTTCCGCATTTCTTTTGTCATGAATTATGTGCATGATTATCAGACAAATAGGGGTGTTTCGGGCCTTTATGGTTCGGAATGCTCATCACGGCAAGGGCCTTGGTTCGCGTAGTGACACTCTTGCTATCATCTCAGGATAGAGATTCTATTCACCGGCCATGGATACTGCATCTCAGTTTAGATCTTAGTTGAACTCGTGTCCTTGAATCAAAAACTTGAATGGAAATTGCACCAGTACAACACATCTTAAGCAAAGCAGATCGTTCCCCGGAGCTCTTTCTCTATCCTTTCAGTTCTTGTCCTGGACAAAACTTGGACTTGACAATGGTTTGAGGACCAGTGCCAGCTTCCCCGATCCAAAATGTTGCCAATAATGCAACAAATGAGTCTTCACAAGGGATCAAAAATTATTCCACATCGCTTCGGTTGGACCTCCTGAGTTGGAGGTCAATTAGGTGTACCACATCTCAACAAAAAGTCCAGGCGATCGAGCGTGATCATACTCTAGCCAGTGTTCTCAAGCGACAAACATTGATCCAATCCTTCCAGTCTTTGTCCAACAATAAAACAATGCACCTTGTCTTTAATTTGAACCCAACTACATCCAGGGTTTTTCTTTAGACCCCTCAGCTTCATCAACTCTCTGATCCTATCAGCTTTACCCCACCGGCTTGCTTCAGCGTACATATTTGAGAGAAGAGCATAGTGCCCAAGATGATGCAGCTGCAGCTTCAATAAGTGCTCAGCTGCCCAAGAACCCAAGTCTACATTTCCATGGAGTCGGCATGCTCCAAGTAGTGCAGCCCAAACATTGGAATCTGGTTTAGGTAGATCAGTTATAAGATTAAGGGCCTCATCCATAAGCCCAGAACAACCAAGAAGATCAACTATGCAAGCATAGTGCATCTGTGATGGTTCAATTTTACGAGCGAGCATGTCATTAAAGTATTTCTTTCCCTTATCGACTAATCCCCCGTGACTATATTCTGATAGAACAGAAATATATGAGACTGAATCATGTTCAACGCCATCCTCTTTCATGGCTTCAAACATATCAATTGCAGTAAGTAAATCACCAAGCATCCCATACCCTAAAATCATCGTATTCCATGATGCTATATCCCGGTTCTCAATCCTATCAAAAACCTTTTGGGAAAGATCAATCCGTCCACATTTTGTATACAAATGCAAGAGAGAACTTGAGACAAAGAGATGTTTATGAAACAATCTTCTCACTGCAAATGCATGGATTTCTTTTCCTTGTTTAATCACCGAAATAGTTGTAGGAGCCGAGAGAAATCCAAAAAAGGAAACAGTATCGTACTTCATCCCATTCAGCACCATTTCAGAGAACAGTTCAAGAGACTTTGAGCAATGACTTGTGACACAAGAATCACAAGGGAAACATGAAACACACACCAAAATCAGTCCACAAGCTCAAGACATCGAGGACCTCTTTGGTGACCAACTCTCGGATTCAACAATACAATACAATAACGAGATGAAAAAGGTGTTTAGAACACCAAAACAGCAAACCCAAACTAATATTAGAAAAACAATATGATAAACAAGATGAGAAACCATTCGGTCAACAACAACAAACACAAACCGAGAGTAGAGGACAAGAACAAACACAATAATAATACAAGAAAAAAAAGGATAGATAGTGAGACCAAGATTATTACTATCACGACCCGACCCGAGGCCCTGGACGTGATGAGTATTCCAAACCATGTAGGCCCAAAACACCCCTATCTATCTGGTAATCATGCACAACATTCATATAAATAAGGAGTGCAGCCCAAACATAAGATTAATGGCCTCATCCATAAGCCCAGAACGACCAAGAAGATCAACCATGCAAGAGTAGTGCATCTGTGATGGTTCAATGTTACGAGCAAGCATGTCAGTAAAGTATTTCTTTCCCTTATCGACTAATCCCCCGTGACTACATGCTGATAGAACAACAATATTGATACGGGGAAAATGGCCATCTTATCTTTTGATGAAATCTTTGGAGGTCAACGCATAGAGGCTCAAGATTTGGTCACCTCGAGGATACAAGAACATGCATGGAGGACCCATTTTGAGCATAACTTAAAGCAACCTCGTGTGTGGAAGGTTACTTGGATGCTTACATTGTTGATTAATCCGAGAACCACAAGCCTTGAAGTATAAACCATCCTTGGTTTTGAGAGCATTGAAGAGGCGTCATTCATTGAAGTCTAACACACCTTGGCTGCCCCTTCAATAAGGGTATTTTGGACATTACACATGGGTTATTTACACTCCATGGCCGCACCTCTCATTAAGGGTAAAGTGGTCTTTTTATCTTTTTTTTTTGTAATATGCTATAAATAGGTCATTTTATCTCTTCTCTTGGTAGTTATGGAAGATGAATGTTTGAAACACTTAAAATCCTCTCTCTTGAGAGTAGAAGACTTAGTTTAGGGCATGGAAAAGCTTGTATTGATCTTTGCTTGGAAACGGTAGATCTTGAGGTGAGTTGATTCCCTTGGTGGTCACCGTAAGAGTGTGGTTTAGATTATTACATTCATTAGGGGGTTTTGAGTTTGATACACTCTTTAGTTCTTAATCTTGTAATAATCTTGGTCTCACTATATATCCGTTAGTTTTATTGTTGTTATCTTGTGTAGTGGACTGTTTTAGGTCCTTTGTTGAATCTGAAATTTGTGTTATTATTGTCATCTAGTTCATCACGTTTTGTGTCTGTTTTTTGGTGTTATATATACCATTGTATCTGTATTCTTCTTGTTGTTAGAGAATCCGAGAGTGGTCTCCATCTTGGTCCTCGGATCCTTAAGATTGTGGACTGATTTAGAGTGTGTTTTGTGGACTGTTTTGATTATTTCGTGTTTCCTTTTCGTTCTTGTATCATTTGGTATCAGAGCATGGCTTGATCTTTTTCCTACAAGATAAAATCTTGGGATAGCTCACTTGAAAAAAAAAAAGAGTTGAAAATCTGAAAATTCTAGAAAAAATAGCAATCTGTCCATTTTATGTTCTTGGCCGAAAATTGTCTTTTTGTTGTGTCTTGGCTGAGATTTTTACATGTATTTATTGTATCTAAGTGTTAGTTTTGTTCCTCACTAACACATTGAGTCTATATCTTGATTTGAGCTTGTATTTTGATGTTGTTTTTGTGAACACAAACTTGACCGATTTGTTGTTGAACCTTGTTGAGCGGACTGTTTTGACCTTGTGTTATTCATATTGTTGTTGTTGTAAGCTTGGACACGTGATATTGTTGTTCATTGATGGCCTAATAACAATTTTATTGAAGTTGTTGTTGAAAGGTGGAACTTGAGAAAGTGTTGATTGAAGTGTGAGACCAACTTGAACCTTAGACTCCAAGATTCAAAAGTTTGTGTTCTTGGTGTTCTTGGTGTTCTTGGTGTTCTTCACCAATCTTCATCTTTTATTGAGGATTTGTGTCTTGAAAACGTGATATTGGTGTTTGGGAGTTCAAAGAATGCTTGAAAATTCAAAAATCATTCAATTTGGAGGCCATTTTCTTAAGGTACAATTTTTTGAATGTTCTTTGGTGTTCTTCATGTTCTTAATAAATTGTTGAACACCAACATTCAAAATGTGTGGTTTGATCTATAAGAGTGGTAAAAGAAAGTGTGGTCTTTGTTTTTCTTGAAACATATTTCAAGACATACAAAAGAATAAAGACGACAAGAAAGCTATCAAAGGTCTTATTACCAAAGGGGGGGACAAGGACTTTCAAAAGGTCTATTTTAAGGGAAAGGTGCAAGAAAAAGTTAAGGGTGGGGACCAATACAATTGAAAACATTTTTCAATATTCAAAAAGGAATCCAAGTCTTGATTTCCTCCCAAAGCTGATTTTCATTTTCCAAATTAAAATTTGACCAATTCAAATTGCCAATAAAAAAGAGACTGTCACATCACCAAATTGCCACATCACCAAATTGCCACATCATCAAAGTGCCACATCATTAATGTTCCAAAAACCTTGAAGATTAAAAATTTCAGATTTCCACAATATTTCGCAATCAATAGTGGACTGCCACATCACCATTTTACTGTTCACATCACAATATTTAAACTCAAATTTCATATTTCTTAGTTTCATTTTATTGTTTCATTTGTTTCATTACTTGATTCTAGAATTAATTAACAACTAGTAATCACCTACTTAGTTGTAGATTAATTATTGAATCCGTTTCTTCCGCGTCTTCGTTATTTGTGTGCTTTTCTTATTTTTTACTCGTAGTAACTTCTTGTTTCAAGTTCGTAAGTAAATTTTGTTTGTTGTGTCCTGGGTCGATCAAACAAGAATCCATTCCATCCGCCAAGTAGAATTGACATCCTATTGACTACCGGAGTATAAGCAACTTTCAATATTCGCCGCTCCAATTGTGAGAATCACAAAGGTTGTATACGAGTGTTGATGAGAAGCTCTTACTACTAATCTTGTTTGTTCATTGTGTAGGTACAAAGGTGAAATAAGGGGAACATGTCTTCAATAGCCATTGATTATTATGACTACAAAATAGGAGACTATGATTGTAGTGGGTGTTTTTATGTCTACGAAGTTGAGGGGGATTCCGGAGGCTATGAAAATAGCCATGATCAAAACTTGGGCAGATTTGAAAGTTACTGTTTTGAGGGAGAAAATGAGGTGAATGAAGTGCCTAGTGCTTATGGTAACTTTGGAGAAGATGAAGGACCTCGTGATGGATCTTATGATGACGTTGGGGCATGTGAGGAGTCTTACACTTCTCACTTCGAACCAAGATTTGGTGTTAGGTATAACCCTTTTGTTCGCAAATCTTATGAGAACTATGATGAGAGTACACGTGAGGAGTGTGAAGATTCATATTCTCCACCTTGTAGTACTTCTTATCAAGGTCGATATAGTGTGAATGGTTATACTAGATATAGTGGAGGTTGTCCAACGAGAAGAAGAGGGTATGGATCTCCAAAATTGAGGGGTACTCATGTACTTTACAATGTTGATTCGAAAAGAAGTGTACAAGAGGTGTGGTGCGATGTTTTTCCCTTTACCTATGGTCATGTGAGTTTGGGTGCTGATTGATTTGCACAGCATAAAGTTCCAAATGTGAAAAATTGGCCTAATGCTGTAAAAGACCGATGGGGAAATTGCCTCGTGACGTACATTCTGACCGAGCCACAAAAAGAAGTGCTCACCTACTCCAATTCGAATAATGATGAGAGACAAAATAATGAAAGAAGTAATGGTGTGCAAGGTGGTAAAGAAAGATTAGAAAAGTGAGAGGTTGTGTGGAATAAAGTGAGGGGATTTCCACCAAACCGAGCTAACATTGTTTGTCCTTTTATTGATAAGAACATTTGTGTAGGTATCGACATGAAAAGTGAAGGAGAACAATGCCGAAGTGAAGTTTCTGCCCAAGCTTGTGGAGGACCTTCACACCAAGGAAAAGAAGAATCTACTCAAGGACTTCAAGGTAAAATAGCTAACTCTTACACTTTTATGCATGTGAATGATAATAGTGTGGCTAGTAGCCCATTGAGTCATAGTTTTAACTTGCCTATATGTGAGTCTATTATTTCTTTTCCTATTGATGATGATGTACGTATTTTGAGTGTGGATACACTAGTTGATCCTATTGATAATCGAATCAACTCTTCTTGTAAGACCGATTTATGTCCACCTAGTGTTGAAACCATTGTGTTTAATGAAAGTGCACTATCTTCTAAAATTTGTGTTGATCAACTTATGTGTGAATATTACCCACCACTTGAGGATGTGTGTGATGTGATTAATGAACCCGAGAGCTATTCTTTGGACAATCTTGCAGTTGAAACCTCTTTGAAACTTGATATTGATCTTTTAGAGAGTGATGAACATGTTTGTTTTGAATCTACCCATGAAATAGATCATGCTCTCTTTAGGTATAATGTCTTGTTTGAAAATGATATAACCACTCCTAATGAACCTAGTGGTGAAAATGGTGGTATAGCTTGTCTTAGAAGCTATAGCCAATATGCTAACCCACTATGGTGTGACAACAATCCTCCTAAAGATGGAAATCTCTTTTTGAAAGATGAGAGTACTCTTAAGTGTAAGGAATGTGTATTCTTTCTTAAAAATCCGAAGGCAAAGGTGGCATTGACTCCTTGGTGTAATGTTCCTAAAAGTGCATTCTTGCTTGACACACTTGTTCCTAAATTTCATGAATTCCAACTTGTGGATGCCAAATTTTCTAGTTGTTTGAAGGAAAGAATGTATGTGTTTAAATGCTTATTCTTCACCCGTTAATGCCTTTGCACTTGATTCTTTCTTATACTACCTCTTTGCCTATGATGATGTCCATTCTAGTTTTGGATTTGTTTTATGTCGTGATCGGAAGTTTGTTGGTCTGTCCATGTGTGTGTATGATAATGCTATATGGATTTTCTGGACTTTAGAACCAATCGAAACACCCCCTTGGTGTGGTCTTTTGATGAGATAAAGAAGCAATGGTGTCTTATGGCTCATAAGATGGAGGAAGTTCTACCTTGTGGATTATTTGATGCCAATTGGACCTATGTAGTTTCTTTATCTCTTGGTGATTTCCGTAACCAAATCCTTTGTGTAAATTTTATTGAGCTTTTAATATCTAATGCAAAGGATCCTTGGTTATAATTCAAATATGAGAAACCTTGGCATACTGAGATGATTTGTTATGCTAACCCTAACTCTCATGCCATGAGAAGTTTGTATTTATTTGTCCTCTCTTCGGTTTTGCAGGGTTTTGAATCGAGGTCGAATCCTTTTCAAGAAGGGGATGACGATACAGGACAAATGGCCATCTTATCTTTTATTGAAATCTTTAGAGGCCAACGCATTGAGGCTCAAGATTTGGTCACCTCGAGGATACAAGAACATGCATGGAGGACCCATTTGGAGCATGACTTAAAGCAATCTCGTGTGTGGAAGGTTTCTTGGATGCTTACATTGTTGATTAATCCGAGAACCACAAGCCTTGAAGTATAAACCATCCTTGGTTTTGAGAGCATTGAAGAGGCATCATTTATTCAAGTCTAACACACCTTGGCTGACCCTTCAATAAGGGTATTTTGGACATTACACATGGGTTATTTACACTCCATGGACGCACCTCTCATTAAGGGCAAAGTGGTCTTTTTTTTTTTTTGTAATATGCTATAAATAGGTCATTTTATAAATTCTCTTGGTAGTTATGAAAGATGAATGTTTGAAACACTTAAAATCCTCTCTCTTGAGAGTAGAAGACTTAGTTTAGGGCTTGGAAAAGCTTGTATTGATCTTTGCTTGGAAATGGTGGATCTTGAGGTGAATTGATTCCCTTGGCGGTCACCGTAAGAGTGTGGTTTTGATTATTACATTCATTAGGGGGTTTTGAGTTTAATACACTCTTTAGTTCTTAATCTTGTAATAATCTTGGTCTCACTATCTATCCTTTACTTTTGTTGTTGTTATCTTGTGTAGTGGACTGTTTTAGGTCCTTTGTTGAATCTGAAATTTGTGTTATTATTGTCATCTAGTTCATCATGTTTTGTGGCTATTTTTTGGTGTTATTTACACTATTGTATCTATATTCTTCTTGCTGTTAGTGAATCTGAGAGTTGTCTCCATCTTGGTCCTCGGATCCTTAAGATTGTGGACTGATTTAGAGTGTGTTTTGTGGACTGTTTTGCTTATTTCGTGTTTCCTTATCGTTCTTGTATCATTTGGTATCAGAGCATGACTTGATCTTTTTCCTACAAGATCAAATCTTGGGCTAGCTCACTTGAAAAAAAAAAAGAGTTGAAAATCTGAAAATTCCAGAAAAAATAGCAATCTGTCCATTTTATGTTCTTGGCAGAAAATTTTGTTTTTGTTGTGTCTTGGCCGAGATTATTACATGTATTTATTGTCTCTAAATGTTAGTTTTGTTCCTCTCTAACACATTGAGTCGATATCTTGATTTGAGCTTGTATTTTGATGTTGTTGTTGTGAAGATAAACTTGGCCGATTTGTTGTTGAACCTTGTTGAGCGGACTGTTTTGACCTTGTGTTCTTCATATTGTTATTGTTCTAAGCTTGGACACGTGATATTGTTGTTCATTGGTGGCCTAATAACCATTTTATTGAAGTTGTTGAAAGGTGGAACTTGAGAAAGTGTTGATTGAAGTATGAGACCAACTTGAACCTTAGATTCCAAGATTCAAAAGTTTGTGTTCTTGGTGTTCTTGGTGTTCTTCACCAATCTTCATCTTTTATTGAGGATTTGTGGCTTGAAAACATGATATTGGTGTTTGGGAGTTCAAAGAGTGCTTGAAAATTCAAAAATCATTCAATTTGGAGGCCATTTGTTTAAGATACGATTTTTTGAATGGTCTTGGTGTTCTTCATAAATTGTTGAACAAGAACATTCAAAATGTGTGGTTTGATCTAAAAGAGATGGTAAAGAAAGTGTGGTCTTTGTTTTTCTTGAAACATATTTCAAGACATACAAAAGAAGAAAGAAGACAAGAAAGCTATCAAAGGTCCTATTACCAAGGAGGGGGACAAGGACTTACAAAAGGTCTATTTTAAGGGAAAGGTGCAAGAAAAAGTTAATGGTGGGGACCAATACAATTGAAAACCTTTTTCAATATTCAAAAAGGAATCCAAGTCTTGATTTCCTCCCAAAGTTGATTTTCTTTTTCCAAATTAAAATTTGACCAATTCAAATTGCCAATAAAAAAGAAACTCCCACATCACCAAATTGCCACATCATCAAAGTGCCACATCATTAATGTTCCAAAACCCTTGAAGCTTAAAAATTTCAGATTTCCACAATATTTCGCAATCAATAGTGGGCTGCCACATCACCATTTTACTGTTCACATCACAATATTTAAGCTCAAATTTCATATTTCTTAGTTTCATTTTATTGTTTCATTACTTGATTCTAGAATTAATTAACAACTATTAATCACCTACTTAGTTGTAGATTAATTATTGAATCCGTTTCTTCCGCGTCTTCGTTATTTGTGTGTTTTTCTTATTTTTTACTCGTAGTAACTTCTTGTTTCAAGTTCGTAAGTAAATTTTGTTTGTTGTGTCTTGGGTCGATCAAACAAGAATCCATTCAATCCGCCAAGTAGAATTGACATCCTATTGACTACCGGAGTATAAGCAACTTTCAATATTCGCCGCTCCAATTGTGAGAATCACAAAGGTTGTATACGAGTGTTGATGAGAAGCTCTTACTACTAATCTTGTTTGTTCATTGTGTAGGTACAAAGGTGAAATAAGTGGAACATGTCTTCAATAGCCATTGATTATTATGACTACAAAATAGGAGATTATGATTGTAGTGGGTGTTTTTATGTCTACGAAGTTGAGGGGGATTCCGGAGGCTATGAAAATAGCCATGATCAAAACTTGGGCAGATTTGAAAGTTACTGTTTTGAGGGAGAAAATGAGGTGAATGAAGTGCCTAGTGCTTATGGTAACTTTGGAGAAGATGCAGGACCTCGTGATGGATCTTATGATGACGTTGGGGCATGTGAGGAGTCTTACACTTCTCACTTCGAACCTAGATTTGGTGTTAGGTATAACCCTTTTGTTCGCAAATCTTATGAGAACTATGATGAGAGTACACGTGAGGAGTGTGAAGATTCATATTATCCACCTTGTAGTACTTCTTATCAAGGTCGATATAGTGTGAATGGTTATACTAGATATAGTGGAGGTTGTCCAACGAGAAGAAGAGGGTATGGATCTCCAAAATTGAGGGGTACTCATGTACTTTACAATGTTGATTCGAAAAGGAGTGTACACTCCGAAAAGGTGACCATTTGTGGGATACCGGGCTGCCTCATTGTATTAAATGATAGGTATAATAGAAACTACATTGCTCCATCCATGGTTGATTACTTGGGGTTATTTTGCGAGCCTTTACTTGTTCCATACTTCTTGGACGGGTTTAAGGTTACCGAGAGGGTAAAAGTTGTCTTCTCCCAATTTAATTGGAATGAGGAGGTGTGGTGCGATGTTTTTCCCATTACCTATGGTCATGTGAGTTTGGGTGCTGATTGGTTTGCACAACATAAAGTTCCAAATGTGAAAAATTTGCCTAATGTTGTAAAAGACCGATGGGGAAATTGCCTCGTGATGTACATTCTGCCCTGGCCATAAAAAGAAGTGCTCACCTACTCCAATTCGAATATTGATGAGAGACAAAATAATAAAAGAAGTAATGGTGTGCAAGGTGGTAATCCAAGAGTAGAAAAGGGAGAGGTTGTGTGGAGTAAAGTGAGGGGATTTCCACCAAACCGAGCTAACATTGTTTGTCCTTTTATTGCTAAGGACATTTGTGTTGGTATCGACATGACAAGTGAAGGAGAATAATGCCGAAGTGAAGTTGCTGCCCAATCTTGTGGAGGACCTTCACACCAAGGAAAAGAAGAATCTACTCAAGGACTTCAAGGTAAAATAGCTAACTCTTACACTTTTATGCATGTGAATGATAATTGTGTGGCTAGTAGCCCATTGAGTATGAGTTTTAGCTTGCCTATATATGAGTCTATTGTTTCTTTTCCACTTGATGATGATGTACATGTTATGAGTGTGGATACACTAGTTTATCCTATTGATGACCGAATCAACTCTTCTTGTAAGACCGATTTATGTCCACCTAGTGTTGAAACCATTATGTTGAATGAAAGTGCACTATCTTCTGAAAATTGTGTTGATGAACTTATGTGTGAATATTACCCACCACTTGAGGATATGTGTGATGAGATTAATTGACCTCAAGTGTGTGATGAAGTTGAAAATGTTGATCAAAGTAATAGGAATGAACCCGAGAGCTATTCTTGGGATAATCTTGCAGTTGAAAACTCTTTGAAGCTTGATATTGATCTTTTAGAGAGTGATGAACATGTTTGTTCCGAATCTGCCCATGAAATAGATCATGATCTCTTTAGGTATAATGTCTTTTTTGAAGATGATATAACCACTCCTAATGAACCTAGTGGTGAAAATGGTGGTATAGCTTGTCTTAGAAGCTATAGCCGATATGCTAACCCACTATGGTGTGACAACAATCCTCCTAAAGATGGAAATCTCTTTTTGAAAGATGAGAGTACTCTTAAGTGTAAGGAATGTGTAGTCTTTCTTAAAAACCCGAAGGCAAAGGTGGCATTGACTCCTTGGTGTAATGTTCCTAAAAGTGAATTCTTGCTTGACACACTTGTGCCTAAATTGCATGAATTCCAACTTGTGGATGCCAAGTTTTCTAGTTGTTTGAAGGAAAGAATGTATATGTGTTTACATGCTTATTCTTCACCCGTGAATGCCTTTGCACTTGATTCTTTCTTATACTACCTCTTTTCCTATGATGATGTCCATTCTAGTTTTGGATTTGTTTTATGTCGAGATTGGAAGTTTGTTGGTCTGTCCATGTGTGTGTATGATAATGCTATATGGATTTTCTGGACTTTAGAACCAATCGAAACATCCCCCTTGGTGTGGTCTTTTGACGAGATAAAGAAGCAATGGTGTCTTATGGCTCATAAGATGGAGGAAGTTCTACCTTGTGGATTATTTGATGCAAATTGGACTTATATAGTTTCTTTATCTCTTGGTGATTTCCGTAACCAAATCCTTTGTGCACCTTTTATTGAGATTTTAATATCTAATGCAAAGGATCCTTGGTTATATTGCAAATATGTAAAACCTTGGCATATTGAGATGATTTGTTATGCTAACCCTGACCCTCATGCCTTGATGAGTTTGTATCTGTTTGTCCTCTCTTCGGTTTTGCAAGGTTTGGATTCGAGGTTGAATCCTTTTCAAGAAGGGGATGATGATACTAGACAAATGGCCATCTTATCTTTTGATGGAATCTTTGGAGGCGAACGCATAGAGGCTCAAGATTTGGTCGCCTCGAGGATACAAGAACATGCATGGAGGACCCATTTTGAGCATGACTTAAAGCAACCTCGTGTGTGGAAGGTTGCTTGGATGCTTACATTGTTGATTAATCCGAGAACCATAAGCCTTGAAGTATAAACCATCCTTGGTTTTGAGAGAATTGAAGAGGCGTCATTTATTCAAGTCTAACACAGTTTGGCTGCCCCTTCAATAAGGGTATTTTGGACATTACACATGGGTTATTTACACTCAATGGCCACACCTCTCATTAAGGGCAAAGTGATCTTTTTGTCTTTTTTTGTAATATGCTATAAATAGGTCATTTTATCTCTTCTCTTGGTAGTTATGGAAGATGAATGTTTGAAACACTTAAAATCTTCTCTCTTGAGAGTAGAAGACTTAGTTTAGGGCTTGGAAATGCTTGTATTGATCTTTGCTTGGAAACGGTAGATCTTGAGGTGAGTTGATTCCCTTGGAGGTCACCGTAAGAGTGTGGTTTTGATTATTACATTCATTAGGGGGTTTTGAGTTTAATACACTCTTTAGTTCTTAATCTTGTAATAATCTTGGTCTCACTATCTATCCTTTACTTTTGTTGTTGTTATCTTGTGTAGTGGACTGTTTTAGGTCCTTTGTTGAATCTGAAATTTGTGTTATTATTGTCATCTAGATCATCACGTTTTTTGGCTGTTTTTTGGTGTTATATAGACCATTATATCTGTATTCTTCTTGTTGTTAGCGAATCCGAGAGTTGTCTCCATCTTGGTCCTCGGATCCTTAAGATTGTGGACTGATTTAGAGTGTGTTTTGTGGACTGTTTTGCTTATTTCGTGTTTTGTTGTCGTTCTTGTATCATTTGGTATCAGAGCATTGCTTGATCTTGTTCCTACAAGATCAAATCTTGGGATAGCTCACTTGAAAAAAAAAAGAGTTGAAGATCTGAAAACTCCAGAAAAAATATCAATCTGTCCATTTTTTCTGGACCCAAAAGGGGTACCAGCCGTGACCAACTAAACGTAGCCATGACCAACAAAGATCGATTCACGTGTGGGGAGCCGCGCGTTGGGCTGTGACTCATAGTGGTGGCTTGTGTGCCAGTAGTGGTGGCCTTGGACCCGAGAGGGGTGCCATTCGTGACCAACTGAGCATAGCCGTGACCAACGAGGATCGATCCACACGTGGAGCCACGACTCGGAGTGGTGTCCTGGACCTAAGAGGGGTTCCAGCCATGACCAACGAGGTCGTTGGTTCTCAAGCAGAGGCGATTGTTATGAATCAATTGTTCCCACATTTCAAAAATAGAGAAATTGTAACGCCCCGAAAACGGGTTCCGGAGCGTCACACGGTGCTTGAGGCTACGAGTAGCCCCAAGCTAACCCTTTGAGCCATTTTCATTCAGTTCAACACGAATCAACGGGGTTTCCATAAATAACCCTCAAATATCAACATAGTAATCATCATCCAAGAATAAAAGAATTTCAGAAAGATAACAAAATACGACTTATTAGTCAACTCCCAACATCTATACTAGTCCAACAAGCCTCTAAGAAAATCAATAAAACCAGTGAGCCATTGAGACATGCCCCAACTGACTCATACTCAGTTATCAAATGTAAACAATTCCATGAAACCAACATCAGACATCACTTCCTCGGAACATGAGGACTCACCACAACAGAGGATGTAGAACAGCGTGCCCGAAGAATCACTGTCGAACCTGGAACTGAGCACCTGAACCTACATTCCGAGAAAATGCAGCCCACATCCGAAGATGTGGGTCAGTACCATGGAAAGGAACCGAGTACATGGGGTTGTATGCAGTTTTATAAACATCATCATCATAAATATTTATAAGAAATATGCTGAATGTATGAAAGACTCACATAGCCCAAAAAAAATCATCATAATCATGAGAGGATGAAATAAGTACAATAACACATGTGAGTCATGATATATTTTTTCAATCACTTTCAGTTCATCAAGAATATCAATTCTCATAATGTAAATATCATTTAAATCTTTCGAAAGAATAACTTTCATAATTCCACTTTCAAATCACTTCACCATTCACTATAGACACAAAGAAACACACACACACTGGGAGATCCTATAACCGACATAAACCATGTTAGCTACATGGAGTCCAACGTACAACCCACGTTGGGGAGAGACGTCCTATCCTTGCCATTGTAGTAGGACTATCGATATCATATCCACACAAACTAGTGATCACTATATAAATCAGCCTCAGGCTCACTCCTACGGGGGCACGTAGTTCTAGGGAAGTAAGGTCGCTTTATACCTCCCACTCGGTGATAAAGATTTCTCCCGGACTTAGCTCAGATCATTTCAAAGACAATCCACAACAAAACAATTTCAGTAATATATAAATATATATCGGGAGCCATCATGCTTCCCATCTATCAAAATCAACCACGTTGTGGATTTCTTTCACACTCGAGTTCAAAACAACTCCATTAAGACCAAAAGGTTAAATCATTCAAAATATCTCAAATATTCAACATCAACGTGCTTATAACACACACTTTCTAAAAAAAAACACAATTTCCAATGGGGATTCACGACCCAAATATCAAAATCATGATAAATATCGTTCAAGATTTATGCTTTATATCTCCACACATGTAAATTCATCTTTCAAAATCATAAACATCAAGATTTCATAATATATGGGTTCATGCTTCAAATTTGTAAAAAATTAAATAAAAATCATGCCTTTGTAAAGAACATTACTTTTGGGCACAAGAACGAAAGAGTGTTCTTGCTGAAAAACCCCACATACCTTGAATGATGGTTCTTGCATTTCTTGAACTAGGAACTTGGAATCTTGAATAAATTTGCAGAATTAATGGTGAACTTTGGAGGTTCTTGAAGTTCTTGAACTAGGAACTTGGAATCTTGAATAAATTTGCAGAATTAATGGTGAACTTTGGAGGTTCTTGAAGTTGGATGTAGGATCTTAGGGTTTTCTTTTTGAGGAAATTTGATGAAATATAACATATAATGCTTCTAATAGGCTTTAATATAGGGTTTGGACGGATTTTGGGTGAGGGGGAATGACCAAAACGCCCCTAAAAATAAAAAAATTCTCGAATCTGTCCTTTGGTAGACTGTTTTGATAGTTTGAAGTAGATCAACTATAACGTTTTACTCCGATATCCAAATTGGATGAAACCAATTTCATTAGAAAGAGGACTCTCATATATTTCCATTGATATATAGTATCTCACACAGATCATTGTGTACGAGGAGTTATGATCGTTTGAAGTTGACCCAAAAATTCGCATTTGTTAGGATGAAGTAGATCGACCATAACTTTTTGCTCCGATAAACAAATTGGATGAAACCAATTTCATTGGAAAGAGGACTCACAGATCTTTGCATTGATATATAGTAGATCATCCAGATCATTATTTACAAGGAGTTATGATTGTTTAAATTTGGAGTAAAAATACAGTAGGCCTCAGTACTTTTTCCTGCACGTTTTACTGTTCACTACTATTCACGGTTCAATCGGAATGTTCATAACTCGTCGCTCGGGTGTCCATTTTGGGTGATCCATATATCGTTGGAAAGCTTATTCGATACTCTACACAATGGTGTGTCATAATCTAAGACATTCCACATGAAAAATTTATAATTCATTCTAGAAGATAGAACCCAATACGTTTACGCACAAAATTTCAACGAAAAATTTCCCGGGGTATTACATCATCCCCCCTTGGAAACATTCATCCTCGAATGACGCTAGATATGCCAAGATTAGATAGGGAATAGAGCATACAGATGAAACCATTCGTTAGACTCATCTCCACATCGTTTCTCACTCCGAATGCAACATAGAATGCATAAATTCAAGAAACTACAGCTGAACACATAATAAATGACAGCTGAACTGCTGCAACTTTTATCAAAAGTGCATGATTTAGGAAAGAACGGTACCTTCGGCTTGATCGGAGTTCGCGGAAAATAGGTGCGGGTACTTGGATTGCATATCCGCCTCAGCTTCCCAAGTTGCACCCTCAACAGATTGGTTTCGCCACAACACCTTGACCAAGGGAACTTCTTTGTTCCTTAGTCTTCGGATACTTAAACCAAGAATCTCCACAGGAACCTCATCAAAAGAAAGATTTTCTTGAATGTCAGCACTCACAGAGGAATCCACTACCACAAAATCGCTAATATTCTTGCTAAGCATGGAGACATGGAATATTGGATGAACAGAGGACAACTCGGAAGGAAACTTGACCTCATAAGCTACCTTACCAACACAACTAAGAATTTTGTAAGGACCAACATAACGGGGACTATGCTTCCCCTTCTTTCCGAATCTCTTCACCCCCCTCATGGGTGAAATTTTCAGATACACTAGGTCACCAACTTCAAACTCAAGGTCTCTCCTTCTAACATCCGCATATGACTTCTGACGACTCTGCGCAGTTTTCAACCTTTCCCTAATCAACTTAGCTTTTTCCATAGCCTCAAATACCGAATCAGGACCACTCACAGCCGCTTCACCCACCTCAAACCAACCTATGGGTGATCTACACTTCCTCCCATATAAGGCTTCAAACGGAGCCATGCCAATACTAGAGTGGAAACTGTTATTGTAAGCAAACTTTATCAACGGTAAGTGATCATCCCAACTTCCCTTAAAGTCAAGTGAACAAGCTCTCAACATATCCTCTAAGGTTTGGATGGTCCGCTCAGCCTAACCATCGGTCTGTGGATGAAAAGAAAAACTCAAAAGCACTTGGGTACCAAGACCCTTCTGAAAAACTTTCCAAAATTGCAAAGTGAATTGAGTACCCCTATCCGAAATGATAGAAAAAGGAACTCCATGCAGTCTGACTAGCTCTCGGATATACAATCTAGCGTAATCCTCAGCAGTATATGAAGTATGAACAGGCAAGAAATGAGCAAACTTAGTCAACCTATCAACCACAACCCAAATGGAATCATGATGGCATCGGGAAGGAGGTAAACCAATCACGAAGTCCATATTTATCTCTTCCCACTTCAAGGTGGGAATACTAAACTCTTGCATCATACCACCAGGTCTTTGGTGTTCAACCTTAACCTATTGGCATGTTGCACACTTAGCTACAAACGCTGCTATATCTTTCTTCATGCCACTCCACCAATAGATTTCCCGCAAGTCTTGGTACATCTTGGTGGCACCAGGATGAATAGAATATCGCGCCCCGTGCGCTTCAGCCATAATCCTCTGTGTCAGATCATCAACATTCGGGACACATAATCTACCCTTCAATCTCAACACACCATCTCCCCCTTGGGAGAAAACCTCTACTTTTTGGTCCTTGACTGACTCCTTCAGTCTGACCAAACTAGCATGTAAGTATTGCTTTTCCTTCACTTCCGAAACCAAGGAGGATTCGGAACTACTCTGAACCCCTATACTACCTTCAGCAGAGTCAAACAACCTAACCCCTAATCTAGCCAAACGATGTACATCACGAGCCAACTCTTTCTTACCTTCTATCACATGCGAAACACTACCCATGGACACTCGACTTAGGGCATCCGCCACAACATTGGCCTTTCCCGGATGGTACACACTCATATCATAGTCCTTTAACAATTCTAACCATCGTCTCTGCCTAAGATTCAATTCTCTCTGGGTAAACACATACTGCAGACTCTTATGATCAGTGAAAACATCAACATGGACACCATACAAATATTGTCTCTAGATTTTCAAAGCAAACACAATAGCAGCCAACTCAAGGTCATGGGTGGGGTAATTTTTCTCATGGGGTTTCAACTATCTAGAAGCATAAGCTATCACCTTACCCTTCTGCATCAATACGCAACCCAACCCAACTTTCGAAGAATCACAGTACACCACAAAACCATCAACACCATCAGGCAAAGTCAAAACAGGGGCTGAAGTGAGTCGAGTCTTCAACTCCTGAAAACTCTTCTCACAAGATTCGGAACACAAGAACTTCACTTTCTTTTGGGTCAACCGAGTCATAGGAGACGCTATAGAGGAGAAACCCTCAACAAAATGACGGTAATAGCCAGCTAAACCCAAGAAACTTCAGATATCAGTCGGAGAAATAGGTCTAGGCCAATTTCTAACAGCTTCGGTCTTTTGGGGATCAACTCTAATACCCTCGAAAGAAATGATATGACCCAGAAAAGCAACCGACCTTAGCCAAAACTCACACTTACTGAACTTGGCAAACAAATTGTGATCTCTAAGGGTTTGCAAGATAGTTCGGAGATGATCAGAATGTTTATCCTCACTACGGGAGTACACCAGTATATCATCGATGAACACTATGACAAACATATCCAGATATGGTCTGAACACTCTATTCATGAGGTCCATGAAAGATGCTGGGGCATTAGTTAACCCAAAAGACATAACAAGAAACTCAAAATGGCCATAACGAGTTTGGAAAGCGATATTCGGGATGTCACACTCCCTAACTTTGAGTTGATGATAGCAGGAACAAAGGTCTATCTTTGAGAAATAACTTTCACCTTGCAATTGGTCAAACAAATTATCTATTCTCGGAAGGGGGTACTTATTTTTGACGGTGATTTTATTCAGTTAGCGGTAATCAATGCATATACGCAAAGAGCCATCTTTCTTTCTCACAAACAACACAGGAGCAACCCAAGGAGAAACACTGGGCCTTATGAAACCCTTATCTAGTAGATCTTTGAGTTGCTCTTTCAACTCCTTAAGTTCTACAGGGGCCATATGCTAAGGAGGAATAGAAATGGGCTGAGTATCAGGAAGAAGATCAATCCCGAACTCAATCTCTCTATCAGGAGGTATCCCTGGGAGATCATCCAGAAAGACATCAGAAAACACGTTTTCATTCAATGGGTCAGCGGGTTGAGGTTGCTGACAATCATTATTTCTTCTCGCTCGACGTGGAGGCATATTTCTGAAAGAGGAGAGAACGAATCAATAGCAGAGAGAGACACTTTAAGCACGATAGACTTCTGAAAGAAAGAATCAAACTTTTTCCTAAAACGTCTTGTAGCCTCTTGCTCATAGATGTGGCGCGCTACACACCGATGATCAAGACTCTACTTAACACGGCTCGTCAGACTCCCTAGGACACCTTAAAACCTTAGGCTCTGATACAAAGTTTGTAACGCCCTGGAAAACGGGTCCCGGAGTATCACACGGTGCTTGAGGCTATGAGTAGCCCCAAGCTAACCCTTTGAGCCATTTTCATTCAGTTCAACACGAATCAACGGGGTTTCCATAAATAACCCTCAAATATCAACAGAGTAATCATCATCCAAGAATAAAAGAATTTTAAAAAGATAACAAAATACGACTTATTAGTCAAATCCCAACATCTATACTAGTCTGACAAGCCTCTAAGAAAATCAATAAAACCAGCGAGCCATTGAGACATGCCCCAACTGACTCATACTCAGTTATTAAATGTAAAGAATTTCATGAAACCAACATCAGACATCACGTCCTCGGAACATGAGGACTCACCACAACAGAGGATGTAGAACAGCGTGCCCGAAGAATCACTGTCGGACCTGGAACTGAGCACCTGAACCTACATTCTGAGAAATTGCAGCCCACATCCGAAGATGTGGGTTAGTACCATGGAAAGGAACCGAGTATATGGGGTTGTATGCAGTTTTATAAACATCATCATCATCAATATTTATAAGAAATATGCAGGATGTATGAAAAACTCACATAGCCCGAAGAAAATCATCATAATCATGAGAGGATGAAATAAGTACAATAACACATGTGAGTCATCATATAATTTGTCAATCACTTTCAGTTCATCAAGAATATCAATTCTCATAATGTAAATATCATTTAAATCTTTCGAAAGAATAACTTTCACAATTCCACTTTCAAATTACTTTACCATTCACTATAGACACAAGGAAACACACACACACACACTGGGATATCCTATAACCGACATAAACCATGTGAGCTACATGGAGTCCAACGTACAACCCACATTGGGGAGAGTCGTCCTATCCTTGCCATCAGAGTAGGACTATCGATATCAAATCCACACAAACTAGTGATCACTATATAAATCAGCCTCAGGCTCACTCCTACGGGGGCACGTAGTTCTAGGGAAGTAAGGTCGCTTTATACCTCCCATTCGGTGCTAAACATTTCTCCCGGACTTAGCTCAGATCATTTCAAAGACAATCTACAACAAAACAATTTCAGTAATATATAAATATACATCGGGAGCCGTCATGCTTCCCATCTATCAAAATCAACCACGTTGTGGATTTTTTTCACACTCGAGTTCAAAACAACTCCATTAAGACCAAAAGGTTAAATCATTCAAAATATCTCAAATATTCAACATCAACGTGCTTATAACACACACTTTCTAAAAAAAAAACACAATTTCCAATGGGGATTCACGACCCAAATATCAAAATCATGATAAATATCGTTCAAGATTCATGCTTTATATCTCCACACATGTAAATTCATTTTTCAAAATCATAAACATCAAGATTTCATAATAATCATCATAAGATATGGGTTCATGCTTCAAATTCGTAAAATATCAAATTAAAATCATGCCTTTGTAAAGAAAATTACTTTTTGGGCACAAGAACGAAAGAGAGTTCTTGTTGAAACCCCCCACATACCTTGAATGATGAACTTTAGATCGATACTCGTTTTTGAGATGTTAATCGTGCCTTTGAATGATGGTTCTTGGAGTTCTTGAACTAGGAACTTGGAATCTTGAATAAATTTGCAGAATTAATGGTGAACTTTGGAGGTTCTTGAAGTTGGATGTAGGAGCTTAGGGTTTTCTTTTTGAGGGAATTTGATGAAATATAACATATAATGCTTCTAATAGGCTTTAATATAGGGTTTGGACGGATTTTGGGTGAGGGAGAATTAATAGGCTTTAATATAGGGTTTGGACGGATTTTGGGTGAGGGAGAATGACTGAAACGCCCCTAAAAATAAAAAAATTCTCGAATCTGTCCTTTGCTGGACTGTTTTGATAGTCTGAAGTAGATCAACCATAACGTTTTACTCCAATATCCAAATTGGATGAAACCAATTTCATTAGAAAGAGGACTCTCATATATTTCCGTTGATATATAGTATCTCACCCAGATAATTGTGTACGAGGAGTTATGATCGTTTGAAGTTGATCCAAAAATTCGCTTTTGATAGGCTGAAGTAGATCGACCATAACATTTTGCTCCGATAGACAAATTGGATGAAACCAATTTCATTGGAAAGAGGACTCGCAGAGCTTTCCGTTTATATATAGTAGATCACCCAGAGCATTATGTACAAGGATTTATGGTCGTTTAAAGTTTGAGCAAAAATACGCCAGGCCTCAGTACTTTTTCCTGCACGTTTTACTGTTCACTACTATTCACGGTTCGATCGGAATGTTCATAACTCGTCGCTCGGGTATCCGTTTTGGATGATCCACATATCGTTGGAAATCTTATTCGATACTCTATGCAATGGTGGGTCATAATCTAAGACATTTCTCACGAAAAATTTATAATTCATTCTAGAAGATAGAACCCAACATGTTTACGCACAAAATTTCAACGAAAAATTTCCCGGGGTATTACAGAGATGCTGAGGGGATTATAACCCAAATGGGTTCTCCTATTAGCTTCAGGAAGTGTAGTATTATGAATTTTGATGATATGATATATCAGGTTACATACCATTTTAATGTATTCAATGAATATTGTGTGTATATTTTCCATTGTACCAAAAACGAAAACGAATATTGAATGTGTCTCTGAGGAGACATCCGATTGAATAAATGAAATACACCTTTCAGTTATTTTTGTTTTGTATGTTTCTGGATGGAAGAGCTAAGTTAGTCATGTATACGAATTCAAATACATTGAATGAAGTCTTTCTGTTGATGAATAGTTTCCGAAAAGAACAAGGAATTGCTTTATTGGATGATATTTGAGAATGACATTTTCCTACTCTTTTAGCTACTTAAATATGTCTGACTAGATTACAGTAAAGTATACTTTTTTTTTAATAAAATCGAACCACATAAATAAATGTCTAATCAAGTATAATCAAATAAATTGGTCAACAAGAAGAAGATGATAATGAAGTATAAGATGATGATAATGAAGCAGAAGATGATGAATAAAGCAGCAGCAACAACAACAATGAACAACAATGGATGAAAAGAGCCCCCAGTAACTCTTTCATTTTAAAGATGTATTTCTAAGCAAATTTATTATATACTGACTCAATTGTAACAGTTACAATTAATTATATTTATTGTGTTTGTTTGTTTACGGGAACTATTCAAAGTTGTACAAAAAGAGAAGACATATTACATTTAAATTTATCTATGAGTATAATCAATTTTTTGTTGATGAAGAAACAATTATTTTTTACCTTTGCAACTATTATATTGCTTCACATTAAGATGACTATTTGTCGCTTCTTTTTTTCTTTTGATGATATAATTTTTTGTGGCTTTTATGAAACGTAACTAACACTCCTATTTACATATACATTTGAATATTATGTTTATTTTTAAAATATGCGTATAATAAATTATGTTTATACACAAATATTGAATCTATAGGATCTATCTTATTTAGTGTGCAAAATCAACGAGAAAAGTAATTCGATTACGTTAGACTAATAGCATAACATTAAAAAACAAGAGACTAATAAAGATCATTAATTTTTCAATAATGTTGGAAAAAATATTGATAAAATATTCATGACGAGGAGTGTATCAACTTTACGGGAAATGCAAAACCATATATAATTTTTAATTATGTGTATTTTTGAATTTGCTTTGAAATATAAACCTTTAAATTGAGTGTATCAATTTAAAGTATTGAAGCAAATAAATTGGATACGATAATATAAATAAGATATGTGATTAATAAATAACCTATTCCTCGAATTTTTATATATTTATTTTCTTGCACAATTTAAAATATATTCACTACAAATAAGAATTTGATTGTAGGAAGAGCTTAAGATCAAGGCAAGCACCATAATCTTTCTACTTAATAATGTGGATGAATTTGTTCTATTATTGTGTATAAGATGTTTGTGAAATTTTTACTCTAAAATTTTCCATGCATCGCGCGTGTACAAATACTAGTTTTATTTAAAAAGTAAATGTAGATGTACTTGGACAAGAAAAAATAAAAAGCAAAAAAACAAAAATAAAACAATTTAGTTTCTTAGACATAAAGACTTGTTCATTGACATCTTCTATACTTGGAATTGATTAATATGAAGAAAGTTCAAACACATACAAACAAAGCATATGGAGATAGATTTGAACATATGACTAACATAATGACGTCATTAGCCAAAGTATGAATATTAACAGCAAAGCCTTTTAATTTTGATGGCTTATATATGAGGTTATTCTACTTACTAATTCAAGACAAAGATTATCAACTCAAAATCGTTTAACAGTACATGATGATGGTTTCAAAAATATTCTCTTTACTTCAGTCTTTCACTCTCTTGTACCTCTTTACAATTACCTTTGCTTCCACCGAGGAAGCAACTGCTCTCCTAAAATGGAAATCAACTTTCATGAACCAGAATAATTCCTTATTGGTTTCATGGAAACCAAGTTCTGATGCATGCAGCAACTGGTACGGAGTTACATGCATTAATGGTAGGGTGAACACGTTGAATATCACGAATGCTAGTGTCTTTGGTACACTATGGTTTTCCGTTTTCATCCCTCCCTTTTCTTGAATATTTTGAACTTAGCGTGAACAATCTCTCTGGCACCATCCCACCTGAGATCGGGAATCTCACTAATCTTGTCTGTCTTGCTTGAATAGCAATCAAATTTCGGGCACAATCCCATCACAAATCGGCTAACTAGTCAAGCTTCAGATCCTCCGCATATTTCAAAACCATTTAAATGGTCCCATTCCAGGAGAAATAGGTCTGCTAAGGTCTCTTACTAAGCTATCTTCGGGTGCTAACTCTCTTAATGGCTCTATTCCTCCTTCATTGGGGAATTTGAACAACTTGTTCTATGTGTTTCTTTATGAGAATCAACTTTCTGGCTCCGTTCTGGAAGAAATAGGTTACCTAAGGTCTCTTACTGAACCAGATTTGAGTACCAATTTTCTTAATGGTTCTATTCCTGCTTCATTGGGGAATTTGAACAACTTGTCCTATATGTATCTTTATGAGAATCACCTTTCTGGCTGTATTTGTAACGCCCCGTACTAAACCGTGCCTATGTTACCTTCTAGTAGTATGCTCTTAGTCATGAAAAAAAAAACTTGAAAATATTCTAAGTGTAAAGAGACTTAGTCTCATTTTTAGTTGTTAATCTTTGGGGATTTTATTTTCGATCTTCCCGACGTTCAATTTTAGATTTTCTTGTTGCGTTGCGATGGGGCAAGGTCGTAGTACGTATTGGGTGAGTTTCGGAATTTTTGGACGTTGTTTAGGGCATGTTTGGATGCCCAAAACAGTGGCATCATGCGATATCCATGCGTCGCATGGTCCAACGCATTGTGGCAGCATGCGATATAGCATGTGTCGCATGCTCCAGTGCGGTGGTAAATAGCATGCGACGAATGGTCTGTTGCATGCCTGGGAATTTTTCAGCATTTAAGTTCCGTCTCATTAGGGGCATTTTGGGTATTTTTCATCCCCCTATCAACTTAAACACGAGATTTAATCCCTAAAGAGCCAAATTACACCCATATTCATCAAAAATTCTCAAGAACACTCTCAAGGGTTTCAACCTAAAAACCCAAGTAGTTCGAGATTTAACCGTAGGTTTTCGAAATTGATTGCATATTTGGAATCCCCACAACGTAGGCTTCAAGGATCACCTATTATTTTAGCATATAGAGGTACGTGGGGCTATCTCAAAAATTTCATGGACTTAAAAATTCATGTTTTAAAAATAAGAGTTTTGAAATTATGAATATAAACATGTTTTAAGCATCTCTATGATATTGATTTGGTCTTTAGGCCTATTTCCGAAGTGATTTGATATATTATATATGCATATGCTTGTGATTCAAAAAGATGTTAACTTGAGAGCATGAATTATATGAAACCTCTCTCTTTATATGAAATTGTTTTGAATTTTCATATGATGTGAATTATTTGAAATCATCTTGACAAGCATGACATGAAATATTTTGAAAGTGGATATGATTTTTGACTTGCAAGGAGAGGGTTATTATGTTGAAATATGATGAATATAATGGTTGCACAAAAGAATGATGTGATATTGATGGCTTGCAAGTCGGGTATGATGATACCCTACAGAATATGATATGTTATTGAATCAAATGAAGTTGAATGCATTGATTTTATATAAGATAGGTGGATGCCCGAAGAAGTCGTTTGAGTGTAAGGGCTCATTGCTGGAAACCGTGTTTGCCGACATGGGAATTTGGTACCCTGCTTTGTGATCTTGTGTACCCGACATTATGTCATTCCTAAATTGGGACTATGGTTAGGAGCCCTGCTTTGTGATCTTGTGCGCTACCATACTTTATTGGGTCGAGATACCCTGCTATGCGATCTTGTGTGTCTTCCCCTCAATTATACTCTAATCTCGATGGCAACCGAGGTTTGACAGTTGGTAGGGTATTCCACCTAGCTCAGCTGCATTGCATAGTTGTTGGAAATTTTTTACTTTATGCCCATGTATTTTCAAATGGTTTGATATGAAACTGCTTTATAATGGCTCTCACCTATATTTGGTAAACATATTATATTTTGTTTTGATTTCTCTGCGTACCAGTACTTTTGTATTGACCCCCTTCCCTCCCAGGTTCGGAGGCGCAGTCTAGGGGTCCAGAAAATCAGTAGAGTCTCTGGTGGATTTGCAGAGTCACTTGGTGAGCCTTCTATATTCCGGAAGGCCTGATAGCCTGGCCATTTCATTTATCATTTAGTAGTTTTGGGTCTACTAGAGGCCTTGTCCCAGTTTTCAGACAGTTAATTGTTTCATTCATGTAGTAGAGATTTCGCAGACGGTTTTCAGATGTCGATAGATGTTATGGGACTTTATTTCCCATTATTGATTTTATTAGACTATGACCATGTTTCCGTAGTATTGTGTATTTTCCGCATTTCTCTTATCATATGAATTATGTGCATGATTACCAGATAGATAGATAGGGGTGTTTCGGGCCTTCATGGCTCAAAATGCTCTTCACGGTCAGGGCCCCAGTTCGGGTCATGACAAACTTGGTATCAAAGCACAGTTCATGGTCCCAGGGTGTCTGTGAAATCGCGTCGGGTAGAGTCTTGTTTATGGGTGTGTAGCGCGCCACACTTATAAGTAGGAGGCTACAAGGCATTTAGGAATGTCTCTCTTTCTTCATGTTCTAGTTCATGCAATATAGTTGTAACACCCCATAAAAGTTGTGCCTGGATTAGCCTTTAATAGAGTGCTCTTAGACTTAAAAACTTGAAAATCTTTCCAAGTGTAATGAGGACTTAGAGTCATTTTAGCTGGCAATCTTCGGGATACAACTTTTCAACCTTTCCAACATCCGTTTTTATATTTTCAAGTCTCATAGTACATCTCGGATAAGTTTCGGAATTTTTTCTAAACGCATAAGGCTGCGTTTGGATTTCAAAACAGTAGCAAAACGCATAGCCTATTGCCCAGTTTTCAGCATTTCAGGGTCAACTTCAAACGATCATAACTCTCTGAATATAATGAACTGGGAGAGTTTCTACCTATCAAATTAAATCTCTTTGAGTCTTCTTTCGAATGCAACTGGTTTAATCCAAATACAACATCTGAGTAAGGAGTTATACCCGTTTTACTTCAGCCTGTCAGCTTGTCAACTGAGGGACAGTTTCGACTTTGTTTGTTTTCTTAGGGGCATTTTAGTCATTTCACCTCACCCAAATTTCGTCTATAACACCATATTTAGCCCCCAATTCATCAAAATATAATCCTTTTCTCAAATTTTCTCTCAAGAACACCCCTTATGGTTTCAAACAAGATTCCCAAATAACTCAAGATTCAACCGTGGGTTTTAGAAGATAATTAGAGATTTGGAATCCCCAATTCGTAAGCTTCAGGAATCATCCATTATTTTCAGAAATAGAGGTACGTGGGGTTTATCCTAAAAACTACATGGGCTTAAAACCATTAGAGCATGATTTTAAGGTTTTGATGCATGTATTTTATGGGGTTTTAAAAACTATATTATTGATTATGTAATTTGAAAGTTTCAATGTTGTTATTGTTTTGACCTTGTGGTCCTATCCCCTAAATTGATTTACATGTATACGTATATGTATGGAATTCGAGATTTAAGATTGTTTGAGAGCATAAATTATGAACTCCCTCTCGTGTATCTAATTAAGAATTATGATTTTGTGATTTGAAAAATGTTTTTGCAATATTATTGCATTTGATCATGATATGAAATTGTGAGAGGGTTGTTCTTGATATACATATGTGTTCTTGTGTTTAAAAGAAAGAATTTCATGCGAATTGAGAACTTTGGCATGACCACCTTGTACTGTACTATTGAAATGCTTCCTTGCATGTATTTTACATGAGGTTTGAGAAAGAGTTTCTTGAATTGAATTATTGAAATGGTGGTCCCAAAACTTGTGTTTTGAAAATAGAGATTTATGACAGACTAATTATGGCTCAGAGATGTGATTGCAAGTCAATGGTATGACGATACCATATGTATTTATGCCATAACAGATTATGTTTTCAGAGCATGTTTTCAGAGTATGTTTTCAGAGAATATTTTCAGAGACTGCATGTTTTGATAGAGTTTTAAAAAAGGGCTTAAAGAGGGCTAGGTTGTTACCCAAAGAAGGCGCGAGTTCAAGCAACTCTTAGCCTGAAACCGTATTTGCCGATACGGGTAGATTATTATTGTACGCTGGCGACGGCCGTGTGGCATAGTAGAGTTAGAGACTCTGACCCTTGCGGCACACTTGGGTTGGGGGCTTCGCTGTTGAGTTAATGGAAGTTTCCATATAGCCCATGGAATTTTTCAGAGTTGTAGGGTATACCACCTAACGCAGATGTAATACAGATTTCTCAGAGTCATGATGATTTTCACAGAGTCTTTTAAAATGCCCATGTGATTTCTTACTGTATGACATGTTTATGAACTATTTTAAACTGCTCTCATATATGTTGATTATAAATTATTATTTTGGATTTGCTCTGCATACCAGTACATCTGTATTGACCCCCCTCCTCCCTCCAGGTTCTGAGGTTTAGTCTAGTGGTCCAGATAAGCAGTAGATATTTCCGACAGGTGATCAGATTGTGCAGTGGTGAGCCTTTTCTATTCCAGAAGGCCTTTTTTTTCAGATCATGACACTTATTTCAATTTTGGTCTATTGGGGGCCTTGTCCCAGCTTTAGACTGTCGTCAGATTTTCATGTAGTAGAGATTTCGCAGATTGAGTCAGATGATATTTAGATATTGTTGGAGTTTTCCTTCATTGTTAAATTAATTTCAGAGTATGACCATATTTCCGTATTCGATGTATAATTCCGCATTTTCTTTTTTGTATATGAATGTTGTGCAAGATTACAAGATAGAGAAGGGCGTTTCGGGCCTTCCTGGTTCGAGATATCCGTCACGGCTAGGCCCTAGTTCGGATCGTGACAATAGTCAAAATGTTCCTCTTTCATACTCTCATTCGTGCTATGGTGTCGCCTATATGAAGGTAAAGTTATCCCAAATTCTTTTCTTACCCTGATGTTCTCAGACATGTCCCATTATTGGGGTGGTTCAATTACAAAAATTTTAGAATCTACATGATATAGTCCTTTCCGATTGAGTCATATAAGATTTTAAAAATTGTGCGAAGACTCAAGAGGAGTCTGTTAGTGCTTCAATATGTGTTGATTCTAATGTAAACATTGATCCTGATGGAATCATCTTTTCCATCTTAAGGTATGAAGTGCATCTAGTCCCTCTCAAAAATCTTGTTACAGATGTGGACGATGTATAGCAGAATGTTGGAACTGTATTTCCACCCAAATAGTAGCATAAGTTAAAGTGTTGTTTTCATGACCTATCGGTAATGAAATTAGACCAAGAAGTTGGTGATGTGAAGTCACAAAGTTAGAAGTCAGAGTGAGGGTGATTTTTGTGTAAATGAATATTTCAGTTGAATAACCGATGTTTGAGGATGATTTATCCCTTTATAGTGATAGCCTAATGTGGTACTTAGTAGCATGTGTAGATTGTATAGTATTTTATGGGGGAAGTGTTTTACTCAGATTTTTATGTATACTGAGTAAGATGTATATTCTTAGATCATTAAATATTATGTGTCAATTTTCTATCTCTTGTAATATGTAATCTTGTTATCATGGTGTTTTTGAAAAATAAATAAATTAAAGTCTAGTGAAGCTATGTTGGGCTCTTTCGATTCACTAGCATAGTTTCCTTGTCATTCATCTCATTTTCTTGTTCAAAATACAAAAAAAAGTCTAGTGAAGCCGTGTGAGGCCTATTTCGATTCACTAGCAACCTATTGTCCAACTTGTTGTTCTTGTGTTGGTTTAATATATGTATAGTTGAATCTGTTTGCATGAGATTGAGTTGGTAAGGAGGTGATTCATCCTTGTGTGTTAGTTTAGTAGAAGGTAGAGAATGAGTCGTTAGTTAGGGTGATTTGTCAGTTGCTTAAAGTGTGAAAATGGCTATATTAGCCAGTAAGTTAAAATTATAGACTCATGGTTGTTGTGAAAATTGAAGGTAGTCTAAAGGTATGATTGAGTAAGTAAGTATAAGGTGAGAAATCCGTATAAGTGGATAAGATTGTATGGGGTTATAATATCATATTAAGGTTGATCATGTCTATTATGTGACTTTACCCCTTGACCTTCCTTTTGTTGGTAGTTCTAAACTAGTACTACTTGTGAGAAAGTATGCAGTAGATTTTGAGGTATTTGGATAGAACGTTCAGATTTGACGGACTAGTATATTATATTGCCTTCTTCATTTGGTGGTAGATGATTGATGCTAGACCATTAGCTTGAATTTAATATAGGATGTTAATGTAAGAATAGTGGCATGAGATTAATGATGTATGTTTTGTGAGAATGAATTAGTAGGCTTGATGTGTCGAAATAGTACTGCTAATGAGTTATGATAAGGAAGACCATAAGGTCACGATCGATTATTGTTGTTATGAAGTTCTAGTGTACTAGTGTTTCTTGATGTTTATTTCATGGTTTCCAAGTGAGAATCATGAGTAAGGTTGGGTTGTAAAATCATGTTTAGCTCTAGACATTAAGTTTTGAACAGTTGAAGTCCATGAAGGTGGATGTGATGATTTCTTGGTTAATGATGCTAGTTATATGGAAGTGATCTAATAGGCTTGAATGGTGTGTGAAATGACTTAAGTTTAAGTTGATTCGTAATGAAGTATAATGTTGTAGGTATGGTGTGTAAGTATGCCCAAGGTGATATAGAGTTGTGGCATTTCTCTAAGGTTATTACATGTTGCGTGTGACTAGTAGTACTGTTGAGTTGCTAGATGTAGAAAGACTAGTAAGTGTTATATAGGCTCTAAATAGCCAGGTTAAAGAGTTTTGATTGATAGTGTTGAGCCTTTTTATATGATCTTGATTCTCATAGTAATGAGACATAAGTTTGGAGTCACGATATTGGTACGCTATGTCGAAAATGGTATGGTTGATCAAAGGCTTGGTGATATCCATATTAAGTATCAGAATCTAAGTTTGAGTTTTGAAGGTTGAACCGATAGAAATAAGTGTGCAAGCATTATACTATGACTATTGGGGCTATCAAAATATAAAGTGTATCTCAGAAGGTGTATTAGCAGTGGGCTTTCCACTATCATGTGTGGGCTTTCGGGTTAAGTTCTATTAATTTTGCGTGTTGTCAAATTTCAGACCCCAGAGTGCAGTGAGTGTGGTTAAGTTTAAAGTCTAGTGAGGGATCTCCCAAACTTAAGATGGTGGCTTGAAGCCAAGGGGGAGATGATAGAACAAGTAACCAAGTCAGGCTCTCAGATTCTAGTGGTGATGTCATGATGATATAGAACGTCAGAAAATGAGGGTGAGACTCAACCCATTCCTGTCTCAGTAATTTTCAGTTATCCTAATACCTACTCATACCTCACATTTCAGTTCCATGATCATAGTTCATGTTCATGTATATGATAGAGAATCACGTGCTCTTCCAGATTCCTAAATGAGGAACTTTAGTTCATTCAGCAGTCGAAATCACATTCCATATGTTATGAACTCTAAATTGAGGTCATGCAGCTCATGACTCATGTATTCACACTTTATACTGTGCTCAGTTCCCATAATTCATGTTATACTCTTTATGATGGGCGAAATATAATCCATAGCCATGTACGCCCCAATTCAGATTTTCCTTTGATAAATCTCGGATGTTGATTTGCTATTCCTCAGGCCTCAGTTAAGTGTCAAGTTTCATATAATATCCTTCCATACTTCAAGATATTATGTTCTAATCTTTAGTGACTCCTCTTTATGTGATGATAGTGGTGATGAGTAAATATTTCTTGTTGATGGAAGATCATAGTATGCTTGTTTTAGATAAGGCCATAAGTGTGAAGTAAGGTTGGGGCCAAGTCTTTGATGAATGTGATGCTTAGCTGAAAGGTGTGTGTGTGTGTATGTTCTTGGGGTAGCGTGTGGGATCTATATCGATAGATAGTTAGTAGAATATGCGAAGTGTGTCTTTATGAGTTTTTGTTTTGAAGTTCATATTTGGTTATAAAGATAGGCTTGAATGACATGTTGGAGTTTTGTAAAGTAACGCTATATGCGCTAGCGACATCGTAGTAATAAGTTCATAGTAGTCATTGAAATGGTAAGGCATGTTATGCTTAGGATGTAATCTTTAAATCTTTAAAAGAGTTATAGAAGGTGGAATCATATGGTTTAGAATGATAGCGTGGTGTGGCATGTTGTATTTCTGTGACTTAGAGTTAGGCTTGATCACGGTGAAAGGATTAAGCTATTTTAGACATTAGTAGAAAGACTTGTCAATGCTCATATGAGAATTTTTAAGCTAAATTGAATGAGTATGGTATTTAATGAGAATAGTATAGTTAGGGATATTCAAGAAGTGTGCTAAGCTTGAAAGTAAGAAGTTGTGTTGCCAAAGGCCTTCCATCCTAATTTATGAGTTATATGTCTATATTCCATACTGCAGAGTAGTGTCAATGTTGTGATTTACTCAGTTGGATGTATTGTGTAATCCATACCCAAGATTCATGGCTTCCTATTACTGCTAGAACTTCTTTTGAGAGAGTGTTGAAGAGATACTTCAGTTAAGTATGAAGGTCAAACATAATTCAGTCTGTATAGTCAGTAAGTCAGTTTAACAGTCAGATTCGCATGACTTGTTTTCTCGTCTTTTCATTTATTCATGCTACCTGAAATCTCAGACATGCTACTATTCCAAGATAGAGTATACCAGTAGTTGCGAGTATAGCCCAGTTCATGCATCCTGCATTAGAATCAGATTTCAGAGGTTCAGTTATGATTCAATTCATAGGTTCCCTATGCATCACCTCAGTTTTCCGAGTATCTTAGTGAATTGAGCATTCATAGAAGGACATAGGGTCCCAAGGGGAGATACCCCATTCAGTTGCATGCATAGATTCTTATTACAAGCTTCACATCAGTTATTATTGTGTATTCAGTCATATGTTCATACGTCAGTTCGGTCATATATGCATGCATTAGAAATGCATGTCCAATAGAAAAAGTTCAACTTATCAGTGTATTCAGTTCTCCGTTCATGAGGACAACTCAGTAACAGATCCATGCATTATATATGCATGTTCATTATGAGAACTCAGCTTATGAGTGGCTTCAGTCGTGTATTCCATGCATCAGATATGCATGTCCGATATAAGAATTCAGAGTATCAGTAGTTCCAGCCATATGGTCATGTTTTAGATTAGTGTATTCTTTATTAGAGGACATGTCGTGTCCATGTTATTCCATACCTCTAAGGCTTCAACAAGTTCCTACCCATCATTCGGGGATGAATGATCCCAAGGGGGAGATAATATAACACCCCGTACTAAACCGTGTCTATGTTAGCTTCTAGTAGTATGCTCTTAGTCAAGAAAAAAAAAACTTGAAAATATTCTAAGTGTAAAGAGACTTAATCTCATTTTTAGTTGTTTATCTTCGGGGATTTTATTTTTGATCTTCCCGACGTTCAATTTTAGATTTTCTTGTTGCGTTGTGATGGGGCAGGGTCGTAGTACGTATTGGGTGAGTTTCGGAATTTTTGGACGTCGTTTAGGGCATGTTTGGATGCCCAAAACAGTGGCATCATGCGATATCCATGCGTCGCATGGTCCAACGCATTGTGGCAGCATGCGATATAGCATGGGTCGCATGCTCCAGTGTGTTGGTAAATAGCATGCGAGGAATGATCTGTTGCACGCCTGGGAAATTTTCAGCATTTAAGTTCCATCTCATTAGGGGCATTTTGGGTATTTTTCATCCCCCTATCAACTTAAACACGAGATTTAATCCCTAAAGATCCAAATTACACCCATATTCATAAAAAATTCTCAAGAACACTCTCAAGGGTTTCAACCTAAAAACCCAAGTAGTTCGAGATTTAACCGTAGGTTTTCGAAATTGATTGCATATTTTGAATCCCCGCAACGTAGGCTTCAAGGAGAACCTATTATTTTCGCATATAGAGGTGCGTGGGGCTATCTCAAAAATTTCATGGACTTAAAAATTCATGTTTTAAAAATAGGAGTTTTGAAATTATGAATATAAGCATGTTTTAAGCATCTCTATGATATTGATTTGGTCTTTAGGCCTATTTCCGAAGTGATTTGATATATTATATATGCATATGCTTGTGATTCAAAAAGATGTTAACTTGAGAGCATGAATTATATGAAACCCCTCTCTTGATATGAAATTGTTTTGAATTTTCATATGATGTGAATTGTTTGAAATCATCTTGACAAGCATGACATGAAATATTTTGAAAGTGGATATGATTTTTGACTTGCAAGGAGAGGGTTATTATGTTGAAATATAATGAATATAATGGTTGCATAAAAGAATGATGTGATATTGATGGCTTGCAAGTCGGGTATGACGATACCCTACCGAATATGATATGTGATTGAATCAAATGAAGTTGAATGCATTGATTTTTGTAATACCCCATAATTGTTTTTCGAGTCGTTGAAGCCTTTTTAGCTTGCCAAGAGAAACTTAGCACTTAAAAATTTGGCTGTGTTGAAATTTTTTCATTTAGACCTCCGATCTTCGGGTATTTATTTGATGACCTTTCCGACATCCGTTTTTCAATTTTCAAGTTGCGTTGCAATGGGGTAAGGTCTTAGTACATCCCGGGTGAGTTTCGGAATTTTTGGAGTAGCGTAAGGGCACGTTTGGTGTGCCAAACCAGTAGCAAAAGGCACTGCTGAGGCGCAGCCTTGCTTATAGCCTTTTGCCCAGTTTTCAGCATTTCAGGATCAACTTCAAACGATCATAAATTCTTGAATATTTTTAAATGTGAGATCTGGTATATATCAATGGAAATCTCTTTGAGTCCTCTTTCCAATACAATTGGTTTAATCCAATTTGAACATCAGAGTAAAGAGTTATGATCAATTTACTTCAGCCAATCAGACAGTCAACAGAGGGATAGCTGCGTCTTTCTCTCTTTTCTTAAGAGTATTTTGGTCATCTTCCAACCTTTATATGCCCCCTTTAACACAAAATTCAGCATTTTTACACCCAATTATACATGTTTTCTCTCAACTTTCATCATGAACAAGCACCCTATTCCCACAATAAAAATCAAGATCTCTAAAAATTCAACCGTAGGAATTCAAAAATAATTTAAGATTCGGATTACCCACTGCAAGAGCTTCAAGGAGCACCCATCAATCTTACGAATAGAGTTGCGGAATCAAAAGTTCATCCGGATTCATAAACTTGAGGTATGCAAGTGTTGATTCTTGGGTTCCTTTCACCCAAGAAGCTCAAGAACCCTTTTTCCTAAAATTTAAAGATTACGTTTTTATGAGTCTTATGATTTATGTTCTCTGAAATTAAGGTTCTTGATGTTGTTGAGATTAATTTCATTTGTTGATGATAAAGATTCAAGTTTTGACTCTAGTATGTGTTGATCTTGTGGTGTTCATGATAAAGCCTCTTCAAGAAGCATGTTGAAATTATGTAGTCATGTTAATTGGTGTGATGAATTGTTGTGAGGCCAAGATGAGTGAAGTGTGATGTTGCTATATGTTGATTGACGTTGAAATAATCATATTTTCCATCATATCATGTTGAAATCCTTGTATGATGAATTGGTTGATGGAGTCATGATATTTAGAAGTAGTAAATATTGAATAACTAAAGCATGCTCCCTACATGTTTGATAAAATGCCTATATGAAGAAAATAGTACCATTGTAGTATGTTAAGTATAAAATCCATGATGTTTATGATAAATTCTTCAAGATTAGTTGATTTCATACACTTTATATTAGATCTAAGTTAGACATTAATTATGATGTAAGATTGAGTTTAATTTCATGATTTACCTCAAGATTCATGAAAATTAATTAGTTGTGGTATGATTTATGTAACTACAAGTTGGATGAAGAATCCATGAGTGGATTTAAGTGTAATCATGATTATATTGTTGATTGGATTTATAACCCATGACTAAGTGTATGATTTATGTGAAATTAATAATTATTATGTATGTAGTACTATGTGAACTCATATTAGAGCTTTGAGATGGTGAACTTGGTGTTGGAATTGTGATATTAAGTATTGATTGGTATTATGATTAAATACTATGCCTTCCAAGTATTTGATGAATGGTTGTGTGAATTAAACAAGATAAATTATATCATGTAAACATGAGTACTAGTTCATGCCATTCAAGTGTTTGATAAAGTGCTCATGTAAAGAAAATAGAGTTATTATAATATGTTGACAAGAAATTCTCAAGCTATGTATAAGCTAAGCATGCCAAGTGTTTGTTAAAAAAGCTTTAGTGAATGGGTGGTAACATGTTAGCATGAAGTCCTTAATTGTATATACTTTAAAGCATGATATATATTTATTGCAAGATTGCGTGGAATATATTATGAAATATTGGCATGTATTCCCTATGCAAATACATATTAGTATTTCCAAGTGTTTAAAGTGATGTTTTATTGAGTATATGGTTAATCTATTACTACGATGTGGATTTCCTTGTTGAATAATTCATGAGATGATAGCATGTTTTCATATAAAAATTTACATGTTAAATATTCCCAAGTGCTTGAAGTGATATATCCTTGATCATATTGCGAATGATAGACTATTGTGATGACGTTGATGTGATGTTTGTCATATATTCAAGACTCGAGTCCTGTCAGTTTCCTTCCATCGAGTCTTGGGGGTACTTGTACCCGAAAAATATAGTTGTGTGCCTAGAGCCGAGTCAGTCTCAAGATAATCTCAGTCGTTCTATGATCAGTAGAATTCAGTCACTGACAGAACAGTAAGAAAACTCAGTAATCTCAGTGTTCAGTCTAATCAAGCTCGGTACTCTGTTCAGATCTCAGAAGTATTCAGTATTCAGTCAAGGCTACATTAAAGCTCAAAAATATACGAAAATCTATAGCACTCAGACAGAAAGTAGAATTCAGTAGTATTCCATCAGATATGGAACAAGTAAACTCATCCAGATCAGTAAAGTAATACGATCAGTAGAAAGATTCAGCTCAGTCTAAGTTCCGTTAAGAATCAGTTCAGTGTTTTTCAGTTGGGAGTAGAATTCAGCACCAAGTGAGCTCAAGGATGGAAACTCACCTACTAGTAAAGGGTGTGATTCTAAGAAGCAATCCTTGCACTCCAGAACTACGTAGCCAGCGTAGGTTGAGACATCATACCTGCTAGTTGAGGGTAGATGAGGTGGCTTGACCTATTAGATGAGGACTCCACCATTCTCGTTTGAGTACCTAATAGCTGAGGGTCACATAAAGATAATGTCTTTAGTTATGGCACGGTATTGGCACCCTCCCAACCGGGGTTAGAGGTTGGACCCCTAAGAGATAGTAGGGGTATGTCGGTCAGATGACTACTTTCCACAGTCTCAATTTCATAATCAATCTCAGACTTCAAGAAAGAGCTTAGTTCAGTGTATAGAATTCAAGGCTGTTAGATACAGGCCATCAAGTATGATTATTTACAAATTTAAAGATCTGCTGCTAGATAGGCTGATCTCAAAATAGGTTATCAAGTAGTATTATTATCCACAGATTCAGAGACTACCTGCTAGATAGGGTTGATCTCAGATTCAGTCAATCATTCTTATTATTAGTAGATTCGGAGACAACCTGTTAGATAGGGTTGCTATCAGTTTCAAAAGCTTCAGATACTCAAAATCTCAGTATGTTCAGAAAACTCATAATTTCAGTATATTCAGTATCAGTTACCAAAGTTAGTCTGAGTATGCTCAGTGACAATATGCGTAGTATGTTCAGTAATTATAGATTCTTTTATGTATGCTAATCAAGCTCTTACATATTATTCAGTTAAGTTATTGTAACACCTCGTAGAAAGTTGTGCGTGTGTTAGCCTCGAGTAGAGTGCGCTTAGTCTTGAAAAGTATGAAAATTTTTCTAAGTGTTGAAAGAATGAGACTTATTCTTAGCTGACAACCTTCGGGATACAACTTTTCAACCTTTCCGACATCCGTTTTTGGATTTTCTTGTTGCGTTGCGATGGGGCAAGGTTGTAGTACGTCTCAGAAGAGTTTCGGGATTTTTAGAAGTGTATAAGGGCACATTTGGGGTGCCATTCTAGCGAGGCCCTGCGATATGCAGGCGTCGCCTGGCAGATCGCCTGGCCTAAAGCGGTGCTCTAGCCCAGGCGGCGCCTGGTGGATCGCCCCAGGCCTTTTCAGTGAGTCCTCCAAAATTTTAAGGGTGTTTTGGTAATTGGCCATTTCCCTATCAAGTTAAACACGGGATTAAGCTTCCAAATACCCATATCATTGATATTTTCTCCAAAATTCAGCAAGAACATCCTTTAGGGTTTCAATATAAAAACTCAAACTTGCTCGAGATTCAACCGCAAGTTTTAGAAGATAATTAGATATTTGGAATACCCAACTCGCAAGCTTCAAGGAACATCCATTCTTTTCTGGAATAAAGGTACGCGGGGTTTTCCTAAATTCTCATGGGCATAGAAAAATCATGTTTTAGAATGGGGTTTTTGAATTATGAACATATTCATGTTTTTAGAAGTTTTAATGAAATTGTTTTGGTCTTTTGGCCTTCCCCAAAGTGATCTGACTGTTTATATGTATATGTATGTATGTGTTTCAATCTTGAGAGAATGAATTATAATGAATTCCTCTTGTGTTGTGAGCTTTCCCATTTTCGTATGATACGAATTGTTTTGAATGCATTTTGAAAAGAATGATATGATTTTTGAACACGCAAGAGAGGGTTGTGAATTTTGAATATGCATATAATAAAAGAGTGCATGGATTTGCCAAAAGCACATGACCACCATATGTTTGATGAATGTTTTTCATGATTTTGACTTGAGTTTCGGGACATGAAATCTCTTCTGCAAATTACATGTTTGGGTGGTCTGAAAATTATATTTTTATGAAAGATCATGCTTATGACATTATGGCTCAGAAATAGGACTTGCAAGTCTTGGTGTGATGACACCAATTTAGATTTTGCCATGATAATTCAGGACAAATTTAATGCAAGTTTGAAATCATACTTTACAGATGTTGAAATTAGAAACATGCATGATTCAGAACTGGATAAACATTGGTCATAAAGAGAGATTAGGTGATTCCCCGAAGAAGGCATGAGTTCAGACAACTCATTGCCCAAAACCGTGATTTGCCGATCCAGGTTTATATATTACACTGGCCTAGAGCCCTGTGGCGTATCAGATTCAGGAACTCCAACCCTTGCGGCACACTCGGGTTGGAGGCTTCCCCGCCGAGTCAATGGAGGATTCCATACCACCCGTGGAATATCAGATGTGTAGGGTATACCACCTAACTCAGAAGTAATACGCAGATCAGAATTTTAAGTTTACAGATAGGTTATATGTTTTCAGGAAGTGCCCATGTGTTTTCAGAAACTACTTTATGCATGATGTTTAATGAAAACCTTACTATCATATTATTTATATATATGATCAAATACTCTATTTTGGACTGCTTCGCGTGTCAGTACTTTTGTGCTGACCCCCCCTCCTTCCAGGTTCTGATGCGCAGTCTAGGGGCCCAGCTAATCAGTAGATAGTTTCAGATTGCAGACCGGATTTGGCAGTGGTGAGCCTTCTATTATTCAGAAGGCCTAGTCATTTCAGACTTTTATTACTGGTTATGTTTTGGTCTACTGGGGGCCCTGTCCCAATTTTCAGAAAGCTTTGTTTAGTTCAGAGTAGAGATTTCGCAGACTAAGTCAGATGTTATTATTAAGATACATTTTCAGTTTCAGTATTATGATCTTATTTAGATTGACCATGTTTCCATTTCAAATTTCTATTTATGCATTATCTTTTATTTTATAAATATTGTGCATGATTACCAGATATAGAAGGGTTTTCCGGGCCTTCATGGTTCGGGATGCTCGTCACGGCTAGAGCCCCGATTTGGGTCGTGAAAAACTTGGTATCAAATCATGGTTCATGGTCCCAGGGTGTCTACGAAATCGCGTTGGGTAGAGTCTTTTTGATGGGTGTGTAGCACACCAAACTTATAAGAAGGAGGCTACTAGGCATTTAGGAAAATATTTCCCTTCTTTATGATTTAGTTCGTTCTTCAGAATCAAGTCTGTTCCTAATCAGTGCTCTTCTGTCTTACAGAAATAACAGTCATGACTCTTTGCCTCAATACTAATTAGAGTGCTCAGAATGATGAAGTCCGTCCCACTCATGGGATGAGGACATGTAATAGAGCTCTCATTCCAGACCCCGTTCCTACTTCAGGAGTCCCTCCAGTCCCGACCAGTCCACCTCGGGCTCCATGGACTAATGTTAACTGTCCTCCAGCTAATCAAAGAGATATTTCGAATGTAGAATTTAGACAATCCATTTATATGTTAACACAGTTGGTGGCTGTACAGACTCAGCGGTCAGAATATACTGGGTCTGTGTCTATTACTTTTGGAGATACATGGGTGAGTCAATTCATGAGGATGAATCCTCCCACATTCACCTGAACTAAAGTAGAAGAGGACCCGCAAGAATTTGTAGAAGAAATGGAAAAGATCTTCAAAGTGATGCATGTCGATGAGGTATAAGGGGTAGATTGGTGTATATCAGCTGAAAGAGGTGGAGAAGTAGTGGTACAACGATTGGGATGATGCGAAGGGCGACAGTGCTAAGCCCTCAGTGTGGAATGAGTTTGTAGACGCTTTCCTTGACCGGTTCTTTCCTTTGGAGTTGCGGGAGGCGAAGACGGAGGAGTTCATGAACCTTAAGCAGGGTAAGATGAGTGTTCAGGAGTATGCTCTAAATTTTAATCAGTGATAACGCTCAATCTACAGCTCTCGTAGGAGTGTAAAGCGGTCGTTAGAAAATATAGAACCCAACTGGGTTGGGTATCGATCCCACAGGGAATAGCTTGGTCAACAAGTAAGTGAAGATTACTAGACTTTTAGTGAAAGTCTCGAAAAAGGGGGGATTCTTATTGTGCAAGTAATGTAACCAAATAGTAGCTAAAAACGGCAATAGCAAAGTAAAAAGAGAAAGAATGTTTTAGTAAGATGTAAACAATGAGAGTTGAGGAGTTGGGGTTATGTCCACCTTCTGAGTTATACGTCTCTATTGACTATGAGTGTGTTGAATTCAGACATGCATGTGCTTATAGAGAATTGTATTCGATGGTAAATCCAGGCGTCTTTCGACCTATTCGAGGATTATTTCACTTTAACTCTTTCGAGCTTAAAGCGTGTCTAACGGTACGAATTCTCCAAGAGGTTAATCCAGTTACGGCACTAACTTTTTAATAGGGGATGGGACCCTACTACCTTGACATTATCTCTTTTCCAGACAGATAACCTTTCTTTCGAACAAGTTAAATGTTATACTGGCGTATTCTTGCGTTTGCAACCACAAAGAATTTAGATTAAGATGAAGAGAATAATGATATAAGCAACATACGTGTCATGAACTCACAAACTCACAGCAATAGATAGTATCTCATTCGGCTTCCATAACCCCAACAGAGAAGTTTAGTTACCCATGAGTGCGAAGGAAATCACAATTGACATTGTTTTTATACCACAATAAAGATTTCACGTTTGTAATGGTGTGGTAGGCGTTAGGCGTGAATTCCTTAGCAAGGTAACGTTTCTCTTGTTGCGGAATTTAAGAATAGATGAATAGAAGAAGAAAAATAGAATTAATGGAAGAATGATTGTTTAGAACTATAATGTCTTAGAAGTAGAATAGAATAGAATGTAAGAAGATGTAAGAAGATGTCTTAAAATCTCTAGCAAGATAGGGTATTTATAATACCCATATCCTATTCCTACTAAGCTAATGAAATGCTTAACCAAATCCTACTAAGCTAATGAAATACTTAACCCAATTGTACTAGGTTAATGTATCATTATCCTAATCCTAATAAGCTAATGAAATACTTAACCCAATTGTACTAGGTTAATGTATCATTATCCTAATCCTAATAAATTACTGCTAGTCCCCAAAGTCTTCAGCAATGTTGTTTTAGCCCGGGACAGAATTTCCATGAGCCATCTTTAGTCCTTGGCGTCCAAGATTGGCTTTTCTCCTTTCGTGAAGCTTTCTTTGGCGTCAAGTTATCCATAAAATCCTGAATTCTGCATCATTTATACTTGAAACTTTGCTAATCATGTTCGTTAGCTCACTTACAGGAAAAAGGACTAAAAGTGCATGAAATATATAATTTGTTCTCAAAACTAGGCTAAAATATGGGGAAAATATAGTGCTATAGGCGTGTAAATTCGCCTATCATCAACACCCCACACTTGAAGCTTTGTTCGTCCTCGAACAAAATATCATGTCCCTCTAAACATCAACTTAGGGTTTCACAGCAACAACACAAAATATTCGTCAAGACAAGCATAACAATTATCAACAAAGAGTAGTTTTTTGATCATTAGTAGAAACAGTTTAACCTCTAGCATAGACTCATGATGGTGGTCAACTCATATTCAAAGGTTAAGACACAAAGAATCATACACGACTACCCAAAACTCATCAACCATGTGTGTCTCACAATATATTACCCATAATCACTCACAAGTATAGCATATTTTCAAACATGGGTATCAAAATATCCTTGCTCTCACTCTCACAAAGAATTCATATGCAGCAACTGATGACCATAGGCTTGCCCTTAGTGTAATGCTCCACTAAATGTCAGAATGCCAAGCTTAGGATCAACTAGGTATTTTGATGGTTGTAATGTAGGCTAAGGGACAGGTAGGACTATTTTGGCCAGAAATAGTGACTATGTTCCTAAGCGCTTTAATACATCACATTGTATCATTAACACTTTTCTTTCAAACAACCTTTCTTTCATTTATTCTACCACCCTTTTTCTCCTCTTTTGTTTTTCGATTTTAAACATGACTAACTTTTCAGTTTTTTCTTCCTTTTTCTTTTCATAACATACCTCTTATGATAACACTTCTTTTTCATAGAAATTTCAAGCACCAATGCATTCTAAAGCATCATACTCACCCAATTTCCTCTTATTTTGTCACATGACTTTTTCACTTTAAAGAACTTAGGAATTTGGATCAAATTATGGTCTTGAAAAAAATGGATTAGGCTTACATACGAGGTTTGTCAAAGAAAATAGGCTAAAGGATCAAAAGGGTTTAACTAGGATGATGTCCATGGGTAGGTAAAAAGAAGGTAAATAATCATAGGTTGCCAAAGAAATGCCTAAATCATCTCCTAGACTTGCACTCTTTATTTTCGCTTTACATACATACCAGGCAAGTTCTAGCATCAGCCACAAGCACAGAATATAATATTATCTCACACACACAAGGCACATGGTCGACTTTATTGGGAGTAGTATAGACTCTTGACCCAACAGATGAAGGAATTAAACCAAACAATATCACATAGTGAGTCACAATTAGAGCCTAAATGTCTCAATAGTCATGATTTTAGCACAAACTCTTGTCATAATCTCATGCTGCCTATTAGAATAATTTCATGCAAAGCTAAGCTAAAAAAACAATTAACTAAAAACAAACATAAATAAATGCAAATGTGGATGGAGAAGTATAGCATGCAAATACCAGCACCCCACACTTAGACGGGACACGCTGTCCTCAGTGGAAAATAAATAAGAAGAACCTGGTTAGTCGGACTCATCCTCTATGTCTGGGGTCATACCCCTTGCATCGAAATCATCATCAGAGTCGTCATCCTCAGAAGTTCCTCATAAGTATCCCACTTAATTCCAAGAGTGAGTCGAGGTATTTACAGCGAGAAGGGTTCTCCTTGCTCTTTTCGGCCTCTTTTTTTGCCTTTTTGTGAAGTGGTAGCCTTATCTTTGCCTTGTCTTGATTTGGGTGCCATTGTACCTGAGACTTAAAACAATGTTCATGTTAGCATCATCTCGATGGATACAATCTATAAACAAGCAGTAGTGGCACCACCCCACACTTAGTTTGTTGGTACAGACTAGTGAAGTGAAAGTGGTCGATTACTCAGACTTCATCGACATACGTTTTAGGGGCTATATTCCAACAAGAAATTCAGATATGTAACACTTCTTGCAATCTTTGCAATACTTTCATGTTAGGTATATCAAGACTTCTACATAGGGATTACATCATGGTATAGTTTCTATCAATAATCACAATCTCCTATGTCGGTAGGCAACTATAAGTCTTATTCCGATGAGCGAGACATCCCAACATGTAAGTATTCAAGTGACAAGAGTATGCAATGTTCATGACTATAGCAATTCCGCAAGTAGTATGACAATGCATCAAAATCGAATTGAAGTCGGAAACAAGTTAAGATCATCCTAACGTATATGTTCACTCACTTGGTTGTGTATCAACAATTCAAACACATTCACATCTCCAATACTTCTTCAAGATTTAGCAATTCATAATAGACATAGTAACATAGTACTTACGAAAAATAGATGAAGAACACAAGAGTAATTACGTGATTGAAGCCTTTGGAGATGTTCTTGTGAAGTGGAAGAGAAAAAGTTTTGAGAAGATTTGGTTGCTATGTGCGGTGCCTATGTTAGGTTTTCAATGTGTTTGTGCCTCAAGACTAAGTCTCCTTTATATAGGAAAAGAATGGGTCGGGTTTTGACCCATTTAAAATCGGTTTTGGAGACAAAAAGTGACCATAGGCGGCGCCTTTAGCTTTGCCTATGGTGACCATAGGCGGCGCCTAATGCAAAGCCTATGGTGAGCATAGGCGGCGCCTAGTGCAATGCCTTTAGTGACCATAGGCGGCACCTTTAGCATGGCATATGAGATTCAGAGACCAAATGCTTTAGCATAGGCGGCGCCTATGCTATGGCATACTTGAGCATGGGCGGCGCCTATGCTATAGCACACTAGATTCCGAGACCTTGGGCTATAGTATAGGATTTTCCTTGTTCGTGGCCTAGTTTTACCTAGACCTAGCCTTGCTCGATGCCTATTTTGTCATGAGCAATGCTTAATCCATAGCCTTATGCATCTTCATGCCTAACTTACCACCTTTACCATACAATACGTCCAAATCAAAATTTGAAACCGATCTCCTCGTTGAATACCTCTTCCACCTATATTTGCTCAAAACCAATAAAAACGATTAGTACGATGGGTTGCCTCCCACCAAGCACCTTAGTTTTGGTCGTGGCACGACTCTTATTTTTGGATTTTTATTTATCAAAAACAAAACACGTATTAGAACGAAAGAAAAAATGAAAAACGATAAACGATGAACGATGGGTTGCCTCCCATCTAGCGCTTGATTTATTGTCGCGGAACGACATAGTTACCTCGAGTACTTAGACTTCGTTGAGATAGATGGTGGATCGTTTTCTGAATGGATTCAGACGATAATGAGGCTTACTTGTAGGCATGCAATCTTCTTCGAGATGACCCTTGTGCATGCCTATCCCAGGAGGGATACCAATTATATCATCAATAGTTCAACCCATAGCTCTCATGTATCTCTTCAGAGCAGAGATGAGAGCCTCTACGTGCTGTTTACTTAAATCATCCGCACTCACCAGAAGTATATTTATACTTTCCAAGAACACATACCTTAGATAATCGGGGAGCTCTTTCGGTTCTAGCATTGGTGGCTCTTCAAGGGAAGTCTTCGCTGTTGGTGACGGTTGATTCTTACGATCACGGTCCGGTTGCTTAGGAGTATGGGAATAGGTCTCTATTTCTGTTAGAGCACCCATAAGTTCTTCATAATCTTCATCGTCCTCATGCTCAACATTCAGTGGCGCAGCAGACAATGGCTCAACAGTAATCTGTTTCTCTACAGATAATGCTTTCTTATCCTCATGATGAACATCAGCTACAGAGAACACATTCATATCGCTGGGCTGCTTCATTGCTTTGCATATATCAAAGCGGACAACTTCGTCATTCAACCGAAATAAAAGCTCATTAGCTCTCATGTCAATAAGAACACTTCCCGTTGCAAGGAAAGGAAATCCCAAGATTATGGGTACTTTAGAATCCACCTCGCAATCCAAAATCACAAAGTCTGCAGGAAAAATGAAGGTAGACACCTTCACCAACACATCATTCAAGATACCCACAGGTCATTTTACTGACCTATCCGCTATCATGAGCCGCATATTGGTTGGTGTAGGGTCGCCCAACCCCAACTTTCTGTAGATGGATAGTGGCATCAAATTGATGCTAGCTCCCAAATCACACAATGCTTTGGCAAAATTCATAGATCCAACCGTACAAGGAATAGTGAAAGCACCAGGGTCTGCCTTCTTCTGTACTAATGACCTTGTGGAAATTGCACTGCAATGATGAATATTATCTGCCGGCTCATAGCTTACTTCCCACTTCTTTGTTAAAAGGTCCTTCATGAATTTAGCGTATCCGGGCATTTGTTCTAGTGCCTCCACCAACGGAACATTAATGGTCAGCTGTTTTAACATTGCCATAAATTTACTGAACCTTGTATCATCCGCCTGCTTCTTCAATATTTGGGGAAAAGGTGGTGGTGGGTATGGAATTGTTCTCTCCATGACTTTCTTCTCCTCTTGCTTCCGTTTTTTAGCTTTTCCAGGATGCACGTCGTGAGGAGTGACGTTAAGGACGTTAGGATCGGCTGTTGCAGCATCTTCCCCTTTCGCCTTATCATCAATTTCTGCTTCTTCGTCAACCACTTGCTTGCCTTTTTCTGAAGTTTCCAGCACCATACCACTTCGAGTAGTAATAGCCATGCATGATCCATCATTCCTTGGATTTTGCACAGTGTCGCTAGGTAAAGTGCCAGCCTTTCTTTGATTGAGTATTGCTGAAAGTTGGCTCAATTGCTGCTCTATTTGCTTGATTGAAGTGGAATGTGAATCAACTAATTGCTTCATGGCGGACAAATCATTTATTACCTCCGTTACTCCCGCACTAGTTGCTTCCACTCCTTTCAATAGTTTAGCCATCATGTCTTCCATACTTCCAAAACTAGATGTGGTGGAGTCACGTCTTCCAGGGGGAACATACAAACCACTACTGTCATTCTTGTTCTTCCAACTACCTTGGTCCTTGTTTCCATATTTATCATAATAGTTCCGACCTTGGTTTCCTTGGGCATTGCCTCGGAAACCCCCCTGATTGTTCAAGTAGTTGGCTTCCTCTTCCGAATCAGATTCGTCTCTTCCTTTTGACGCAATAGCTTTCACTTTTTCGGTCTTCCCTGATAATAGATGCTTTGTAAGAAGATCCACTTGTGTTTTCATGTGCGCCATATCTTGATCACGTTCTTCTTCTCATCTCCTTTGGTCTGCAGTCATGCTAATAGAAAAAGTGGGGCTTGCTACCACAAAATCCTTGGTATGCCAAACTCTACTAAGCTTCGTCATACGATCTAGCATATTGCTTGCCTGACCAAAGGTGAGATCCATAAAAGATCCTCCGGCCGCATTATCCACCACTGGTTTAGTTATTGAATTCAAGGCTCTATATAGTATCTCCATTAGGTGAACATTAGTCATGTGATGGTTTGGGCACCTCATTAGCTTCGTCTTGAACCTCTCCCATGTTTCATGAAGGGCTTCAGTGGGAAGCTGACGAAAGTTGCTGATTTCATCTCTCAATTGTGCTCTTTTGGATGGCGGAAAGAATCTTTCTAGGAAAACGTCTCTCAATTGCCTCCAATTTGTAATAGAATCAGGAGTCAGCCCATTCAACCATAGAGTTGCCTCCCCAGACAGAGACAATGGAAATAGACGTAATCGAATTGCATTCTGACCAACTCCAGGATTGTCAAACGACTTGCATGTAGAAATAAAGTTGATGAGATGCATATTCGGATCATCGCCGGCTAGTCCACCAAATAATCCCTTGAGTTGGAATAACTGAATCATGGTGCTTGTGATGTTGAACTTGGCTCCGGGTGCCAATGGTGGAGGAATAATGGTTCCTATGGCTCCGGCTCCATCAAGATCATCATCATCATCGTCGAAAGCTGGCTGCATAGCTTGGCGTTCAGGCCTAAACCTAGCTTGACAATCTCTTCTGTTGGCAGGTGTAGCGATCTCAGCGGCATGCCTAGGGTTTAGTAGCTCTTCATCACCTAGATCTTCATCGTCAGGATTTGTTGCTCGCCCAGGGTTATCAATATTCTGTTGATGCACTTGAGCGGCGGCTAGTGCAGCTAGTCTCGCCTATTTCTGTTGAGCAGCCATCCTTTCAATTGCGTGTTGTGCCTCCATTCTGCGAATACGTTGTGGTTCAGGATTGATAGGTAATAACGGTTGACCAGAACTTCGGGTATGGGGCATGCACTGAATAAAAACCTGCAGTAAACAAAAACAAAAACTAAAAGTAAAAGTACGAGAATCTTTGACCAAAGGGTCTAGTAATTCTTACGAACTTAATTGACACGTGTATTCCCCGGCAACGGCGCCAATTTTTGATAACGCTCAATCTACAGCTCTCGTAGGAGTGTAAAGCGGTCGTTAGCAATTATAGAACCCAACTGGGTTGGGTATCGATCCCACAGGGAATAGCTTGGTCAACAAGTAAGTGAAGATTACTAGACTTTTAGTGAAAGTCTCGAAAAAGGGGGGATTCTTGTTGTGCAAGTAATGTAACCAAATAGTAGCTAAAAACGACAATAGCAAAGTAAAAAGAGAAAGAATGTTTTAGTAAGATGTAAACAATGAGAGTTGAGGAGTTGGGGTTATGTCCACCTTCTGAGTTATACGTCTCTATTGACTATGAGTGTGTTGAATTCAGACATGCATGTGCTTATAGAGAATTGTATTCGATGGTAAATCCAGGCGTCTTTCGACCTATTCGAGGATTATTTCACTTTAACTCTTTCGAGATTAAAGCGTGTCTAACAGTACGAATTCTCCAAGAGGTTAATCCAGTTACGGCACTAACTTTTTAATAGGGGATGGGACCCTACTACCTTGACATTATCTCTTTTCCAGACAGATAACCTTTCTTTCGAACAAGTTAAATGTTATACTGGCGTATTCTTGCGTTTGCAACCACAAAGAATTTAGATTAAGATTAAGAGAATAATGATATAAGCAACATACGTGTCACGAACTCACAAACTCACAGCAATAGATAGTATCTCATTCGGCTTCCATAACCCCAACAGAGAAGTTTAGTTACCCATGAGTGCGAAGGAAATCACAATTGACATTGTTTTTATACCACAATAAAGATTTCACGTTTGTAATGGTGTGGTAGGCGTTAGGCGTGAATTCCTTAGCAAGGTAACGTTTCTCTTGTTGCGGAATTTAAGAATAGATGAATAGAAGAAGAAAAATAGAATTAATGGAAGAATGATTGTTTAGAACTAGAATGTCTTAGAAGTAGAATAGAATAGAATGTAAGAAGATGTAAGAAGATGTCTTAAAATCTCTAGCAAGATAGGGTATTTATAATACCCATATCCTATTCCTACTAAGCTAATGAAATGCTTAACCAAATCCTACTAAGCTAATGAAATACTTAACCCAATTGTACTAGGTTAATGTATCATTATCCTAATCCTAATAAGCTAATGAAATACTTAACCCAATTGTACTAGGTTAATGTATCATTATCCTAATCCTAGTAAATTACTGCTAGTCCCCAAAGTCTTCAGAAATATTGTTTTAGCCCGGGACAGAATTTCCATGCGCCATCTTTAGTCCTTGGCGTCCAAGATTGGCTTTTCTCCTTTCGTGAAGCTTTCTTTGGCGTCAAGTTATCCATAAAATGCTGAATTCTGCATCATTTATACCTGAAACTTTGCTAATCATGTTTGTTAGCTCACTTACTGGAAAAAGGACTAAAAGTGCATGAAATATATAATTTGTTCTCAAAACTAGGCTAAAATATGGGCAAAATATAGTGCTATAGGCGTGTAAATTCGCCTATCATCAATCAGCTGGCCCGTTATGCTCCTGAGATGACAAGCAATATGAGGGCCCGAATTAGGAAGTTTGCATCCGACCTTTCAGATGATCTGGTGCTTGAGTGTCAAGGAGATATGCTAAACAAGGAGTTGGACTTTGCTAGGATGACAGTTCACATGCAGCAGGTAGAATAGAAGAAAAATAAAATTTCTGAAACTAGAGAGAAAGACAGGCAAGCAAAGAGAGCTAGAACCGCAGATCAAAACCACAGCCAGCCACAATGGCAACTGGGGCAATAGGTAGCAAAAGTAGAAGTATTGGAGTAACACACAGTCTGCAACTAGTACCCCAGCACCCAGACCCCCAGTCAATAAACGAACTCAGAGTTTTCAGACTAACCATGGACCCAAAGCTCAGGATACTCAGTCACCGGGTAGTGTGGCTCAGCAACATCGTACTTTTCCACAGTGTGAGACTTATGGTAGAAATCATCTGAGAAGGTGTCAGTTGGGCTCGTCGTTGTGTTATTCATATGGTCAGTTGGGTCACTTTCAGAGGGAATGTCCATGTGCTAGAAAGAATGTTGGTGGTGCAAAGCCTCAGGCAAATTCTCCGGAACCACCCCCGCCTAAAAAAGGTGCCACATCAGCTTCCGGGAACAGTCGCAACCGGTTATACGCTTTAACCAATCGCCAGGAGGCGGAAGCTTCCCTAGATATTATTACTGGTACATTACAAATCTTTTCCCGTGATGTTTATGTGTTACTTGACCCCGAGTCTACTTTATCCTATGTGACCCCTTATGTGGCTATTGGTTTCGGGTTTGTGCCCAGTGTGATTTCTGAACCCTTTTCTGTTTCCACCCCGATGGGGGATTCTATTGATGCTAGAAGGGTATATAGGGGTTGTGTTGTGATTGTTGGTAGCCGGGATACGGTGGCAGATCTCATAGAGTTAGATATGGTTGCGTTTGATGCTATCTTAGGGATGGATTGGATCCATTCGTGCTATGCCACATTCAATTGTAGGACTCAGAGAGTCACTTTTTCTTTCCCGAATGAACTAGTGATAGAATGGGAAGGACATTCTTTAGCACCTACAGGGCACTTTATATCCTATCTCAGAGCCCACAGACTCATTTCAAAGGGTTTTTAGTATCACCTTATTCGGGTCAAGGAATCTAATGCCGAGAGTCTTCCTCTTCATTTTGTCCTTGTAGTAAATGAACTTCCAGAAGTCTTTCCAGATGATCTCCCAGGAATACCACCTAATAGGGAGATAAAGTTTGGTATTGATGTGTTTCCAGATACCCGCCCCATATCTATTCTTCCATATAGAATGGCTCCTGTAAAACTAAAAAAGTTGAAAGAACAGTTAGTCGATCTCCTAGATAAAGGTTTTCTGTGCCCCAGTATGTCTCCTTGGGGTGCACTTGTACTTTTTGTGCGAAAGTAAGACGGTTCCCTTCGTATGTGCATAGACTACCGTCAGCTGAATAAGGTCACTATTAAAAACAAATATCCTCTTCCTAGGATTGATGATTTTTTTGACCATCTTCAGGGTGCTAAGGGTTTTTCAAAAATAGACCTTCGTTCGGGTTATCATCAGTTCAAGGTTAGGGAGTCAGACATTCCCAAAATAGCCTTCCGAACCCGATATGGCCACTATGAGTTCTTAGTCATGTCCTTCGGGTTGAATAACGCCCCTGCAGCCTTCATGGATCTTATGAATAGGGTATTCTGTCAGTTTCTAGATTTGTTCATCATACTATTCATTGATGATATTCTGATCTATTCCAAGAGTGAGGAGGACCATGCCAATCACCTCCGAATCATCCTTCATACCCTTAAGGATCATCAGTTATATGCTAAGTTCTCCAAATGTGAATTCTAGCTGAATGCTATTGCCTTATTGGAGCACATTATATCTAGTGAAGGGATTAAAGTGGATCCCTAAAAGGTTGAGGCAGTAGAAAATGGCCCAGACCCACGACTCCAACCGATATTCAAAACTTCTTGGGTTTGGCGGGTTATTACAGAAGGTTCATAGAGAGTTTTTCTTCCATAGCTGATTCGCTCACTAAATTAACTCTGAAAAAGGTGAAGTTTGTGTGGTCTGAACTGTGTGAAAATAGTTTTGAGAAGTTGAAAGACAAGCTGACTACTGCTCCTGTATTGACTCTTCCCGAGGGTGTTGATGGTATTGTGGTTTATTGTGATGCGTCCCGTGTGGGACTTGGTGGTCTATTGATGCATCATGGTAAGGTGGTATCTTATGCATCTAGGCAGTTAAAGGTGCATGAGCGAAATAACCCCACTCATGACCTGGAGTTAGCAGCCGTGGTGTTTGCACTTAGAATCTGAAGACATTATCTCTATGGAGTACATGTTGATATTTATACTGATCACAAAAGTTTGCAGTATGTTTTCTCACAGAAAGAATTAAACCTCAGGCAGAGGAGTTGTATGGATCTTTTGAAAGACTATGATTTGAGCCTACATTACCATCCGGGCAAGGCAAATGTTGTAGCCGATGCTCTCAGCAGGTTGTCTATGGGCATCTTTTCTCATGTTGAAGAAAGGAAGAAAGAGATTGTGAATGATATTCACCGCTTTGCGAATTTGGGAGTGCGACTCTTAGATTCCGAATATGGAGGGGTGATTGTTCATGAGTTAGCTAAGTCATCCCTTTATGCTGAAGTTAAGGAGAAGCAAGTTGAAGATCCTATCTTGATGCAAATCAAGAAATATGTGGGTCAACAAAAGGTAATGTCGTTTGAAATTGGGGGTGATGGTATTCTGAGATTTCAGGGTAGGTTGTGCATTCCGAATGTTGACGGATTGTGGGAAAGAATACTTGATGAGGCTCACACTTCGAGGTATGTTGTTCACCTGGGCTCTACTAAGATGTACCATGATCTGAAAACTTTGTATTGGTGGAATAACATGAAATGCGATGTAGCTGATTTTGTTTCCAAGTGTTTGAACTGTCAACAAGTGAAGGTAGAGAAATCCCTAGACTGTGCCTCCAAACCTGGGAAGAGAGGGGGTCAATACAAATGTACTGGTACGCAGAGAAATCAAAACAGAAATATAATATTTTTACACAATATAGGTGAGAGCCATTATAAAGAAGTTTCATATCAAATTATTTGAAAACACATGGGCATAATGTAATAGTTTTCAATACCAATGTAATTCATTTGAGCTAAGTGGAATACCTTACAATTTATAATTCCACGGCTATGTGGAATCCGCCTTTTAGCTCGATGGCCGAGCCTCCAATCCAAGTAGCCACCCGGATTTGGAGCCAATGATACCCCCCATGTGAGCACACCGCGGGAATCCCCCCATGTGATATCCCCCAAATAATTTTATTAATCCTCTCATGTAGGATACAATATCATATAACCCGCATCGGCAACTAAGGTTTCCAGCGATGAGCCCTTTCACTCAAATGCCTTCTTCGGGTATCTATATTTCTCATGAAAATCAATGCACTCAAACTTTGTTCAAATCAATCACATGTCATACTCTGTAGGGTATCATCATACCCGACTTGCAAGCCATAAATATCACATCATTCTTCTTATTCAGCCAGTGTATTCAACATGAATAACCTTCTCGTTTTCAAGTCAAAATCATATCAATTCTCAAACCATTTCATGTCATGCTCTTCAACATGTTTTCAAACAATTTACATCATATGAACATTTAAAACAAATTCACATTAAGAGAGGAAATTTCATATCATTCATGCTCTCAAGTTAACATCTTTTAGGAATAAATGCATATACATATATCATATAGAAAATCACTTTGGGAGTAGGCCTAAGGACCAAATCAATAACATAAAACGTTTAAAACATAATCATATTCGTAATTTCAAAACCCCCATTTGAAAATATGAATTTTTAAAGCCCATGAGATTTTTGAGATAACCCCACGTACCTCTATATGCGAAGATTATAGGTGCTTCTTGAAGCCTACGTTCTGGGGATTCCAAATATGCAATTAGTTTCTAAAACCCCCGGTTAAATCTTGAGTTGCTTGGGTTTTTATTTTGAAACACTAAGGAGAATCCTTGAGAACTTTTGATGAATGAAGGTGTATTTTGGGGTCTTTGGAACTGAATTTCGTGTTTAGGGCTAAGTAAGGGTGGAAAAGGACCATTTTGCCCCCAAAATGGAGTGTTTAAGTCACTTGAAACCTTTACATAGGCGCCGCCTATGCCATTGCCTATGTTTACATAGGCGCCGCCTATGCCATCGCCTATGTTTACATAGGCGCCGCCTAGGCTATCGCCTATGTTTACATAGGCGCCGCCTATACTATCGCCTATGCTTTCCAGTGGCCATGTGCGACTGGTTAGGCGACGCATATTACTTTGAAAGGCCCAAACTTCTTACTCGGGTGCTGGATTTTAGCAAAATTAGTATCGTTGGAAAGATAACTTGGAAACCTATCATTTTACACATAGTAGGCTTTCTAATTCGACATATACAAAGAGTCATGGTCGATTGAAGTTTACACAAATTATAATGTCCACTTAAGATTAATCGGTCGAAGTAGTTTTCAACTCGTCCTTGAGTTAAATGACCCCTTTGGTCTAAATTCAAGATTGAATGGATTCACATGCTACACAAATAATTAACATGAAGTATTGGCATAGGATTTATGTCTTCGGGATTTATCAACACATCAGAATCATGGTCTATATTGTAGCCCGAAATGCGGGGCATTACATTTTCCCCCACTTAGGATCATTCGTCCCCGAATGATGACGAGGGACACAAACTGACACGATTTCAAGCATAATAAAGGACTAGGAAAGATAAGATAGGAATAGTACCTTCTATCTCATCCTCCATCGAAGCAAAAAAATTAGGATATCTAATTCTCGTGTCATCTTATGACTCCCAAGTTGCTTCTTTGACTTTCTGATTCCTCCAAACTACCTTTACTGAGGTTATCTCTTTGCTCCTCATCTTTTGAACTTGGCGATCTAAAATTTCAACGGGCTCTTCTTCGTAAGACAAGGAATCTGTCACTTGGACACCCTCTACTGGCAATACCAATGAATGATATCTAATGCATTTCTTCAATATGGATACATGGAATACTGGATGAATGGAACCCAAACTTGCAGGCAATTCTAGCTCATAAGCAACTACACCAATCTTTCTCAGAATATGATATGGCCCTATATAGAGAGGGCTCAATTTACCCCTTTTTCCAAACCGCATAACTCCTTTCATAGGAGAAACCTTGAGAAACACCCAATCACCAAATTCAAAATCTAGTTCTCTTCTCCGAATATCGGCATAGAACTTCTGATGACTCTGAGCAGTCTTGAGTCATTCTCTAATGATCTTCACTTTCTCCATCGCCTGATGAACAAGATCAGGCCCATATAACTGGGTCTAACCCACTTCATACCATCCTATCGGAGACCTACATCTACTCCCATACAAAGCCTCAAAAGGAGCCATCTTGATGTTGGCATGGTAACTATTATTGTAAGAAAATTCAACCAGTGGTAGGTGATCTACCCAACTACCTTTGAAATCAATGACGCATTCCCTCAACATATCCTCGAGGGTCTGAATGGTATGCTCAGCTTTCCCATCCGTCTGAGGGTGGAAAGCTATGCTCAACTTCACTTGTGTACCTAAACCCTTCTGAAAAGATCTCCAGAACTGAGATGAAAACTGTGTACCTGTATCGGATATAATGGACACTTGTTCCCCATGAAACCGAACTATCTCCTCAATATAAATCTTAGCATAACCCTCTCCCGAATAATTAGTCCTCACAGGAAAAAAGTGGGTTGACTTTGTCAACCGATCTACAATCCCCCATATAGAATCATACTGGTTTCGGGATCTCGGAAGTCCTGTAATGAAGTCCTTGTTTATGATCTCCTACTTCCATAAAGGCAGGTCTATCTCTTGGGAATTACCACCTGGCGTCATGTGTTCTACTTTCACTTGTGGACAATTCAAATACTTGGACGCAAAATCAGCTACATCACGTTTCATGTTATTCCACCAATACAAGGTTTTCAGATCATTGTACATCTTAGTAGAGCCTGGGTGAACGACATACCTCAAAGAGTGAGATTCATCAAGGATCCTTTTCCGTAGTACATCAACATTCAAAACGTACAACCTACCCTGATATCTCAGAATACCATCACCACCAATTTCAAATGACATTACCTTCTGTTGACCCACATCTTTCTTGATTTGCATCAAGATGGGATCTTCAACTTGCTTCTCTTTAACTTCAGGATGACTTAGTTAACTCATGAACAATCACCCCTCCATATTCGGAATCTAAGAGTTGCACTCCCAGATTCGCGAGGCGGTGAATATCCTTCACCATATCTTCCTTCCCCTTTTCAACATGAGAAAAGTTGCCCATAGACAACCTGCTGAGGGCATCGGCTACAACATTTGCCTTGCCCGGATGGTAATGCAGACTCATATCATAGTCTTTCAAAAGCTCCATCCAACGCCTCTGCCTGAGGTTCAATTCTTTGTGCGAGAAAACATACTGCAAACTCTTATGGTCAGTATAAATATCAACATGCACTCTGTAGAGATAGTGCCTCCAGATTCTAAGTGCAAACACCACGGCTGCTAACTCCAAGTCATGAGTGGGGTAATTGCGCTTATGCACCTTTAACTGCCTAGATGCATAAGCTATCACCTTACCACGCTGCATACCCCGCCAAACCCAAGAAGCTCCGAATATCAATTGGAGTCGTGGGTCTGGCCTTTTTCTCACTACTTCAACTTTTTGGGGATCCACTCTTATCCCGTCACTGGACACAATATACCCCAAGAAGGCAATAGTATCTAACCAGAATTCACACTTAGAAAATTTGGCATACAGCTGATGATCCTTAAAGGTCTGAAGAATAATTCGAAGATGATTGGCATGGTCCTCCTCACTTTTGGAATAGATCAGAATATAATCAATGAACACTATGACGAACAAGTCTATAAACTGACGGAATACTCTATTCATAAGATCCATGAAGGCTGCAGGGGTGCTAGTCAACCCGAAGGACATGACTAAGAACTCATAGTGACCATATCGGGTTCGAAAGGCTGTCTTGGGAATGTCCGACTCCCTAACTTTTAAATGATGATAACCCGAATGAAGATCTATTTTTGAAAAACACTTAGCACCCTGAAGCTGGTCAAAAAGATCATCAATCCTAGGAAGAGGATACTTGTTTTTAATCATGACCTTATTCAGCTGACGATAGTCTACGCACATACGAAGGGAACCATCTTTCTTTCGCACAAAAAGTACAGGTGCACCCCAAGAGGACACACTGGGGTGAATAAAACCCTTATCTAGAAGGTCTTCTAACTACTCTTTTAACTCTTTCAGTTCCGCAAGAGCCATTCTATATGGCGGAATAGAAATAGGATGAGTGTCTGGCAACACATCAATGTCAAAATTTATTTCCCTATCAGGTGATATCCTTGGGAGATCTTCGGGAAAGACTTCTGGAAACTCATTCACTACAGGGACTGACTGAAAAGGAAGATTTTCAACCCTTGAATTTTTTACTCAGATTAGATGGTACATACAGCCTTTGGAGATAAGCTTTCGGGCTCCAATATAAGAGATAAAGTGACCTCTAGGTTCCACAAAACTACCTGCCCATACAATTGGTGTCTCATTCGAAAAAGAAAAAGTGACCTTTCGGGTTCTGCAATCAAGTGTGGCATAACACGAATGGAGCCAGTCCATCCCAAAGATGGCATCAAAATCTACCATATCAAGTTCTATAAGGTCGGCCACAATATCCCTACTAAGAATAGACATAACACAATTTCTATAAACCCTTCTAGCAACAATAGAATCACCTACAGGAGTGGAAATAGTGAAGGGTTCTTCAATGACTTCGGGCTCAAACCCAAAACCAACAGCCACATAGGAGGTCACATAAGATAAAGTAGACCCGGGATCAAGCAATACATAAACATCACGAGAAAAAATTTATAACGTACCGGTGACAACATCTGGAGAAGCTTCCGCCCCCTGGCGGTTAGTCAAAGAATATAACCGGTTGCGACCGCTCCCGGTAGCTGAAGGGGAACCCTTAGGAGGAAGAGCCCTGGGGACATCTTTGGGCCTAGTCCCCCCTATATTTCCTCCAACAGAAGTGCAATCTCTTTGAAGATGTCCCACCTTGCCACAAGTAAAACAATTTTTCCCCTAAAAAAATACTTCCCTGGGTGATTCCTCCCACAAATCTCACATCGTGGATAAGTGCGACGCTGTTGGGCCACACTCTCCTGCGACTGAGTATCTGGGGCTGTCGATCCACAATGAGTCTGGAAACTCTGAGATCATCCGTCTGCTGGTGGTCCAGGCGCTGGGGCGCTGGCAGCAGACTGTGCATTACTCCAAGACTTCTTATTTTGCCATCTATTTCCCCAGTTGCCGCTCTGTGGCTGGCTGTGATTCTGATCCGCGGTTCTGGCTCTCTTTGCTTGCCTATCTTTCTCTCTTGTTTTTGAAATTTTCTTTTTCTTATCTTCTATCTGCTGTATATGAATGGTCAGCCGAGCAAAGTCTAACTCCTTGTTCAACATAGCCCCCTGGCACTCAAGTACCAGGTTATTAGCAAGGCCGGATGTAAATTTCCTCATTCGGGCTCTCAGATTACTAGTCAACTCTGGTGCATAGAGGGCTAGTTTATTAAACTTCAAAGTGTACTCCTGGACACTCATACTGCCCTACTTCCGATTCATAAACTTTTCTTCCTTGGCCTCCCTCAGCTCCAGAGGAAAGAATCAATCAAGGAAAGCTTCCACAAATTCGTCCCAAACTATGGGCTCAACACTCTCACCTTTTGCATCCTACCAGTCGGCATACCACTGATTCACAACATCCTTGAGCTGATAATTTGCTAGTTCCACCCCTTTAACCTCATCCACATGCATTACCTTGAAGATCTTTTCTATCTCATCCACGAACTCCTGTGGATCTTCCTCCACCTTGGTGCCAGTGAACTTAGGTGGGTTCATCTTTATGAAATGCCCGACCCTAGTAGCCTCAAATATAACAGATGCAGACCCAACATCTTCCGATCATTGAGCCTGGTTAGCTACCAACTATGTTAGCATATGAATAGACCGTCTGAATTCTGCATTTGAAATATCTCCCTGAGCAGTTGGGGGACGGTTGACATTAGTCCGTGGAGCCCGAGGTGGACTGGTCGACACTGGAGGGACTCTTAGAGTAGGGACAAGTTCTGGAGTGTGAGCTCTATTATGGGTCCGCATCCTATGGCTGGGACAGACCTCATCTGCTTGAGCATTCTAATCGAAGCTACGATGTGGAGGCATAACTGAGTTTTCTGAAATATAAGAGATCATTGATTAGGGGACAGTTCAGACTCTGAAGCATGAACTAAATCACAAAGAAGGGAAACATTTCCTAAACTCCTAGCAGCCTCTTGCTTATAAGTGTGGTGAGCTACACACCCATAAACAGGACTCTACCCGACGCGATTTCGCAGACACCCTGGGACCATGAACCGTGTTTTGATACCAAGTTTTTCACAACCCGAACCGGGGCCTTGGCCATGATGAGTATTCCGAACCAAGAGGCCCGAAATACCCCTATCTGTCTGGTAATCATGCACACAATTCATATGATAAAAGAAATGTAGAAGATACACAATATAATGGAATCATGGTCAAGAATCATGCGAAAGTAATAATGGAGAATAATGTCCCACAATCTCAACACAACATCTCTATAACGTCTGTGAAATCTCTACCACATGACTAAAACAAATGTCTATCTGAAAACTGGGACAAGCCCCCAGTAGACCCAAAACTAATAAATGATAGATTAAACTGCAGACATCCGGCCTTCCGAAATATAGAAGGCTCACCACTTGATTCTGCGATCTGTCAAAAGGAATCTACTGGTTTTCTGGACCCCTAGAGTGTGCCTCCAAACCTGGGATGAGAGGGGGTCAATACAAAAGTACTGGTATGCAGAGAAATCCAAATAGAAATATAATATTTGTACACAATATAGGTGAGAGCCATTATAAAGCAGTTTCATATCAAATTATTTGAAAACACATGGGCATAATGTAATAGTTTTCAATACCAATGTAATGCATTTGAGCTAGGTGGAATACCATACAATTTGTAATTCCATAGCTATGTGGAATCCATCTTTTAGCTCGACGGACGAGACTCCAATCCAAGTAGCCAATAGGATTTGGAGCCAGTGATACCCCCATGAGAGCACACTGCGGGAATCCCCCCATGTGAGATCCCCCAAATAATTTTATTAATCCTCTCATGTAGGATACAATATCATATAACCCACATCGACAACTATGGTTTCCAGCGATGAGCCCTTTCACTCAAATGCCTTCTTCGGGTATCCACCTTTCTCATGAAAATCAATGCACTCAAACTTTGTTTAAATCAATCACATGTCATACTCTGTAGGGTATCGTCATACCCGACTTGCAAGACATCAATATCACATCATTCTTCTCATTCAACCATTGTATTCAACATGAATAACCTTCTCGTTTTCAAGTCAAAATCTTATCAATTCTCAAAACATTTCATGTCATGCTCTTCAAGATGTTTCCAAACAATTTACATCATATGAACATTTAAAACAAATTCACATTAAGAGAGGAAATTTCATATCATTCATGCTCTGAAGTTAACATCTTTTCGAAATACATGCATATACATATATCATATAGCAAATCACTTTGGGAGTAGGCCTAAGGACCAAATCATTATCATAAAACATTTAAAACATAATCATATTCATAATTTCAAAACCCCCCATTTGAGAACATGAATTTTTAAAGCCCATGAGATTTTTGAGATAACCCCACGTACCTCTATATGCGAAGATTATAGGTGCTTCTTGAAGCATATGTTCTGGGGATTCCAAATATACAATTAGTTTCTACAACCCCTGGTTGAATCTTGAGTTGCTTGGGTTTTTATTTTGAAACCTTAAGGAGAATCCATTAGCACTTTTGATGAATGAAGGTGTATTTTGGGGTCTTTGGAACTGAATTTCGTGTTTAGGGCTAAGTAAGGGTGGAAAGGGACCATTTTCCCCCCAAAAATGGTGTTTAAGTCACTTGAAACCTTTACATAGGCGCCGCCTATGCCATCGCCTATGTTTACATAGGAGCCGCCTAGGATATCACCTATGTTTATATAGGCGCCGCCTATGCTATCGCCTATGCTTTCCAGTGGCCATGTTTGGTTGGTTAGGCGACGCATATTACTTTGAAAGGCCATAACTTCTGGCTCGGGTGCCGAATTTTAGCAAAATTGGTATCGTTGGACAGCTAACTCGGAAACCTACCATTTCACACATAGTAGGCTTTCTAATTTGACATATACAAATAGTCATGGTTGACAGAAGTTTACACAAATTATAATGTCCACTTAAGCTTAATCGATCAAAGTAATTTTCAACTCGTCCATGAGTCAAATGACCCCTATGGTCTAAATTCAAGCTTGAATAGATTCATATGCTACACAAATAGTTAACATGTCATATTGTCATAGGATTTATGTCTTCAAGATTTATCAACACATTGGAATCATGGTCTATATTGTAGCCCGAAATGTGGGGCGTTACACAAAGTCAGCTCACTTTCTGCCTGTCAGGACTAACTATTCGGGAGAGGATTATGCTAGGCTATTCATCACTGAAATTGTTTGTTTTCATGGGGCACCTATGTCCATTATATACGATAGAGGTATACAATTTTCTTCTCGGTTTTGGAAATCCTTTCAGAATGGTTTAGGTACCCAAGTGAACCTACGTACAACATTTCACCCTCAGACTGATGGGCAAGCTGAACGAACCATCCAGACACTTGAAGATATGTTGAGAGCTTATGTAATAGATTTCAGAGGTAGTTGGGTAGATCACTTTCCACTGATAGAGTTTGCTTATGATAATAGTTTCCATTCTACTATTAAGATGGCACCGTTTGAAGCTCTGTATGGTAGGAGATGTAGGTCTCCGATAAGGTGGTATGAAGTTGGTGAGTGATAACGCTCAATCTACAGCTCTCGTAGGAGGGTAAAGCGGTCGTTAGCAAATATAGAACCCAACTGGGTTGGGTATCGATCCCACAGGGAATAGCTTGGTCAACAAGTAAGTAAAGATTACTAGACTTTTAGTGCAAGTCTCGTAAAAAAGGGGGGATTGTAATGTGTCACCAAAACAATTAAATAACAGCTGAAAATAGCAAAGTAAAAGAGAAAGATTGTTACGTAAGTTGTAAACAATGAGAATTGAAGCGTTGGGGTTATGTCCACCTTCTGAGGTATACGTCTCTATTGGCTATGAGTGTGTAGAATTCTGACATGCAACTGCTTATAGAGAATTGTATTCGATGGTAAATCCAAGCGTCTTTCGACCTAAACAAGGACTATTTCACTTTAACTCTCTCGAGCTTAAAGCGTATCTAACGGTACGAATTCTCCAAGAGGTTAGTCCAGTTACGGCACTAGCTTTTTAATAGGAAAGGGTGTCCTACTACCTTGACATTATCTCTTTTCCAGACAAATAACTTTTCTCTCGAACAAGTTAAATGTTAGACTGGCGTATTCTTGCGTTTGCAACCGCAAAGAATGTAGATTAAGATGAAGAGAATAATGATATAAGCAATATACGTGCCTCGAACTCACAAACTCACAGCAATAGATAGTAACTCATTCGGCTTCCATAACCCCAACAGAGAAGTTTAGTTACCCATGAATGTGAAGAAAACCACAATTGACATTGTTATTATACCACAATAATGATCAATTTCGTGTAGCACAAGAGTGGTAGGCGTTAGGTGTGATTTCTTGCAGAGTAACGTTTCTCTTGTTGCAGAATTTAAGAATATAAGAATAGACGAAAACAGAATTGATGGAAAGATTAGAAGAGTTGTAGAATTGTTTGTAGTGTAGAATAATAGAGGAGTAGAAGATGTCTCTAAATCTCTAGCATGATAGGGTATTTATAATACCCATATCCTAATCCTACTAAGCTAATGAAATAAATAACCAAATCCTACTAGACTAATGAAATCCTTAACCCATATGAACTAGGTTAAGGTAACATTATCATAATCCACTTAGAATAATGAAATACATAACCTAATTGTACTAGGTTAATGTATCATTGTCAAAATCCAGCTTTGTGTCTGTAAGTCCCCAAAGTCTTCAGAAATGTTGTTTTAGCCCGGGACAGATTTTCCATGCAGCAGTTTTGGTCCTTAGGCGTGTAAACTCCCTTCCCTTCCTTCGTGAGCTTTCTTTAGCGTCAAGTAAGCCATAAAATGCTGAATTATGCATCATTTATACCTGAAACTTTACTAATCATGTTCGTTAGCTCATTTACAGGAAAAAGGACTAAAAGTGCATGAAATATATAATTTGTTCTCAAAACTAGGCTAAAATATGGGCAAAATATATTGATATAGGCGTGTAAATCCGCCTATCATCAACACCCCACACTTAGAGCTTTGTTCGTCCTCGAACAATATATCAGGTCCTTCTAAGCATCAACTTAAGGTGTTTACAGTAACAACACAAAACATTTATTAAGACAAGCACAATGATTATCAACCAAGAGTAGCTTTCCGATTATAAGTAGAAACAATTTAACCTCAAGTATAGACTCGTGATGGTGATCAACTCGCATGCAAACGTTAAAGTGCATAGAATCATAAACAACTATCCAAAACTCATCAACCATGTGTGTCTCACCATATAGTACCCATAATCACTCACAAATATAGCATATTTTTCAAACATGGGTATCACAATATCCTTGCTCTCGCTCTCACAAAGAATTCATATGAAGCAACTGATGACCATAGGCTTGCCCTTAATGTAATACTCTACTAAATGTCAGAATGATAAGCTTAGGATCAAGTAGGTCTTTTGATGGTTGTAATGTAGGCTAAGGGACGGGTAGGACTATTTTGGCCAGGAATAGTGACTAAGTTCCTAAGCGCTTTAATACATCACTTTGTATCATTAACACTTTTCTTTCAAACAACCTTTCTTTCTTTTATTCTACCACCCTTGTTCTCCTCTTTTGTTTTTCAATTTTAAGCACAACTCGCTTTTCAGCTTTCTTTTCCTTTTTCTTTTCACAACATACCTCTTATGATAGCACTTTTTTTTTTTTTTTTTTTCATGACACATTCAAGCACCATTACAATTTATAGCATCATACTCACTCAATTTCCTCTTATGTTGTCACATGACTTTTTCACTTTAAAGCACTTAGGAATTTGGATCAAATTATGGTCTTGAAAAAAATGGATTAGGCTTACATACAAGGTTGTCAAAGAAATAGGCTAAAGGCTCAAAAGGGTTTAACTAGGATGATGTCCATGGGTAGGTAAAACTGAAGGTAAACAAATATAGGTTGTCAAAGAAATGCCTAAATCATATCCTAAACTTACACTCCTTATTTTCGCTTTGCATACATACCAGGCAAGTTCTAGCATCAGCTACACACATAGAATATACGATTATCTCACACACACAAGGCACATGGTCGACTTGCTTGGAAGTAATATAGACTCTCGACCCAACAAGTGAAGGAATTAAACCACACAATATCACATAATGAGTCACAACTAGAGCCTAAACGTCTCAATAGTCACAATTGTAGCACATACTCTTGTTCTAATCTCATGCTGCCTATCAAAATAATTTCATGCGAAGCTAGAAAAAATTTACTACTAAAAAAATAAAAAAAACGAAACAAAAACAAAGCAAGCAAACATAGATGCAATAGAGAAGTATAGCATACGATACCGCCACCCCACACTTAAATGGGACACTGCCCTCAGTGGAAAATAAATACGAGGAACCTGGTTAGTCGGACTCTTCCTCATTGTCGGGGGTCATACCCCCTTCGTCGGAATCATCATAAGAGTCGTCGTCAGAGTTCTCCTCCTCGTCAGAGTCTGGTAAGCGTCGATCGTCATCAGTCGGCACATCATCATCTAGAGGTTCCTCAAAGTATACGCCCACTCCACACATCTCCCGTGCATGCATGTTCATGGGATAATCGTGGTCCAGCTGTTGGAGCTCTGCAGCAGTTGGAATACGACCTCCGCTCATCATTGTAAACCTCATCATGCCGTACATATGGCGGGAGAAACTCTCATCCCGAGCATGTCTCTCTGCCGTAGTAAGGTTGATGCCATGTGTTGATTCAGCATCTTTGACCTTTGTGAGGTCAACCTTCTTCGGATTGTGTGGGAGTTTATGATCAGCTGGTTCCTCTTCGATATCCTCCTTCCGCAATATTGCTGTCAACAAATTGCCAAATGTGAAATGGGACCTTTTGTGTAGTCTGGCCTTCCTCATGGTGGATCGAATGATTGCCCCAAAGTTGATTGGGACATTCGTCATCAAAGCATAGACCAAACACACTCTATCTCTTGATATCTTGGTGTATTGAGTCCCAGGAATAAGACATGAGTTGACAATGAGCATCCAGATTCTTGCTTCCCTATTTAGTGGAGCATAGGGGAAGGTGTTGTGTCGGCCTGTTTCTTTATGTCTACCCCACCTTGCCATTGATCTGCTTCCACAAAGCGTGTGTCGTATTGCTCTATAAGGAGGCCTGCTGCACAGCTCTTTGAATGGTGCTGCGTCGATTGAAGGTAAGCCAAGAAAAGAGTTGATCCAGTCCGCGGTGAGCTGTAACACTTGGCCCCGAATTTTGACTTCATTGCCTGTTGTGTTTGGCGACCAGTTGGCATAAAACTCTCTTGTTAGATCCAGATTGCACTTTCCCATGTCGCGGAAGATGAAATCTAACTTCAAAGCCATTATTTTTGCCAACATACGCGGCTCCTTCTTTGCTAAGGTATCCTTGTTGATCAAGTCGACGTGCACATATTTTCTTTCTTTGTTGCTGCTGTACCATGCTTTGGCTTCTTCCTCAAGAACCCATTTTATTCTGAACATTCTGCATGGTGGTTGTGCTGAGGATGATTCTCCTTGGTCTTTTCGACTTCTCTTCTTGCCCTTTTGGGAAGTGGTCGCCTTCTCCTTGCCTTGCCTCGCTTTAGGTGCCATTGTACCTGAGACTAGAAATAGTGTTAGTTGCAGCACAGTCTCACTTGATACAATCTATAAGCAAGCATTAGGGGTACCACCCCACACTTAGTTTTGTTATCACAAATCAGTGAGGTGAAAGTAGTTGATTTACTCAGATTTCGTTGACATACGTTTAAGGATTGTATTCCGGCAAGAAAATCAGTAATGCATCACTTACTTGCAGCCATTGGACTACTTTCATGGTAGATATAGCAACACTACTACATGGGGGTTATCGTTATTCTTACAACAATCACAACCTCCTAAGTCGGTAGGCACTATAAGTCTTATTCCGATGGCCGGGATAGTCTAACATGTAAGTATCCAAACAACAATCTTAAGCAATATTCATAGCCATAGCAATTCCGCAAATATCATAATAATGCTATTGAAACCAAATTCAAGTCGGAAACAAGTCAAGATTTTCCTACGTATATGTTCACTCACATGATTTTGTAACACCAATCCAAACACATGAACATCACCAACAATCTTATATAATTTAGCAGTTAATAATAGCCATAGCAACGTAGTACTTACGAGAAATAAATGAAGAATAAGAGAGCACTTACTTGCTTGAAGCTTGTGGAGATGGTTTTGTGAATTGGAAGAGCAAAAGAAGAAAACTTTTAGAGGATTTGGAAGAGTATGCGGCGCCTTTAGGGTATTTTCTATTGTGGTTGTGTTATAAGACTAAGTCCCCTTTATATAGGAAAAGTATGGGTCGGGTTATGACCCATTTACAATCGGTTTTGGAGACAAAATTCCTACATATGCGGCGCATTGTCTATGGCATAATGGGACATATGCGCCGCATAGTCTATGGCATTTGTAGACATATGCGGCGCATTGTCTATGGCATAATGGGACATATGCGCCACATAGTCTATGGCATATGAGATACTGAGACCAAATGCCATAGCATAGGCGGCGCATAGTCAAAAGCATACTTAGGAATAGGCGGCGCATAGTGTATAGCACACTAGATTCCGAGACCTTAGGCTATAGGATAGGTTGTGCATCGTTTGTGGCCTAGTTTTACCAAGGCCTAGCCTTCCTCGAAGCCTATTTTGGCGTGGGAAAGGCTCAATCCATAGCCTTATGCATCACCCTTCCTAATTTACCAACTTTACCATACAATGCGTCCAAATCGTCAATTGAAATCAATCTCCTCGTTGAAAACTTCTTGCACCTATATTCGCTCAAACAAATGAAAACGATTAGTACGATGGGTTGCCTCCCACCAAGCGCCTTAGTTTTGGTCGTGGCACGACTCTTATTTTTGGATTTTTATTTATCAAAAGCAAAACACATACTGAAATGAAAAATGATAAACGATAAACGATAAACGATAAACGATGGGTTGCCTCCCATCTAGCGCCTTATTTATTGTCGTGGCTCGACGTAGTAATCTCGAGTACTTAGACTTCGTCGAGATAAGTGATGGCCATGTTATTCATCGAGTCAAGAGGGCCGATATACGGCTTAACACGTTGGCCATTCACTTTGAAGACAACACCCTTATTGTCTTCCAATTCAACTACTCCAGATGAGTAGACTTGGATAACTTTAAATGGACCAGACCACTTAGATTTTAACTTACCTGGGAAGAGCTTAAATCTGGAGTTGAAGAGTAGTACCATATCACCCTTTTGGAAGTTTCGTCGAACAATCCGCTGATCATGATACTTCTTCATCCGCTCCTTGTATAAATCCGATCTTTCATATGCATGGAGACGGAACTCATCTAATTCGTTCAGCTGCTCCAACCTCAGATTCTTCACATCATTCCAATTCAGATTCAAGTGCTTCAATGCCCACAATGCCTTGTATTCAAGCTCGATGGGTAGATGACAAGCCTTCCCATAAACTAGTTGATAAGGAGACATGCCAATGGGTGTCTTGAATGCAGTCCTATATGCCCATAGTGCATCATCTAGCTTTCGAGACCAATCCTTCCTATTTGCATTAACCGTCTTTGCAAGGATTTGCTTAATCTCGCGATTGGAAACCTCTACTTGTCCACTAGTTTGGGGATGATAAGGCGTAGCTACCTTGTGTTGCTTGACACCATACTTGGCCAATACAGATTTGAATAGCTTGTTGCAAAAGTGAGATCCTCCATCACTTATGATAGTACGAGGTACCCCAAAGCGAGAGAAGATATTCTTCTTTAAGAACGCTACAACACGCTTTCCTTCGTTGTCGGCCAATGCTACAGCTTCAACCCATTTCTAAACATAATCCACAGCAACCAAGATGTACTTCATTCCAAACGAATTCACGAATGGACCCATGAAATCAATACCCCACACATCAAAAAGTTCTACCTCCATAATTTTAGACATGGGCATTTCATGGTGTTTTGAAATAGTACCTTGACGTTGGCATTGGTCACACCTTCTCACATAGTCGTATGCATCTCTGAATATCGAGGGCCAATAATAACCACTTTGCAATACTTTTCTTCCCGTTCGATTCCCTGCATGATGTCCTCCAACTTGCGAAGTGTGGCATGCTTCCAATATAGCAGGTACTTCTTCATGGGATATACATCGTCGAATGATCCCATCCGCGCATCTTCGAAACAAATAAGGTTCATCCCAATAGTAGTGCTGAACGTCATGCATAAACTTCCTCCTTTGGTGGTAAGATAAGTTGGCAGGTATCACATTACTCTCTACGAAATTTGCAAAGTCGGCATACCATGGTACTTTCTCCATTTTTGTCGCTAATATCTCCTCGTCAGGGAATGCATCATCAATCTGAATTTCAGGTTGCGCCACATGTTCATTCTCAAGTCTAGATAGGTGATCAGCCACTTGGTTCTCGCAACCTCTTCTATCTTTGACTTCGAAATCAAACTCTTGCAGCAGCAGTACCCATCGAATTAACCTTGGTTTGGCATCCTTCTTCGTCATTAGATACTTAAGAGCTGCATGGTCTGTATGGACGATCACATTGGTACCCAATAGATAGGCACGAAACTTCTCAAACGCATATACAACCGCTAGGAGCTCTTGTTCAGTAACAGTGTAGTTCCTTTGGGCTTTATTTAGGACCTTACTCGCATAGTAGATAGGATGAAATAGTTTCTCCTTTCTTTGTCCAAGAACAGCACCAACGGCTACACCACTAGCATCGCACATGACTTCAAACGGGAGCGTCCAATCTGGTGATACCATGATAGGGGCTTCAATAAGTTTTCCTTTAAGACATTCGAATGCCTTTAAGCAATTGTCATTGAAGTCAAAATTCGCATCTTTCTCCAGTAGTTTGCACAATGGACTAGAGATTTTGGAAAAGTCTTTGATGAATCTACGATAGAAACCAGCATGGCCAAGAAAACTACGGACTCCCTTCACCGAAATTGGAGGCGGTAGCTTCTCAATTACCTCTATTTTTGCTCGATCAACCTCTATTCCTCTTTCAGAGATCTTGTGCCCAAGAACGATTCCTTCTTTTACCATGAAGTGGCACTTCTCCCAATTCAGCACAAGGTTGAACTCTACACATCTTTGCAATGCCATGCTCAAGTTTGCCAAACATGCTTCAAAAGACTCACCGACAACTGAAAAGTCGTCCATAAATACCTCCAAAGTGTCTTCAACCATATCAGAGAAAATAGACATCATACAACGTTGAAAGGTGGCTGGTGCATTACACAACCCGAATGGCATGCGCTTGAAGGAAAACGTACCATATGGGCATGTGAACGTTGTCTTCTCTTGATCTTCGGGAGCAATACAAATCTGATTATAACCTGAATAACCATCCAAGAAGCAAAACCATCCTTTCCCCGCTAATCGATCTAGCATTTGGTCCATAAATGGCATGGGGAAGTGATCCTTGAGTGTCCACAAATTCAGCTTGCGGTAGTCCATGCATACTCTCCATCCAGTAACGGGCCTGAGTGGAATAAGTTCATTCTTTGCATTTGCGACCACCGTCATTCCTCCTTTCTTGGGAACACATTGTACAGGACTTACCCACGTACTATCAGAGATAGGATATACAACTCCTGCGTCTAACCACTTTATAATCTCCTTCTTTACCACTTCTTGCATAGGTGGATTTAAACGTCTTTGATGTTCAATGGTGGGTGTGCACTTTTCTTGAAGCTGAATTTTATGTGTGCAAATCCCAGGTGGAATACCAATAATATCCGCAATGGTCTATCCAATGGCTCTAATATATTTTTGTAAGATCGAAATAAGAGCTGCAACTTGTTGCTCACCCAAATCGGCTGCCACTATGACTGGAAGTGTGTTTCCGCTTCCTAAGAATGCGTACTTCAGATGACTTGGCAGCTCCTTCAATTCTAGTGTGGGTGGTTCTTCAATAGATGGCTTGGCTGGTGGTGTGGGTCGATTCTTGAGATCAAGATCCAGCTTCTTGGGAGTATAGCGATATGTCCCTAATCCCGATAGCGCACAAACAGCTTCTTCAGAAATTTCAGCATCCTCATTCTCTCCTTTCATGAGCAAAACCTCCAAAGGATCATCAAGAATTTGCTCTTCTTCAAGGCATTCTTTCTCATCGTCAAAGACAACATCAGCCACAGAAAATACACTCAGATCTTTGGGTTGCTTCATTGATTTGCAAACATCAAATCGAACCACTTCGTCATTTATTCGGAATGAAAGTTCATTAGCTCTCAAATCAATGAGCACACTTCCTGTAGCAAGGAAAGGGCGTCCCAAGATTATGGGAACCTCTGAATATTCTTCACAATCCAAGATGACAAAGTCTTCTGGAAAGATAAATAAAGAAACCTTTACCAAGACATCACATAGAATACCAACCGGTCGTTTTACCGACCTATCTGCCATAACAAGCCTCATGTTAGTTGGTGTAGGATCTCCTAACCCCAACTTCTTGTAGATCGATAATGGCATCAAGTTGATGCTGGCTCCTAAGTCACATAATGCTTTGGCAAAGTTCAAAGATCCGACAGTGCAAGGAATAGTGAAAGCTCCGGGGTCGGCCTTCTTCTGAACTATCGATCGGGTAGCAATTGCACTACAATGATGCACATCATCCTTCAGCTCATAACTTGCTGCCCTCTTCTTAGTCAAAAGATCTTTCATAAACTTCGCATACCCAGGCATTTGTTCAAGTGCCTCCACCAATGGAACATTAATGGTCAGCTGCTTTAACATAGTCATGAATTTGCTGAACTTCGTGTCCTCAGCCACCTTCTTCAATCTTTGGGGAAAAGGTGGTGGTGGGTATGGAAGTGTTCTCTCCATGGCTTTCTTCTCCTCTTGCTTCCGTTTTTCCATTTTTTCAGGCTGCACGTCACTGGGCGTGACGTCCTTGACGTCAGGACTGGTTGTTGCGGCATCTTCTCCTTTTGCGTTATCATCCATGTCCGCAACTTCTTCAACCACTTTCTTGCCTTTTGATGAAGGTTCCATCACCTTACCACTTCTGGTAGTGATGGCCATGCATGACCCATCATTCCTTGGGTTTTGCACAGTATCGCTAGGTAAAGTGCCAGCCTTTCTTTGATTGAGTGCTGCTGAAAGTTGGCTTAGTTGCTGCTCTATTTGCTTGATTGAAGTAGAATGAGAATCAACTAGTTGTTTCATGGAGGACAAATCATTAATTACCTCAGTAACTCCCGCGCTTGTTGCTTCCACTCCTTTCAATAATTTAGCCATCATGTCTTCCATACTTCCAACACTAGATGTGGTGGTATCACGTCTACCAGGGGGAACATAAACACCACTCTTTTCATTGTTTTTTCTCCAACTACCTTGGTCCTTGTTTCCAGAATTATCATAATAGTTCCGACCTTGGTTTCCTTGGGCATTCCCTCGGAAACCCCCCTGATTGTTCAAGTAGTTGGCTTCTTCTTCAGAATCAGATTCGTCTCTTCCTTTTAGCGCCACAACTTTCACTTTTTCGGTCTTCCCTGATAATAAATGCTTTGTAAGAAGATCCATTTGTGTTTTCATGTGTGCCATATCTTGATCACGTTCTTCTTGTCTTCTTCTTTGGTCTGCAGTCATGCCTATAGATAAAGTGGGGCTTGCTACCTCAGAATCCCTGGTATGCCAAGCTCTACTTTGTTTCGTCATGCGATCTAGCATATTGCTTGCTTGACCAAATGTGAGGTCCATAAAAGATCCTCCAGCTGCGTTATCCACCACTGGCTTAGTTATTGAATTCAAGGCTCGATACAGTATCTCCATGAGGTGAACATTAGTCATGTGATGGTTTGGGCATCTCGCTAGCTTTGTCTTGAACCTCTCCCATGTTTCATGAAGAGCTTCAGTGGGAAGCTGACGAAAGTTGCTGATTTCATCTCTCAATTATGCTCTTTTGGATGGCGGAAAGAATCTTTCTAGGAAAGCGTCTCTCAATTGCCTCCAATTTGTAATAGAATCAGGAGTCAGCCCATTCAACCATAGTGTTGCCTCCCCAGACAGAGACAATGGAAATAGGCGTAATCGAATTGCATTCTGACCAACACCAGGATTGTCAAAAGACTTGCATGTAGAGATGAAGTTGATGAGATGCATATTCGGATCATCGCCTGCTAATCCACCAAACAATCCCTTGAGTTGTAATAACTGAATCATGGTGCTTGTGATGTTGAACTTGGCTCCGGGCGCTAATGGTGGTGGAATTATAGCTCCAGTGGCTCCGGCACCATCAAGATCATCATCATCATCGTCAAAAGCTGGCTGCATAGGTTGGTGATCATATCTATACCTAGCTTGTCGACCTCTTCTGTTGGCAGGTGTTATGATTTCAGCATCACGCCTAGGGTTTAGTAACTCGTCATCACCTAAATCCTTATCGTCAGGATTTGGTGCTCGTGCAGGGTTATCAATGTTCTGCTGTTGAACCTGGGCTGCGGCAAGGGCAGCCAATCTTGCTTGTTCCTGTTGAGCAGCCATCCTTGCGATTTCAGCTTGTGCTTCCATTCTACCAATGCGTTGTGGTTCAGGATTGATTGGTAATAACGGTTGACCAGAACTTCGAGTATGGGGCATGCACTAAAATAAAAACCTGCAGTAGACAAAAACAAAAACTAAAAGTAAAAGTACGAGAATCTTTGACCAAAGGGTCTAGTAATTTTCACGAACTTAATTGACACTTGTATTCCCCGGCAACGACACCAATTTTTGATAACGCTCAATCTACAGCTCTCGTAGGAGTGTAAAGCGGTCGTTAGCAAATATAGAACCCAACTGGGTTGGGTATCGATCCCACAGGGAATAGCTTGGTCAACAAGTAAGTAAAGATTACTAGACTTTTAGTGCAAGTCTCGTAAAAAAGGGGGGATTGTAATGTGTCACCAAAACAATTAAATAACAGCTGAAAATAGCAAAGTAAAAGAGAAAGATTGTTACGTAAGTTGTAAACAATGAGAATTGAAGCGTTGGGGTTATGTCCACCTTCTGAGGTATACGTCTCTATTGGCTATGAGTGTGTAGAATTCTGACATGCAACTGCTTATAGAGAATTGTATTCGATGGTAAATCCAAGCGTCTTTCGACCTAAACAAGGACTATTTCACTTTAACTCTCTCGAGCTTAAAGCGTATCTAACGGTACGAATTCTCCAAGAGGTTAGTCCAGTTACGGCACTAGCTTTTTAATAGGAAAGGGTGTCCTACTACCTTGACATTATCTCTTTTCCAGACAAATAACTTTTCTCTCGAACAAGTTAAATGTTAGACTGGCGTATTCTTGCGTTTGCAACCGCAAAGAATGTAGATTAAGATGAAGAGAATAATGATATAAGCAATATACGTGCCTCGAACTCACAAACTCACAGCAATAGATAGTAACTCATTCGGCTTCCATAACCCCAACAGAGAAGTTTAGTTACCCATGAATGTGAAGAAAACCACAATTGACATTGTTATTATACCACAATAATGATCAATTTCGTGTAGCACAAGAGTGGTAGGCGTTAGGTGTGATTTCTTGCAGAGTAACGTTTCTCTTGTTGCAGAATTTAAGAATATAAGAATAGACGAAAACAGAATTGATGGAAAGATTAGAAGAGTTGTAGAATTGTTTGTAGTGTAGAATAATAGAGGAGTAGAAGATGTCTCTAAATCTCTAGCATGATAGGGTATTTATAATACCCATATCCTAATCCTACTAAGCTAATGAAATAAATAACCAAATCCTACTAGACTAATGAAATCCTTAACCCATATGAACTAGGTTAAGGTAACATTATCATAATCCACTTAGAATAATGAAATACATAACCTAATTGTACTAGGTTAATGTATCATTGTCAAAATCCAGCTTTGTGTCTGTAAGTCCCCAAAGTCTTCAGAAATGCTGTTTTAGCCCGGGACAGATTTTCCATGCAGCAGTTTTGGTCCTTAGGCGTGTAAACTCCCTTCCCTTCCTTCGTGAGCTTTCTTTAGCGTCAAGTAAGCCATAAAATGCTGAATTATGCATCATTTATACCTGAAACTTTACTAATCATGTTCGTTAGCTCATTTACAGGAAAAAGGACTAAAAGTGCATGAAATATATAATTTGTTCTCAAAACTAGGCTAAAATATGGGCAAAATATATTGATATAGGCGTGTAAATCCGCCTATCATCAGTGAGATGAGGTTGTTTAGGAATGACCTTTTTTATTAGGCAATGGAGGATGTAAAAATCATCAGAGAAAGACTTAAGACGGCTCAGAGTCATCAGAAATCATATGCCAACATTAGAAAAAGAGAGTTAAAGTTTGAGGTTGGAGATTGGGTATTCCTTAAAGTTTCTCCCATAAAGGGAGTTATGTGATTCAGAAAGAAAGGTAAATTGAGTCCTCGCTTTATAGGACCATACCATATCATGAAGAGGATAGGTGGAGTTGCGTATGAGTTAGAGTTGCCTAAAAGTTTGGGTTCTGTTCATCCGGTATTTCATATATCCATGCTGAAAAAGTGCATTGGTGATCATTCGTTAGTAGTACCCATTGAGGAAATCAAAGTGACAGACTCCTTGTCCTATGACGAAGAGCCGGTAGAAATTCTCGATCGCTAGGTTAGAAAGTTGAGAACCAAGGACATCATTTCAGTTAAAGTGTTGTAGAGAAATCAAAAAGTTGAAGAAGCAACTTGGGAATCAGAAGATGACATGAGAAACAAATACCCAAGTTTATTTGATCCGGTGAATGAAGTAATGGAAGGTAAAATCCTTGTCTTTTCCTTCTATGCCTTTAATTGTTCAAAAATCATGCTTGATTTTATTTTCGCATCATCATTCGGGGTCGAATGATCCAAAGGGGGGATAATGTAACACACCATAGAAAGTCATGCGTGTGTTAGCCTCTAGTAGAGTGCGCTTAGTCTTGAAAATTATGAAAATTTTTCTAAGTGTTGAAATAATGAGACTCATTCTTAGCTGACAACCTTCCGGATACAACTTTTCAACCTTCCTGACATCCGTTTTTGGATTTTCTTTTTGCGATGGGGCAAGGTTGTAGTATGTCTCGAAAGAGTTTCGGGATTTTTAGAAGTTCATAAGGGCACGTTTGGGGTGCCATTCCAGTGAGGCCCCGCGATCTGCAGGCGTCGCCTGGCCTGGGGGCTGAGCCCGCGATAAGGCAGGCGACGCCTGGCCTAAATCGGTGCTCTAGCCCAGGCGGCGCCTGGTGGATCGCCCCAGGCCTTTTTCAGTGAGCCCTCCAAAATTTTAAGGGTGTTTTGGTAATTGACCATTTTCCTATCAACTTAAACATGGGATTAAGCTCCCAAATACCCATATCATTGATATTTTCTCCAAAATTCAGCAAAAACATCCTTTAGGGTTTCAATATAAAAACTCAAATTTGCTTGAGATTCAACCGTGCGTTTTAGAAGATAATTAGATATTCGGAATCCCCAACTTGCAAGCTTCAAGGAACATCCATTCTTTTCCGGAATAAAGGTATGTGGGGTTTTTCTAAACTCTCATGGGCATAGAAAAATCATGTTTTAGAATGGAGTTTTTGAATTATGAACATATTCATGTTTTTAGAAGTTTTAATGACATTGTTTTGGTCTTTTGGCCTTCCCCAAAGTGAACTGACCGTTTATATGTATATGTATGTATGTGTTTCAATCTTGAGAGCATGAATTAAAATGAATTCCTCTTGTGTTGTGAGCTTTCCCATTTTCGTATGATACACATTGTTTTGAATGCGTTTTGAAAAGAATGATATGATTTTTGAACACGCAAGAGAGGGTTGTGAATGTTGAATATGCATATAATAAAAGAGTTCATGGATTTGCCAAAAGCACATGACTACCATATATTTGACAAAAGTTTTGCATGATTTTGACTTGAGTTTCGGGACATGAAATCTTTTCTGCAAATTACATGTTTGGGTGGTCTGAAAACTATATTTTTATGAAAGATTATGCTTATGACATTATGGCTCAGAAATAGGACTTGCAAGTCTTGGTGTGATGACACCAATTTAGATTTTGCCATGATAATTCAGGACAAATTTAATGCATGTTTGAAATCAGACTTTATAGATGTTGAAATTAGAAGCATGCATGAATCAGAACAGGATAAAAATTGGGCATAAAGAGAGCTTAGGTGGTTAGCCTAAGAAGGCATGAGTTCAGACAACTCATTGCCCAAAACTGTGATTTGTCGATACGGGTTTATATATTACACTGGCCTAGAGCCCTATGGCGTATCAGATTTAGAAACTCCAACCCTTGCGGCACACTCGGGTTGGAGGCTTCCCCCCGAGTCAATGACGGATTCCATACGGCCTGTGGAATATCAGATTTGTAGGGGATACCACCTAACTCAGAAGTAATACGCAGATCAGAATTTAAGTTTATAGACAGGTTACATGTTTTCAAGAAGTGCCCATGTGTTTTCAGAAACTACTTTATGCATGATGTTTAATGAAAACTTTGCTATCATATTATTTATATATATGTTCAAATACTCTATTTTGGACTGCTTCGCGTGCCAGTACTTTTGTACTGACCCCCCTCCTTCCAAGTTCTGAGGCGCAGTCTAGGAGTCTAGCTAATCAGTAGATAGTTTCAGATTGTAGACCGGATTTTACAGCGGTGAGCCTTCTATTATTCAGAAGGCCTAGTCATGTCATACTTTTATTACTGGTTATGTTTTGGTCTACTGGGGGCCTGTCCCAGTTTTCAAATAGCTTTGTTTAGTTCAGAGTAGAGTTTCGCAGAATGAGTCAGATATTATTATTCAGATACATTTTCAGTTTCAGTATTATGATCTTATTCAGATTGACCATGTTTCCATTTCAGATTTCTATTTCCGCATTATCTTTTATTTTATAAATATTGTGCATGATTACCTGATATACAAGGGTGTTCCAAGCCATCATGGTTCGGGATGCTCATCACGTCTAGGGCCCCGGTTTGGGTCGTGACAGTTATGTTCATGCATAAGCCCTTGCATTTAGCCTTACCTCATTTGCATACTCAGTACATTCCAATGTACTGATGCATTTGCGCTATGGTGTTGTAATTTTATTTGACACCATAGATTCAGAGACACGAGTTTCAGATCAGCAGTAGCAGTTCAGTACCCAGCAGTGAGTCTTCATATTCTGAGAATGTATTATTATTTCAGTACATTATTATATTTAGTTTATCTTGTTAGAAGGAGTTAGTTGGGGACATGTCCCATCAACTCCACAATTTAGATAGTTAGAGGCTTTTCGGATAGTTGTATAAGTATTCAGTTTGCAGAATTATGTATTTTATATACTTTGAACCTTCTGGTAAGTTTCCGCCAGTTTTCCACATGTATTTTATTATATTATGTAGTGAACAGGTACAGATATCAGAAGAGGGTTAGCTTGTGGTCCTTCGGGATCATAAGCACCGTGTGACGTTCTGGTTACAAAAAATTAGGGCGTTACAATTTTATATGAGATAGGTGGATGTACGAAGAAGGCGTTTGAGTGTAAGGGCTCATCGCTGAAAATCACTGAAAATTATGGTTAGGAGCCCTGCTTTGTGATCTTGTGCGCTACCATACTTTATTGGGTCGAGACACCCTGCTGTGTGATCTTGTGTGTCTTCCCCCCACTTATACTCTAATCTCGGCGGCAACTGAGGTTTGACAGTTGGTGTAAATGTGATATGTAGGGTATTCCACCTAGCTCAGCTGCATTGCATAGTTGTCGGAAATTTTTTACTTTATGCCCATGTGTTTACAAATGGTTTGATATGAAACTGCTTTATAATGTCTATCACCTATATTTGGTAAAAATAATATATTTTGTTTTGATTTCTCTGCGTACCAGTACTTTTGTATTGACCCCTTTCCCTCCCAGGTTTGGAGGCGCAGTCTAGGGGTCCAGAAAATCAGTAGATTCTCAGGCGAATTTGTAGAGTCACTTGGTGAGCCTTCTATATTCCGGAAGGCCTGATTGTCTGGCAGTTTCATTTATCATTTAGTAGTTTTGGGTCTACTGGGGGCCTTGTCCTAGTTTTCAGACAGTTAATTGTTTCATTCATGTAGTAGAGATTTCGCAGACGTTTTCAGATGTCGATAGATGTTGTGGGACTTTATTTCCCATTATTGATTTTATTAGACTCATGACCATGTTTCCGTAGTATTGTGTATTTTCTGCATTTGTTTTATCATATGAATTATGTGCATGATTACCAGATAGATAGGGGTGTTTCGGGCCTTCATGGTTCGGAATGCTCGTCACGGCCAAGGCCCCGGTTTGGGTCGTGACAGTATTCCTACAGAAATAGGAAAACTTGTCAATCTCGTTAAAGCTCATCTTGAAATAAACCAATTAACAGGTCACATCCCTCCAGAAATAGGTGACTTGACCAATGCAAAATTGTTGTACGCTTTCTCCAATGAATTGTTTGGTCCCATTCCTGCAGAAATAGGAAAGATGACGTCACTTCAGAATTTAAGCTTACACACAAACAATCTTTCTGGTCTAATTCCCAAAACTATAGGTACCTTAACTGAATTCAAACTATAGGTGTTCTTGTTTATACATGAACTTGTGTTGAAGTTGGTGTTGCCATTATACAGATTTGTGCACCCAATACAACATAAAATAACAGTGCTATGGAGTATATTGGAAATTTATTTGTGTAGGACTGGATATAGTCCACTCCTTTAGAGCTAAGAAATGAGAACCAAACATGTCTACATCATATACCATGTGATCTTTGTGTGATAAAACAACAAAACTACTTTGTGTGATATTGGAAACTATTGTCTACAAGATATCCACAATTTGAAAAGTAGTAATTGCTAAACACTTTTGAATTATTAATGTACTTTTGCATGGATGTAAAGATTTCCACAATTTGAAAAGTAATTGCCAATCACTTTTGAATTATTAATATACTTTTGCATGGATGTAAAGATTTCTACAATTTGAAAAGTAATTGCCAAACACTTTTGAATTATTAATGTACTTTTGCATGGAAAGTGAAGCATTGATTCCTAAGTCATAGTAAATTTATGAATATTTATATTATATATGCCGTTTTCAACAACCAAAAAGATTTATTCCCTCCATTCCCTTTGATACCATTTGTTGGACTAAACCAGGCAAAAGACGCCCTTACATGGTGTGATATTATCCCCTTGGATTAAGCCCGCACGATTTTCCTCAGAAAGTCTCATACACCTTATATGTAGCTTCCCAACCCTTTTTAGCTACCAACTACCAATGTGAGACATTAGTTCTCACACCCAACAAGTAAAAAAAGATTTTAAAAAATAATTCTCTCCCAATTTGCTAAAATAGAAAAACATTCTTAATTATCTTGACATTTCCCATTTAAAAAAGAAGGAAAAATGCTCTATTACCACCTTGAACTATAAGTGAAAAGGCTGAGACACACCCGAACCTTAGGAGGATCCTATTACCCCCTCCCCCGGACTAATTAAAATCGTATTTTTGATAACCTTAGTGCCTATGTGGCACATACGTGTTCCTACGTGGACACCCTTCAGTGTGTTGTGCCACGTATATGCCACGTAGGCACTAAAGTTGTCAAAAATACGGTTTTAATTAGTCCAGGGGGTAATAGGACCGTTCTAAAGTTCAGGTGTGTCTCAACCTTTTCACGTAGAGTTCAAGGTGGTAATGGAGTATTTTCTCAAAAAAGAATGACATTTCCTTTTTGAACAAATCATTAATTTCAACCTTCTATATAACATGTTTGAGAGCACAAGATTAAAAGACATTTTGATATATTTGACATATCTTTAATTTACGACTACAAAATTCAAAAATATTTTTTTTATTTTCTTAAAATCCGTACCAAGTCAAAACATGGAGTATTTCTTTTGGAATATATCTTCATTCAAACATCTTTTAAGGAAAAAGGAAAAGCTTTCCTTTCTTTATGTCATCTCAAAACAAAAAAGATATGCAAACTTTTATTTAATTTGACTCGAAAAAGGTGTCAGTCGTCCATTAACCTATATGACCCAATGTAAGATTCTCAATAACATAGAAAGAATGAATTTTGAAAATATTTAGTAAACTTGTGTATTGACTACGTGCTACCTTTCATCAGTAAATGCATATTATAAATCGGTCGTCACCACCATGACTTTGGCAGATTGAAAAATCACCTAACGTTTTTTAGTCTAGGGTGTGATTTAAGCCTTACTCCTGTGCTTTTTGCCCATTTCGTTGACAATTAAGCCACTTATTGATCATCAAATACCACACGCTTCGATGTTTAATTATCCATGTTCAGTGCATTATTGTTTACTTTTTCAGATAGATTTGCTCATATGAATAAACATAATGACATCATTAGCCAAACTAAGATGATTAGCAATAAATAAAGCCTTCAATTCTGATTGACTTTAAAGTCATTCTGATTCTACGCGTTAGTTTACACCAAAGCTTGTATTGGTTTATTACAATATAAATAGTGTACCCTGCATCAACAACAAAAATTATCAACTCAAAATAGTTTAGCAGTATATGATGATGGTTTCAAAAATATTCTCTTTACTTCAGTTTTTCACTCTCTTTATAATTACTTTTGCTTCCACTGAGGAAGCAATTGCTCTACTTAAATGGAAATCAACTTTCAAGAATCACAATAATTCCTTATTGGCTTCGTGGCAACCAAGTTCTGATGCATGCAACGACTGGTACGGAGTTGTTTGCTTTAATGGTAGGGTAAACACGTTGAATATCACAAATGCTAGTGTCTTTGGTACACTCTATGATTTTCCGTTTTCATCTCTCCCTTTTCTTGAGTATCTTAATCTTAGCATGAACAATTTTTCTGGCACCATCCCACCTAAGATCGATAATCTCACTAATCTTGTCTGTCTTGACTTGTCCATGAATCAGATTTCAGGCACAATCCCACCACAAATCGGCTCACTAACCAGGCTTCAGACCCTTCACTTCTTTGACAACCATTTAAATGGTTCCATTCCGGAAGATATAGGTTACCTAAGGACTCTTACTGAACTAGCTTTGGGCAGGAACTTCCTTAATGGCTCTATTCCTGCTTCATTGGGGAATTTGAACAACTTGTCCTATCTTCTTCTTTATTATAATCAACTCTCTAACCCAATTCCTAGTGAGTTGGGGAATATGAAAAACCTCAATTATTTGGAATTATGGGATAATCAACTCTCTGGCCCAATTCCTAGTGTGTTGGGGAATTTGAAAAACCTCAATAATTTGAGATTATCCGATAATCAACTCTTTGACTCAATTCCTAGTGAGTTGGGTAATCTGAAAAAACTCAAACTTCTGTTATTATCATTTAATCAACTCTCTGTCCTAATTCCTACTGAGTTGGGGAATCTAACAAATAGTTTGGGTTTATCCAATAATCAACTCTCTGGCCCAATTCCTAGTCAGTTGGGGAATCTGACAAAACTCAATAGTCTCGGATTATCCGATAATCAACTCTCTGGCCCAATTCGTAGTGAGTTGGGGGATCTGAAAAAACTATATAGTCTAGGATTATCTTATAATCAACTCTCTGGCCCAATTCCTATTGAGTTGGGGAATCTGATAAAACTCAATAGCCTGAGATTATCCGATAATCAACTCTCTGGCCCAATTCCTAGTTAGTTGGAGAATCTGAAAAAACTCAATGATCTAAGATTATTCAATAATCAACTATCTGGCTCAATTCCTACTGAGTTGGGGAATCTGAAAAACCTCAATTATTTGGAATTAGGAGATAATCAACTCTCTGGCCCAATTCCTGGTGAGTTAGGGAATCTGAAAAACCTCTATTATTTGGAATTATCCTGTAATCAACTCTCTGGCCCAATTCCTAGTGAGTTGGGGAATCTGAAAAAACTCAATGATGTGAGATTATTCAATAATCAACTTTCTGGCTCAATTCCTAGTGAGTTGGGGAATCTGATAAAACTCAATAGTCTGGGATTATCTGATAATCAACTCTCTGTCCCAATTCCTAGTGAGTTGGAGAATCTGATAAAACTCAGTGAACTGAAATTATCCAATAATCAACTCAATGGCCTAATTTCGTCCTCCATTGGAAATTTGAGAAACTTGCACACTTTGTATCTCGACGACAACAATCTGATTGAGAAAATTCCTTCATCTATTTGCAATTTGGCGTCACTGACAGTCCTGCATTTGTCGAGAAACATCTTGAAGGGAAAAGTTCTGAAATGTTTGGGTAATATCAGTGGCCTCTGGTATGTGATGATGTCACATAATAGTCTCAGCGGAGAGCTCCCTCCGTCTATTTGCAATTTAACATCACTACAAGTTCTAGATTTGGGTAGAAACAATCTAATGGGAGAAATTCCGCAATGTTTTGGCAACATGAGTGGTCATCTTGAGGTTCTTGATATGCAGCAAAACAATCTTTCCGGTACTCTTCCAACTACTTTTAGCATTGGAAGTGCACTCAAAATCTTTAATTTGCATGGAAATAAGCTAGAGGGAAAAATTTCACGATCCTTAATAAATTGCCAACGACTGGAAGTTCTTGATTTAAGGGACAATCTCCTCAATGATACATTTCCGATGTGTTGGGAACTCTTCGTGAGTTGCGAGTTTTAAGCTTGAGATCGAATAAGTTTCATGGACCCATTAAAACTTCATGAAGTGAATACATGTTTCTTGAACTTCGAATCTTAGATCTCTCTCGCAATGATTTTTCCAAAAACTTGCCGACGAGTTTGTTTCAATATCTGAAAGCGATGAGGACAATTGATCAAACATCGAAGGAACCAAGTTATCTTGGAGATTCATATTACTATGATTCTGTTACAGTTTCAACCAAGGGTATGGATCTTGAACTTGGCAGAATTTTGACTATTTTCACAACCATTGATCTTTCAAATAACAAATTTGAAGGATACATTCCAAGTATTATGGGAGATCTTCTTGCGCTTCGCGTTCTAAATTTATCTCATAATGGATTGCAAGGCCCTATTCCGCAATCACTTGGAAGTTTATCTTCAGTTGAATCACTGGACCTGTAAGGTAACCATCTTGTAGGAGAGATACCGCCACAATTTTCTTCTCTTACATCTCTCGAAGTTTTAAATCTCTCCTACAATCATCTCAAAGGGTGCATTCCTCAAGGAAATCAATTTCATACCTTTGAGAACAATTCATATGAAGGTAATGACGGATTATGTGGATTCCAAATTTCAAAAGGTTGTGGTAATGACGGTCATGATTCATCATCGGAAGAAACTTATGCTAGATCTGTGCTTGATGAAGAAATCAACTCTGAATTTCTGAATGATTTTTGGAAGGCCACTCTTATGGGGTATGGAACCGGACTATGTATTGGACTATCCATAATATATATCTTGATCTCAACTGGAAATATGAAATGGCTTGAAAGAACCATTGAAGAGATGGGACACAAAATTATGATGGCTAGGAGAAAGAAGCAGCGAAGGCAAAGGAACTACAGAAGAAGAAATAACCGCTTCTAAACAATTTTCAGGTATTCAAAGCTAAGTTCTACACTTTTATATTCGTTTCCATGTTTTTTTCAATAACAACAACTAATGGATACTCTTTCCGAAGTATATTTTTCTTATTGGGAAGTGTTTGAAGCTCACTATCTTATTTTTCAATTTTCATATGTCAAGGATAAGAAGACGTTGGCGTAGTGGAATTGGTTACTCCTATTGTTAAATATTAAGATTTATTTTGAGAGATGTCTGTATCTACATTTGTTCTTCTTAGTTTGTATTAATCTACTCAAGGTTTATTAACTTAACATATTTTTCAAGTTCATACGCTCATGTTTGAATATCTCGTTACATAATCCCAAAAGTAAGACAATAGCTCAAGCTATTTAACTCATAATTTCAAACCATATTCGTTTCTCAAACAGGAATAAGCTTATAGCTCCCTAGAAAATATTACGAATCAAACCTGAATTCTCTTCAATATCCCATCTTCAGAAGAGTACGTGAAGAATCTAAGTGGGACTCCCTTACAAAGGGAAAGAAAATGGGTTTGACAAAAAAAATCACATCAGCAAAAGAACAAATAGATGTAATTAAATCGGCTAAATCTGTCTCATTCAATAGGGGAAATAAGTGTGGGGGTTTTCAATCATCTGAAGGTTATTATACCGAAGTTGAAGAGTGTATTGATTGGAAATAAATTCGAACATACAGGTGCTTGGAGGAGAATTTGATGGAATGCTCATTCGAGATGCAATAGTATCCTCACGCATATATACATGTATAAAATGGGAAATACATACATGAGAAATAACTCAAGAGTTCATTCCACACAATTTACAAAAATTCGCCGGAGCTATTAAAACTTTAAGAAGCACCAATAGTTAAAGAAATTTTATAGGGCGTATTATGAAGTGCTTATCAACATCCAACCCATTTATATCAAATACAGTATATCTATTAATTATCAATTTCAACTCTCTATTCAAATATGTAACTACTTATTTATAAACATCAGTTTTAGCATCTAAAAGTACCATTTTTCAACACTTGACACTGTACTTTTCCATGGATAGAATGATCTCCACAACTTGAAAAGTACGTAATTACCAAACACTTTGGAATTATTAATCTACTTTTTGCATGGAAAATAGTGGCAGAGTGTGGATGTCCCTGGATTGCTCGCTGCTGCTTTACTGCGTGCTGAGTTTTTGCAGCAGTTTAAAGAGAGAGCATTGAAAAGAGCTGAATTGACGGAGTTGATATTGAGCGTTCAATAGAGGAAAGATCAGCAGCAAAGAATAATTAAGGAGTTTGTGTTAAGTGATCAGATTTACTGGCCAAGGGAATATCTTCAATGGATATAGGAATACAAATAGTTTCAAGGACACGTATAATAAGATCTGGATAAGTATGCCAATTCCATAGAGAAAGATGATGAGTAATTTTGTACATTACTCTGCCAATACACCAGCAACGACACGAAGGATGTAATTAGCACCTGCGAAGAGATTTGGGAGCCTCAGTGTCATGACCCGAACTAGGGCCTGGCCGTGACGGACATCCAACCCATGAAGGCCCGAACGTCCTACTCTATCTGGTAATCATGCACAACATTCATATAATAAAAGGAAAATGCGGAATTATAAATCGAATACGGAAACATGGTCATACTTTGAAATTAGTTTATCAGTGAAGGAAAACTACAACAATATCTAAACAACATCTGACTCAGTCTGTGAAATCTCTACTATATGATTTCTAACACAATCTGAAAACTGGGACAAAACCCCCAGTAGACCAAAAATCATGTATAATAATAGTCGTCTAAAAGTAAACATGCCTTCTGGAATAAAGAAGGCTCACCAACTGGACACTGCAACTCTGACTGATAAAATCTACTGCTTTTCTGGACCCCTAGACTGAGCCTCAGAACTTGGAGGGAGGAGGGGGGTTAATACAGATGTACTGGTACGCAGAACAATCCAAAATAATGTATTTATATATATAACATAAGCGAGAGCAATTCATAAAAACAATTTTACATATAATATATGAAAACACATGGGCACATTTTAAAGACATTGAAACATTTCTTTGAAATCATGACTCACTCTTTGTCTTACTTCTGAGCCAAATGGTACACCCTACAATCTGTAATTTCACGGGCTATATGGAATCCGCCCTTGACTCAGTGGCCAAGCCCCCAATCCAAGTTTGCCGCAAGGATTGGAGTATCTATAAGGGGGACACACAAAATCACACAGCAGGGTGCCAAAATTCTCAATCAAATCAACATGTCATGGTAGTGTACAAGATCACAAAGCAGGGCTCCTAACCATAGTCCCAATTTGGGACGACATGAATCAAGGTACACAAGATCACAAAGTATGGTACCATAATCCTGTGTCGGCAAATCACGGTTTCTAGCATAGAGTCTTTAAACTCGTACTTTCTTTGGATAACCATCTAACTCTCTTTAAGCCCATTTTTAAACCTTTTCTAAACATGCATCTTTCTGAATTCATAATCTGAAAATATGATTTCAAACATGTGTTATATTCTGTTCTGAATTACTATGGCTTTAACTGAGTTGGTGTCGTCACACCAAGACTTGCAAGTCCTATTTCTGATCAATATTTGTCACGACCCGAACCGGGGCCTGGCCGTCACTACCATTTCGAACCATTGAGGCCCGAAACACCCCTATCTGTCTGGTAATCATGCACCTAATTCATATGATCAAAGTAATGCAGAAAAAAACAATAATTCGGAAACATGGTCATAAATATGAAAAGAAACAATAACAGGGAGATAAGATTCCCTCAACATCAATTAACCTCTAAACAACTATCTGTGAAAATCTCTAACAAATGACTGAGTCAAGTAACCGTATAAACTTGGACAAGGCCCCCAGTAGACCCTAAAACTGAATATAAGATAAAAGGACTGCAGGACATAAGACCTTACGAAACATAGAAGGCTCACCACTTGTCTTTACAACTCTGTCTGAAAGATCTACTGATTCTCTTGACCCCTAGACTGGGCCTCTGAACCTGAGAGGTTGGAGAGGGTAGGGGGTCAGCACAAAAGTACTGGCACACAGAGATATCAAAACAAAACATAATATTTTTACAATACATAGTTGAGAGCCATTTTAAAGCAATTTCGTATCAAATCATTTGAAAATACATGGGTGTAGTGCAATAGTTTCTCAACAACAATTAAATGCAACTGACCTAGGTGGAATACCCTACATAATTTACACCAACTGTCAAACCTCGATTGCCGCCGAGATTAGAGTATAAGTGAGGGAGAGACACACAAGATCACATAGCATGGTGTCTCGACCCAATGGTAGTGCCCAAGATCACTTAGCTCGGGCTCCTACCTATAGTCCCAATTTGGGAATGACATGAAGTCAAGTACACAAAATCAGTTAGCCTCGTACCAAACACATTTTTCCAGTGATGAGACCTTGTGTCTCAAACACCTTCTTCGGGCATCCACCTTTCTCATGTAAAATCAATGCATTCAAATTTCATCTTATTCAATCACATATCGTATTCTGAAAGGTATCGTCATACCCGACTTGCAAGTCCTCAATATCACTTCCACATATGCATAACCATGTAAAAACCAAGGTGTTTCATCATTTACAAGTGGTGAACAATATTTATTTCAAATTCATGCTCTCTTTTGTTGATCACAATATGATATGGGGTATCAAGACATTATCATGGGAATTTGAAAGCAATTTATCATTCATATTTATCAAACTTCCATGGAAAATCTCAAATCACATATGCATGGTTTCAACCATTGAAGTATATAGGCAAACAAATCCCATGACATAAAGAAAGATGACTTAGAAATCATATTGAAAGCAAGTTATTAGCATTTGATTGAAAACCCCCATTTGAAAGCATGCATGTTCATAAAAACTACACCCATGAGATTTTTGGATAACCCCACGTACCTCTATTTCCAAGGATAATAGATGTTTCTTGAAGCTTGCGGATTGGTGATTCCAAATATGTAATTATCTTTGAAAACCTACGGTCAAATCTTGAATTATTTGGGTTTTCATTTTGAAACCCTAAGGAGAATCCTTGAGCACTTTTGATGAAAGAATATGTATTTTGGGGTCCTTGGAACTAGATTTCCTGTTTTAGGGCTAAGTAAGGGTGGAAAAGGACCACTTTGTCCTCAACACGGAGTGTTTAAGTCACTAGATTTCTTTACATAGGCGCCGCCCATCCCATTGTCTATGTTCACATAGGCGCCGCCTAGGCTATCGCCTATGTTTACATAGGCGCCGCCTAGGCTATTACCTATGCTTTCCAGTGGCCATGGGCGATTGGTTAGGCGACGCTTATCACTTTGAAGGGCCATAACTTCTTGCTCGGATGTCGGATTTTAGCCAAACTGGTATCGTTGGAAAGTTAAATCGAATACCTATAATTTGACACATAGTAGGCTTCCTAATTTGACATATACAGATATTTATGGTCGATGGAAGCTAACACACTTTACAACGTCCACTAAAACTTAGTCAATCGAAAAAGTTTCAACTCGTCCTTGAGTTGAAGGACCACTATGGTCTAAATTCAAGATTGAGTGGATTCACATGCTATACAATAATTAACATGCCGTATTGGCATAGGATTTTATGGTCTCGAGATTAAAAATGCATCAAAATCATGGTCTATATTGTAGCCCGAACTGTGGGGCATTACATTAGACCCCCCTTAGGATCATTCGTCACCGAATGATGATGCGGGACACAGACAGACACGATTTCAAGCATAATAAAGGACTGGGAAAGATAAGATAGGAATAGTACCTTATGTCTCCTCCTCCATCGAAGCAAAAAAATTGGGATACCTAATTCTCATGTCATGTTCTGACTCCCAAGTTGCTTCTTCGACTTTCTGGTTCCTCCACAGTACCTTCAATGAGGCTATCTCTTTGCCCCTCAGCTTTTGAACTTGGCGATCTAAAATTTCAACGGGCTTTTCTTCGTAAGACAAGGAGTCTGTCACTTTGATACCCTCTACTGGTAATATCATAGAATGATCTCCAATGCATTTCTTCAACATGGATACATGGAATACCGGATGAACGGAACCCAAACTTGCAGGCATTTCTGACTCATACACAACTGTACCAATCTTTTTCAAAATCTGATATGGCCCTACATAACGAGGGCTCAATTTACCCCGTTTTCCAAACCGCATAACTCCTTTCATAGGAGAAACCTTGAGAAACACCCAATCACCAATTTCAAACTCTAGTTCTCTTCTCCGAACATCGGCATAGGAATTCTGACGACTCTGAGCAGTCTTCAGTCGTTCTCTAATGATCTTCACTTTCTCCATCGCCTGATGAACAAGATCAGGCCCATACACTTGAGTCTCACCCACTTAATACCATCCTATCGGAGACCTACATCTCCTCCTATACAAAGCTTCAAAAGGATCCATCTTGATGCTAGCATGGTAGCTATTATTGTAAGCTAATTCAACCAGTGGCAGGTGATCTACCCAACTACCTTTGAAATCAATGACGCATGCCCTAAACATATCTTTGAGGGTCTGAATGGTACGCTCAGCTTGCCCATCCATCTGAGGGTGGAAAGTTGTGCTCAAATTCACTTGTGTACCTAAACCCTTCTGAAAGGATCTCCAAAACTGAGATGAAAATTGCGTACCTCTATCGGATATAATGGACACTGGTGCCCCATGCAATCAAACTATCTCCTCAATGTAAATCTTAGCATAAAACTCTCCCGAATAATTAGTCCTCACAGGAAAAAATTGGGTTGACTTGGTCAACCGATCTACAATCACCCATATAGAATCATACTGGTTTCGGGATCTCGGAAGTCCTGTAATGAAGTCTATGTTTATCATCTCCCACTTCCATAAAGGCAGGGCTATATCTTGGGAAGTACCACCTGGCCTCATGTGTTGTACCTTCACTTGTTGGCAGTTCAAACACTTGGACACAAAATCAGCTACATCACATTTTATTCCACCAATACAAGGTTTTCAAATCATGGTACATCTTAGTAGAGCCTGGGTGAATGACATACCTCGAAGTGTGCACCTCATTAAGGATTCTTTCCCGTAGCCTATCGACATTCAAAACACACAACCTAACCTGAAATATCAGAACACCATCGCGACCAATTTCAAACGACATAACCTTTTGTTGACCCAGATCTTTCTTGATTTGCATCAAGATGGGATGTTCAACCTGCCTCTCCTTAACTTCATCACAAAGATATGACTTAGCTAACTCATGAAAAATCACCCCTCCATCTTCGAAATCTATGAGTCGCACTCCCAGATTTGCAAGGCGATTAATATCCTTCACCATCTCTTTCTTTCCTTATTCTACATGAGAAACGTTGCCCATAGACAACTTGCTGAGGGAATCGGCTAAAACATTTGCATTGCCCGAATGGTAATGCAGACTCATATCATAGTCTTTCAAAAGCTCCATCCAACGCCTCTGCCTGAGGTTCAATTCTTTCTGTGAGAAAACATACTGTAAACTCTTATGGTCAGTATAAATATCAACATGCACTCCATAGAGATAGTGACTCCAGATTCTAAGTGCAAACACCACGGCTGCTAACTCCAAGTCATGAGTGGGGTAATTGAGCTCATGCACCTTTAACTGCCTAGATGCATAAGCTATCACCTTACCATGCTGCATCAATACACAACCAAGTCTCACATGGGATACATCATAATAAACCACAAAATCATCTACACCCCAGGGAAGGGTCAAAACAGGAGCAGTAGTCAGCTTGTCCTTCAATTTCTCAAAACTATTTTTACACAAGTCAGACCACACAAACTTCATCTTTTTCTGAGTCAGTTTAGTAAGCGGAGCAGCTATGGAAGCAAAACTCTCTACTAACCTTCTGTAACACCCCGCCAAACCCAAGAAGCTCCGAATATCGGTTGGAGTCATGGGTCTGGATCATTTTCTCACTGCTTCAACTTTCTGGGGATCCACTCTTATCCCATCACTGGACACAATATGCCCCAGGAAGGCAATGGCATCTAACCAGAATTCACACTTAGAAAATTTGGCATACAACTGATGATCTTTAAGGGTCTGAAGGATAATTCGAAGGTGATTGGAGTGATCCTCTTTACTCTTAGAATAGATCAGAATATCATCAATAAATACAATGAAGAACAAATCAAGAAAATGATGGAACACTCTATTCATAAGATCCATGAAGGCTGCAGGGGTGTTAGTCAACCCGAAGGACATGACTAGAAATTCATAGTGACCATATCGGGTTCGGAAGGCTGTCTTGGGTATGTCTGACTCCCTAACCTTCAACTGATGATAACCCGAATGAAGGTCTATTTTTGAAAAACACTTGGCACCCTAAAGCTGGTCAAAAAGGTCGTCAATCCTAGGAAGAGGATATTTATTTTTAATAGTGACCTTATTCAACTGACGGTAGTCTATGCTCATCTGAAGGGACCCATCCTTCTTTTGCATGAAGAGCACGGGTGCACCCCATGGGGAAACACTAGGATGAATAAAACCTTTGTCTAGGAGGTCTTCAAGCTGTTCCTTTAACTCCTTTAGTTCCGCAGGAGCCATTCTATATGGAGGAATAGAAATAGGACGAGTGTCTGGCAACACATCAATGCCAAAATCTATCTCTCTATCAGGGGGTATCCCTGGGAGATCTTCGGGAAAGACTTCTGGGAATTCATTCACTACAGGGACTGACTGCAGAGGAAGGTTTCCAACTTTTGAATCTTTTACTCGGATTAGATGATACATACAACCTTTGGAGATAAACTTTCGGTCTCTAAGATAAGAGATAAAGTGACCTCTAGGTTCCACAGAACTCCCTACCCATACAATTGGTGTCTCATTCGGGAAAGAAAAAGTGACCTTTCGGGTTCTACAATCAAGGGTGGCATAACACGAATGGAGCCAGTCCATCCCAAGGATGGCATCAAAATCTATCATATCCAGTTCTATAAGGTCTGCCATAGTTTCCCTACTATGAATAGACATGACACAATTTCTATATACCCTTCTAGAAACAACAGAATCACCTACAGGAGTAGAAACAGAGAAGGGTGCTACAATAACTTCGGGCTCAAACCCAAAACCAATAGCCACATAAGGGGTCACATAAGATAATGTAGACTTTGGATCAAGCAATACATAAATATCACGACAAAAGATTCGTAACTTACCGGTGACAACATCTGGTGAAGTTTTCGCCTCCTAGCGGTTAGTCAAAGAATATAATCAGTTGCGACCACTTCCGGCAGCTGAAGGGGAGCCCTTAGGAAAAGGAGTTGTGGAGGTGGCTTGGGACTTAGCCCCCCCCGACACACACATTTACTCTAGCAGAAGGACAATCTCTCTGAAGGTGACCCACTTTTCCACAAGTATAGCAGTTTATCCCCTCAAATCAGCACTTCCCTAGATGATTCCTTCGGCAAACCTCACACCGCGGATGAGTACGACGCTGCTGGGCCACACTGCCCTGAGACTGTGTACCTAGAGCTTTGGACCCATGAGTAGTCTGAAAACTCTGAGTTTGTCTGTCTGGTAGTGGTCTGGGTGCTGGGGTGATGGCTGCTGAATGTGCATTATTCCAAAACTTCTTCTTCTTTGACCACTTATTACCCCAGTTACCACTCTACGACTGACTCTGGTGCTGGTCCGCAGATTTAGCTCTCTTAGCCTGTCTGTCTTTCTCTCTAGATTCAACAATCTTTTTCTTCTTCTCTTCCACCTGCTGCATATGAATGGTCAGTCGAGCAAAGTCTAACTCCTTATTCAACATAGCCCCCTAGCACTCAAGTACCAGGTTATCAGCAAGGCCGGATGCTAATTTCCTCATCCAGGCTCTCATATTACTAGTCAACTCTGGTGCATAGCGGGCTAGTTTATTAAACTTCAAAGTGTACTCCTGGACACTCATACTTCCCTTCTTCAGATTCATAAACTCTTCTGCTTTGGTCTCCCTCAACTCCAGAGGAAATAATCAATCAAGGAAAGCTTCCACAAATTCGTCCCAAACTGTGGGCTCAACACTTTCACCTTTTTCATCTTCCCAGTTGGCATACCACTGATTTGCAACGTCCTTGAGCTGATAGGTTGCTAGATCCACCCCTTCAACCTCATCCACAAGCATCACCTTAAAGATTTTTTCTATCTCATCCACGAACTCATGTGGATCTTCCTCCACCTTGGTGCCAGTGAATTTAGGTGGGTTCATCTTCATGAAATGTCCAACTCTAGTAGCCTCAGATGTAACAGATGCAGACCCAACACCTTCCGATCATTGAGCCTGGTTAGCTACCAACTGTGTCAGCATATGAATGGACCATCTGAATTCTGCATTTGAAATATCTCCCTGAGCAGTTGGGGGACGGTTGGCATTAGTCTGTGGAGCAAGAGATAGACTGGTCGGGACTGGAGGGACTCCCAGAGTAGGGATAAATTCTGGAGTGTGAGCCCTGTTACGGATCTGCATCCCATGGGTGGGACGGACCTCATCTGCCTGAGCATTCTGATTGGCGATACGACGTGGAGGCATAACTGTGTTTCTGAAACACAAGTGATCATTGATTAGGGGATAGTTCAGACTCTGAAGCACGAACTTAATCACATAGAAGGGAAACATTTCCTAAATGCCTAGCCGCCTCCTTCTTATAAGTGTGGTGCTCTACATACCCATAAATAAGACTCTATCTGATGTGATTTCGCAGACACCCTGGGACCATGAATCGTGATTTGATACCAAGCATGTCATGACCAGAACGAGCATTTCGAACCATTGAGGCCCAAAACACCCCTATCTATCTGGTAATCATGCACCTAATTCATATGATAAAAGTAATGCAGAAAAACATAATAATTTGGAAACATGGTCATAAATATGAAAAGAAAAAATCACGGGGAGATAAGGTTCCCTCAATATCAATTAACCTCTAAACAAATGTCTGCGAAAATATCTAACAAATGACTAAGTTAAGTAACCGTATAAACTGGGACAAGGCCCCCAGTAGACCCTAAAACTGAATATAAGATAAAAGGACTGCAGGACATAAGACCTTCCGAAACATAGAAGGCTCACCACTTGTCTCTACAGATCTGTCTGAAAGATCTACTGATTCTCTTGACCCCTAGACTGGGCCTCTGAACCTGAGAGGTTGGAGAGGGGAAGGGGTCAGCACAAAAGTACTGGCACGCAGAGATATCAAAACAAAACATAATATTTTTACAATACATAGTTGAGAACCATTATAAAGCAATTTCGTATCAAATCATTTGAAAAACACATGGGTGTAATGCAATAGTTTCTCAACAACAATGAAATGCAACTGATCTAGGTGGAATACCCGACATAATTTACACCAACTATCAAACCTCAGTTGCCGCTAAGATTACAGTATAAGTGAGGGAGAGACACACAAGATCACATAGCATGGTGTCTCGACCCAATAGTAGTGCCCAAGATCACTTAGCCCGGGCTCCTACCTATAGTCCTAATTTGGGAATGACATGAAGTCAAGTACACAAGATCACTTAGCCTGGTACAAATATTCCGTGTCGGCAAACACATTTTTCTAGCGATGAGCCCTTGTGTCTCAAACACCTTCTTCGGGTATCCACCTTTCTCATGTAAAATCAATGCATTCAAATTTCATCTTATTCAATCACATATCGTATTCTGAAGGGTATCGTCATACCCAACTTGCAAGTACTCAATATCACTTCCACATATGCATAACCATGTAAAAACCAAGGTGCTTCATCATTTACAAGTGGTGAACAATATTTATTTCAAATTCATGCTCTCTTTTGTTGATCACAATTGATATGGGGTATCAAGACATTATCATGGGAATTTGAAAGAAATTTATCATTCATATTTATCAAACTTCCATGGAAAATCTCAAATCACATATGCATGGTTTGAACCATTGAAGTATATAGGAAAACAATTCCCATGACATAAAGAAAGATGACTTAGAAATCATATTGAAAGCAAGTTATTAGCATTTGATTGAAAAACCCCATTTAAAAGCATGCATGTTCATAAAAACTACACCCATGAGATTTTTGGATAACCCCACGTACCTCTATTTCCAAGGATAATAGATGTTTCTTGAATCTTTCGGATTGGTGATTCCAAATATGTAATTATCTTTGAAAACCTACGGTCAAATCTTGAACTATTTGGGTTTTCATTTTGAAATCCTAAGGAGAATCCTTGAGCACTTTTGATGAAAGAATATGTATTTTGGGGTCCTTGAAACTAGATTTCGTGTTTTAGGGCTAAGTAAGGGTGGAAAAGGACCATTTTTTCCTCAACACAGAGTGTTTAAGTCACTAGATTTCTTTACATAGGCGCCGCCCATCCCATTGCCTATGTTTACATAGGCGCCACCTAGGCTATCGCCTATGTTTACATAGGTGCCGCCTAGGCTATCGCCTATGTTTACATAGGCGCCGCCTAGGCTATTGCCTATGCTTTCCAGTGGCCATGGGCGATTGGTTAGGCGATGCTTATCACTTTGAAGGGCCATAACTTCTTTCCCGGGTGTCGGATTTTAGCCAAACTGGTATCGTTGGAAAGCTAGCTCGGATACCTATCATTTGACACATAGTAGCCTTCCTAATTCGAAATATACAAAGAGTTATGGTCGATGGAAGCTGACACACTTTACAACGTCCACTAAAACTTAGTCGATCGAAAAAGTTTCAACTCGTCCTTGAGTTGAAGGACCTCTATGGTCTAAATTCAAGCTTGAGTGGATTCACATGCTACACAATAATTAACATGCCGTATTGGCATAGGATTTTATGGCTTCGGGATTAACAACGCATCGAAATCATAGTCTATATTGTAGCCCAAATTGTGGGGCGTTACAATATTGTACCATGCATGATTCTTTAATTAAAACATAATTCATACCACCCAATCATGCAAATAGTATAGGAAATTTCATTTTCCTAAAGCACATGTCAAAACCATGCTAAGATTCTCTTTCTTTCAATAACCATGTGGTGGTCCATCCACATGATATGGGTCAAAGAGGCATCTTAGCACTCGAGGACATGAAGACGTGAGTGAAGACCCGAGCTTGTGGGGCTGCCCATCCAAGGAATAATCTTTGAAGTGTAGAGAACAAGTCCCACACTCCAAAGCTGTTATTGTTCATCCATCACTGTTCATCCGCCCCTTTGGAAGGGTTTTTTATTCATTTGTACTAAGTTAACCTAGATATAAATAGAACCTCATTAGGTCATTTTGGAAATATTTTTGATGATATTTGTAGCCTCTTTTGAGAGCCTCTTAGCAAGGTGGAATCCTTGGGCAAGGTGGAATCCTTGTGTTGATGAATTGCTTAGAAACTTAGATTGCTTGGGGATTCCGGTTCCCTTGAGGTCATGTAATAGATAGGTTTAGGTTGTGTGTGATATTAAAGGTCCAAAAGTGTAATAAGCTTTTGGGTTGTTAATATTACCTCTTCATTGGTCTATCTATCTATCTTTATCTTATTGTACTTTGTATGTTTGTAGTGGACTGTTTTTGTGTCTTGTTGAATCCAAAAGTTGTGTTCTTATGTTCATCTTGTTCATCACGCGTTGTTGCTGTTTTTTAGTGTGATTTACTCTTGATATCACTTCCTTTCTTGTTCTTCTTGCGAATCCAAGAGAGGTCATCAGAAGGGTCCATAGTTCTTGAACTAGTGGACTGATTTTGGTATTTGTGTTGTTGTGTTCTAGGGGTGTATCAGTTGGTATCAAATCAAGTCTGGTTGTGTTCCTACACTACCAATATTGGGTTCTCTTGGACGAAAATTCAAAAAAAAAATACTGAAAACTGAAAAATTCCAGAAAATTGAAATCTTGTCTAGTTCTTGGCCGAATCTGGATTTTTGTCGTTGTCTTGGCCGAAAATTTTTTTCTTGTCTAGATCTAGAAGTTATTTTGTTTGTTTTGTTGTTTCTAGTGTTAGTTTGTTCATCACTAAGACTCTTGTGTCTAGATCTAGATCTTAGCTTGAAATGTTGATGTTGTTGTTGTGAACCAAATTGTGACCGATTTTTGTTGCGGGTTTGACACTTGAACGTGTTATGTGTTGTTGGTTCAAGTTTTGAACATGTATGGTAGTTATTGTGTTGTATTTTTAAGCTTGGAAAGGTGTTGTTGATGTTTGGGGTCCAACTTGAACCTTAGAACTTCAAGATTCAAAAAGTGTGTTCTTGGTGTTCTTCACATCTTCATCTATTGTTGAAGAAAAAGTGGATGTTTGGTCTTGGAATTTGAAGAAACAGAGAGTGTATTTTGTTAGTTTTGAAAGACATATTTCCAAAATTTAAGATCTCTCAAGACTTTTACAGCCAATTCCAACCACTCAAAGGACTTTACCAACCACTTTTCCAACAACCTTCCATGATTTAAGGACCATGTTTTAGGGAAATGTTACAAGAAAGTCAAGTCTTCCACTTTTGAATTTGAAAAAAAAGATTACAAGACTTATATTTCCGTCCTAAAACCAAGTCCACCAAAGTTCAAATTGAAAAAAAATTGACCAAGACTTGAAATTGGACAACGAAAGTAGTGTGAGACCGAGACCAATACGTGGTTGCTACGTTCATCACGTTTTACTGTTCACACAGCATACTTAAGCTCAAATTTTAGATATTTCTTAGTTTCATTTTATTTTTTCCTAGTTCGTTTGTTGTCTCGACACTAATTGACAACCTAGTAATACCTTACTAGCTTGTAAGTTAGTTTTGTATACATTCTTTGTGTTAATGTTGTTTGTTGTGTGCTTTTCTCGATTTTGAGTCGTAGTATCTTTTTTGGTTGAAGTTCGTACATTACTTATTTGAGTTGTTTCAAACAAGAATCTACTCCGACCTCGAGCCAAAATTGGGACCAAGTAACCTCATTGGAGTATAAGCGAGTTATCAACACTTGTGAAGCCAATAGAGTGAAAAACGTCAAAGTATGAAAGTGAGGGATTGTGGACTGTTTTGTGTCGAATTGTGGACTGATTTTTGCTAAACTTTAATGTGTTTGCTGTTTTTGTGTTGTTTGTTTAGTATCTCTTGATAGGTACAATGGCGAATGAAGATGGAATTCCTAGTTGGGTTAAATCCATCATGGCAAGGCTTGATGCCATAGATAGTCAAATAATGGCCAGAATGGAAAGAAGATTGGAAGGGACGGAAGACTCTCGTTGCAAGAAGTTGGATAACTTGATAGAGCATCCAAACTTTCCTAATCCGATTCCCGTGAGTGTCTATGATCCAAATGAGCTACAAGGTAATCAAACTAACTCTTGCACTCTAGTAAATGAGACTAATAACCAATAAAGTGCGAATGATAGTTTGTCTTTAGGTGAGCCGAATGTGCCTTTATTTTGTGATGATAATGTACAACTTGAAATTGTGGATATACTAGTTGATCCACCTAGTGTTGAATCCATTGTGTCAAATGATAGTACATTGTCTTATGGAAGTCATGACAACCAACTTATGTGTTAAAATGGTGATGTTGAACAAGTTGGCCGATTGACTAAAGATGACCCTGTAGTTGTTTTTGTTGTAGATCATCCTAGTATAGAGGGGATATGTGATTGTATTGGTGGTAGTCTCAGGAAAAGAAAGCATTTCCTCCACCTATGTCCACGGATACTCTATCCCTTTGAACCCGGTGATCACTTGAGGTGTGATATTGATTCATTTCAAACCATATTCGGCAATGACATGTGTACATTGTGTGAGCAAGATTATGTTGATGCTAAGCATGTCTTGTATGTAATTCAGGTTTCCCGTGATTGGTGTATCAATTTTGAGAACCCTAGGGATGTTTGGGTATACGTGAAGTTTGAGCCACCTTGGCATAATGCTATGATTCATTACACTAACCTTAACCCTTATACCTTGAGGAACTTGTGTTTGTTTGTCCTTCCTATTATTTTGCAAGGTTCAGATTCGAGGACGAATCCTTTCTAAGGAGGGGAGGATGATATGGGTCAAAGAGGCATCTTAGCACTTGAGGACATGAAGATGTGAGTGAATACCCGATCTTATGGGGCTTCCCATCCAAGGAACAAGCTTTGAAGTGTAGAGAACAAGTCCCACACTCCAAAGCTGTTACTGTTCATCCATTACTGTTCATCCCCCCCTTTGGAAGGGTTTTTAGTCATTTGTACTAAGTTAACCTAGCTATAAATAGAACCTCATTAGGTCATTTTGGACAGATTTAAGGATGAATATACAATTAAGAGCATGAATCCTAAAGAATCCCTCTCTTGTTATGATTTTTCCCATCTTTTATATGATATGAATTGTGTTTGAAATGTCTTGATTATTGCTATGACTTGAATATGATTTTGAATCCAAAAGAGAGGGTTGTGCATGTTGATAAACGTTGAATACACTTTTAATTGATACCAAACTCCCCAAGAACACAACAACAAAAACACCAAAATCAGTCCACTAGTTCAAGAACTATGGACCCTTTTGATGACCTCTCTCGGATTCGCAAGAAGAACAAGAAAGGAAGTGATATCAAGAGTAAACACACTAAAAAACAGAAAAACACGTGATGAACAAGATGAACACAAGAACACAACTTTCGGATTCAACAAGACACAAAAACAGTCCACTACAAACATACAAAGTGCAATAAGATAAAAGATAGATAGATAGACCAATGAAGAGGTAATATTAACAATCCAAAAGCTTATTCCACTTTTGGACCTTTAATATCATACGCAACCTAAACCTATCTCTTATGTGACCTTAAGGGAACTGGAATCCCCAAGCAATCTCCGTTTCTAAGTGATTTATCAACACAAGGATTCCAACTTGCTAAGAGGCTCTCAAAAGAGGCTACAAATATCATCAAAAATCTGTCCAAAATGACCTAATGAGGTTCTATTTATAGCTAGGTTAACTTAGTTCAAATGACTAAAAAGCCCTTGCAAAGGGGTGGATGAACAGTGATGGATGAAAAGTAACAACTTTGGAGTATGTGACTTGTTCTCTACACTTCAAAGCTGGTTTCTTGGATGGGCAGCCCCACAAGCTTGAGTTTTCACTCACGTCTTCATGTCCTTGAGTGTTAAGATGCCTCTTTGACCCGTATCATCCTACCCTCCTTAGAAAGGATTATTTCTCGAATCCGAACCTTGCAAAACAATAGGAATGACAAACAAACACAAGTTCCTTAAGGTATCAGGGTTAGGGTTAGTGTAATGAATCATAGCATTATGCCAAGGTGGCTCAAACTTCACGTATACCCAAATATCCCTCGGGTTCTCAAAAATGATACACCAATCATGGGAACCCCAAATTACATACAAGACATGCTTAGCATCAATATAATCATGCTCACACAATCCACACATGTCATTCCCAAATATGGTTTGAAATGAATCAATATCACACCTCAAGTGATCACCGGGTTCAAAGGGGTAGAGTATCCATGGACATGGGTGGAGGACATGCTTCCTTTCCCCGAGATTACCACCAATACTATCACATATCCCCTCTATACTAGGATGATCTACAACAAAAACAACTACAGGGTCATCTTTAGTCAATCGGCCAACTTGTTCAACATCACCATTTTCACACATAAGTTGGTTGTCATGACTTCCATAAGACAATGTACTATCACTAGACACAATGGATTCAACACTAGGTGGATCAACTAGTATATCCACAATTTCAAGTTGTACATTATCATCACAAAATAAAGGCACATTCGGCTCACCTAAAGACAAACTATCATTCTCACTTAGTTGGTTATTGGCCTCATTTACTAGAGTGCAAGAGTTGGTTTGATTACCTTGTAGCTCATTTGGAACATAGCCACTCACGGGAATTGGATTAGGAAAGTTTGGATGATCTATCAAGTTATCCAACTTCTTGCAAAGAGAGTCTTCAGTCCCTTCTAATCTTCCTTCCATTCTGGCCATTATTTGACTATCTATAGCATCAAGCCTTGTCATGATGGATTTAACCCAACTAGGCATTTCAGTACCTATCCAGAGCTACTAAACAAACAACACAAAAAATAGCAAACACATTAAAGGTTAGCAAAAATCAGTCCAAAATTCGACACAAAACAGTCCACAATCCCTCACTTTCACACTTTGACATTTTTCACTCTATTGGCCTCACAAGTGTTGATAACTCGCTTATACTCCAATGAGGTTACTTGGTCCCAATTGTGGCTCGAGGTCGGAGTAGATTCTTGTTTGAAACGACTCAAATAAGTAATATATGAACTTGAACCAAAAAGATACTACGACTCAAAAACGAGAAAAACACACAACAAACAACATTAACACGAAGAACGTACACAAAACTAACTTACAAGCTAGTAGGGTAATACTAGGTTGTCAATTAGTGTCGAGCCAACAAACGAAACTAGGAAACAATAAAATGAAACTAAGAAATCTAAAATTTGAACTAAAAAATGTTGCGTGAACAGTACTTTAGTGACGTGGCAGTCCACTATTGGCCTCGAGTTTTATCGAAATTTAATGTACCAATTTCAAGTCTTGACCAATATACAATTAGGAATTGGTGGATTTGGTTAATGGAGGGAAAAGTAGTCTAAGAGCCTTTTTGTTCAAATTTCAAAAGCAAGACTTGACTTCTTTGAACTTTCTCCTTGAAACAAGGTCCTTAAATCAGGGAAAAGTAGATAAAAAGTCTTTGAAGTAATGGGGACAAGTCTTTCACCAACAACTACTACAAGCTTGTCTTTCACCTTTTTAAATCTAGATTGCACTTTAAAGATTAATAAGATGGTGAAAGGGCGAAGAACCTTAAGAACACAACAACTAAAAGAACAACAACAATTTCAGTCTACAACTCGACTTCAACAAGACCATCAAATCGGCCAAGGTTTAGGCAACAACAACATCCAACTCGGCCACACTTTGTTCACATCAACAACTTCAACAAGTTCATGTTCAACCTTAGATTTGGACACTTTTTAGTGTTGGTGAGAAAGAAACCAACAATAGAAACACTCTAAACAAACAAAAGACTACAAGTTCTAAACACACAACAAGCAAATCTTGGCCAAGATAACAACAACACAATTTTTGGCCAAGAACACCAAAATGGACAGATTTCAATTTTTTTCGATTTTTTTTTCAGTGTTCAGCTTTTTTTTTTTTTTTTTTTATTTAATTTTCGTCCAAGAGAACCCAACCAGCCTTGATTTGATACCAAATGATACAAAAGTCCCCAAGAACACAACAACACAAACACCAAAATCAGTCCACTAGTTCAAGAACTATGGACCCTTTTGATGACCTCTCTCGGATTCGCAAGAAGAACAAGAAAGGAAGTGATATCAAGAGTAAAACACACTAAAAAATAGCAACAACACATGATGAACAAGATGAACACAAGAACACAACTTTCGGTTTCAACAAGACACAAAAACAGTCAACTACAAACATACAAAGTGCAATAAGATAAAAAATAGATAGATAGACCAATGAAGAGGTAATATTAACAACCCAAAAGCTTATTCCACTTTTGGACCTTTAATATCACACGCAACCTAAACCTATCTCTTACGTGACCTCAAGGGAACCGGAATCCCCAAGCAATCTCTGTTTCTAAGTGATTCATCAACTCAAGGATTCCACCTTGCTAAGAGGCTCTCAAAAGAGGTGTCACGACCCGAATCGGGGCCCTGGCTGTGACGAGCATTCCAAACCATGAAGGCCCGAAACACCCCTATCTATCTGGTAATCATTCACATAATTCATATGATACGAAAATGCGGAAAATACACAATACTATGGAACCATGGTCAAATCTGAATTTAATCATAATACTGAAAACTGAAATACAAAAATATCTGAATAATACTGTCTGACTCAGTCTGCGAAACCTCTACTATAAACAAATCATGCTGTCTAAAAACTGGGATAAGGCCCCCAGTAGACCAAAACATGAATATAGAGAAATATCCGAAAACTAAACAGGCCTTCTGGAATATTGAAGGCTCACCACTGCACAAGTCTGATCTGCTATCTGAATTTATCTACTGCTTGTTTGGACCCCTAGACTGAGCCTTAGAACCTGAGATGGTTGGAGGAGGGAGGGGGGGTCAACACAAATGTACTGGTACGCAGAGCTAATCCAAAATAATTTATAATTAACATATATGAGAGCAGTTAAAACAGTTCATAAACGATCGTATAGTATAAAATCTCATGGGCATTTTTAAAGGACTCTATGAAAACATCTGAAATCTGTGACACTCTTTGTACTTCTCGGCGCTAGGTGGTATACCCTACAATTCGTGAAAATTCTATGGACTATATGGAAACTGCCATTAACTTGGCATCCAAGCCCCCAACCCAAGTTTGCCGCAAGGGTCGGAGTCTCTAACTCTACTATGCCACACGGCCGTCGCCAGCGTACAATAATAATCTACCTGTATCGGCAAATACGGTTTCAGGCTAAGAGTTACTTGAACCCATGCCTTCTTCGGGTAACCACCTAACACTCTTTAAGCCCCTTTTTAAAACTCTATCAAAACATGCATAGTCTGAAAACATTCTCTGTACTCTGAAAACATACTCTGTCATGACATATATACATATGGTATCGTCATGTCATTGACTAGAAATTCACATTCTCTGAGCCATTCATAGCAAATTATATCTTCGTTTTCAAATTATGGAATTCAAAACCACCATATCAACAATTCTTTCAAGAAACTCATTCTTTAAAATTCATGTAAAGTCATGCAAGCAATTCTCTTTATCAACAATTCAACAAACAATGGTGGTCATGTCAAAAGTCACTATCTCATGCAATTCTTCTCTTTAACACAAAACATAGTTATATCAAGAAACACCCTCTCAATAATTCTAAATCAATATTCAAATAATATGACATTGAGAAAACATCTTTCAAATCACAAAACATGCATTTCAACTCTTTTCCAATAAAACCAAAAATCTATAATTTATCACAAGAGAGGGAGTTCATCATTTATGCTCTCAAACAATCTTCAATCTCAATTTCATACATATACGTATACATGTAAATCAATTTAGGGGAGAAGACCACAAGGCCAAAGCAATAATAACATTGAAACTTTCGGAATACATAATCAATAATATAGTTTTCGAACCCCCCTTAAAATACATACATAAAAACCTTTAACTCATGTTTTAATATTTTCAAGCCCATGTAGTTTTTAGGATAAACCCCACATACCTCTATTTCCAAAGATAACAGGTGCTTCTTGAAGATAGTGGATTGGGGATTCCGATTCTTCCATTTGTTTTGAAAATCCACGGTTGAATCTTGAACTACTTGGGTTTTTAGTTTGAAACCCTAAAGAGAGTTATTGAAGAAAATTGAGAGAAAACCATATATTTTGGGTGAAATGAGGCTCAATCCCATGTTATAAATATATAGAGAGGTTGGAAAATTACTATTTTGCCCCTTAGAAGATGGAGCTGAAGTGCAGTATTTTTAGTCCAGGGCGTTGACCCTGGGTGAGACCAGGGCGGCTCCTTGCCTAGCCCGAGGGAGAACCCTGGGCGGCGCCCTTTAATCGCGTTGAGCTACTGGTTCGGGCAACCAAACATGCCCTTACGCTACTTGAAAATTTCTGAAACTTGTTCGAGATGTACTATGAGCTTGCCCTATCATAACGCAACTTAAAAATCAAAAATAAGAATCCCGACGATTGAAAGCTCAAAATGTAACTAAGCCCTTTTGAGACTTAGAATATTTTCAAGTTTCTTATTCCATGCACATGCTAATGAGAGATAACGTATTGCACAAATTTTTACAGGGCATTACATTATCTCCCCCTTGGGATCATTCGTCCTCGAATGATGGGTAAGAACATGTTGAAGCCTTAAAGGTATGGAATGACGTGGGCATGGTGTGTCCTCTAATAAGGATACACTGATTTGAAACATGACTATATGACTGGAACTATTGATATTCAGAATTCTTATACCGTACATGCATCTCTGTTGCATGGAATACGCGACTGAGTCGTTCTCATGTACGCAGGACTGAATACCTGATAAGCTGAACTATACTGAAAACTTATACTCAATCTGGAGTATCTTATCAACACTCCTCCTAATGAAGTCCTAGTAGCATTAGGTAGCAAAAGATCTTGGGCATGAGTGACACAAGACATCCGACTATAGGACCCCAACATTGACATTACTCTGCAGCTTGGAATATAGACATATAACTCATAAATCAGGATAGAATTGCCAGGCCTTAGTCAATGCAACTTCTTACTTTCAAGATTAGCACACCCCTCGAATACTCCCTTAACTGTACTATTTCCCGTAGATACCACATTCATTCGATTCAACTTATTTGTTCTCATATTTTCATTTATAAATCTTTCTACTAATGTCTATAGTAACTTGAATCCTCTTCACCGGGATCAGGCCTAGCTCCACCTCACAAAATACTACATGCCACTCCACGATACAAGTCTAAACCATAAGATTCCACTTTCTATAGCTCTTAAAAGATCACACCCTAAGCATATCATGCCTTACCACTTCAATGGATAACTCTGAACTATTACTATGAATTCACTAGCGCATATTGCATTCCTCCACTACCGTCCCAACATGTCATTCAAGTCTATTTCATAACCACATGTGAACTTCAAGGCAACACCCATAAAGACATACTACATATATTCTCTAAACCACTATCAATATAACTTCCCACGCACTACCCCCAGAACATACACACACAAATTCCCACTAACCATCACATATATCAAAGATTTGGCCCCAATCTTACTTCATACTTATGACCTTATCTAAACGAGCATACAATGACTTTTATCAACAGGAAAACATTTACTCATCACAACCGTCATCACATAAGAAGGAGTCAAAAAAAGGCTAGAACATAAGATCTTGAAGCATAGAAGGATATTATATGTGACTAAACACTTAACTTAGGCCTGAGGAATACCAAATCAACATCCGAGATTTATCAAACCACTCTGAATTTAGGATATTCATGGCTATAAGATGAATCTCGCCAATTATTTGGCGTAAAACATGTGTTATGGAGACTGAGCTTACTATAGGGCGTAATTATATGTTTCATGAGTTGCATGACCTCAATTTGGAGTTTGTAACATATGGAATGTAATTCCAACTACTGAATGAACTGGAACTCTTCAATTTAGAACTGGAAGAGTACATGATTCTCTATCACAAGCATGATCATGAACTATGATTATCGAAATAATATATAAGGCATGAGTATGTATTGGGATCACTGAAAAATACTGAGATAGGAATGGGTTGAGTCTCACCCTCACTTTCTGACGTTCTATGTCATCATGACATCACTACTAGAATATGAGAGCCTGACTTGGTTATTCGTTCTATCATCTCCCCCTTGGCTTCAAGCCATCATATTAAGTTCAAGAGATCCCTTATTACTAGACACTAAACTGAACCACACTCACTGTACTCTGGGGTCTGGAATATAGCAATACACGTAAGTAATAGAAATTAACCCGAATGACTACACCTGGAGGTGGAAGACCCACTGCTAATACTACTTCCTCAGGTACACTTTATCTTTCAATAGCCCCAAAAGTCATCGTATAATACTAGAACATTTACTAACTTTGAATCTTCAAAAGAAAGCTCAAACTTAGCTTCTAACGCTTAACATGGATATCATCGAGCCTTAGAAAAATACTGTTACGAATCAATTAAACTTAATCTCTTGCGTACACCATTCAAGCCTATTAGATCACCTCTATAAAACTAGTATCATTACCCAAGCAATCATCCCATCCACCTTCATGGAATTCAACTGTTCAAACTTAATGTCTAGTGCTAAAAATAATTTTACAACCCAACCTTACACATGTTTCTCACTTGAAAACCATGAAATAAACGTCAAGAAACACTAGTACACTAGAACTTCATAACAACAACAATCGATCTTGACCTTACGAGTTTCCTTATCATAATCCATTAGCACGTACTATTTCAACACATCAAGCCTACTAATTTAATCCCACAAAACATGCATCATCGATCTCATACCACTATTTTTACCACCACATTCTACACTTAAATTCAAGCCTATAGTTTAGCATCAATCATCTACCACCAATGACGAGTGCAACGTAATATGCTAGTCCATGAAATTGATACATTCTATTCAAACACCTCAAAATCCACTACATGCCTTCTCACAAGTTGTACTAGTTTACAACTACCAATGAAAAGAAGGTCAAGGGGTAAAGTTACATAAAAGATATGTTCAACCTTAATCTAATATTATAACCCCATACAATATTATCTACTTATACGGATTTCTCACCTCATATTTACTTACTCAATCATACATTTAGACTACTTTCAGTTTCCACAACAGCCATGAGTCTATAATTATAACTTACTAGCTAATATAGCCATATTCACACATCAAGCAACCGATAAATCACTCTGACTAACTGCTCCTTCTCTACCTTCTACTAAACTATCACACAAGGACGAATCACCTCTTTACCAACTCAATATCATGCAAATAGATTCAGCTATACATATATTAAACCAAAACAAGAACAACAAGTTGGACAACAAGTTGCTAGTGAATCGAAATAGGCCTCACACGGCTTCACTAGACTTCAATTTTTTTTTCAAAAACACCATGATAACAAGATTACATATTACAAGAGATATAAAATTGACACATAATATTTAATGGTCTAAGAATATACATCTTACTCTGTATAAATAAAAATCTGAGTAAAACACTTCCCCCCATAACTACTATACAATCTACGCATGCTACTAAGTACCACATTAGTCCATCACTATGAAGGGGTAAATCATCCTCAAACATCGGTTATTCAACTGAAATATTCATTTACACAAAAATCACCCTCACTCTAACTTCTAACTTTGTGATTTCACATCACCAACTCCTTGGTATAATTTCACTAACGATAGGTCATGAAAACATCACTTTAACTTATGCTACTATTCGGGTGGAAATACAGTTCCAACATTCTACTATACATTGTCCACATCTGTAACAAGATTTTGAGAGGGACTAGATGCACTTAATACCTTAATATGGAAAGCATGATTCCATCAGGATCAATGTTTACATCAGAATCAACACATATTGAAGCACTAATAGACTCCCCTCGAGTCTTTGCACAATTTTTAAAATCTTATATGACTCAATCGGAAAGGACTATATCATGTAGATTCTAAACTTTTTGCACTTGAATCACCCCAATAATAAGGCATGTCTGAGAACATCAGAGTAAGGAAACAATTTTGGGATGACTTTACTTTCATATGGGCAACACCATAGCATGAATGAGAGTATGAAAGAGGAACATTTTGACTCTATTACACGAACTAGAACATGAAGAAAGAGAGACATTCCTAAATGCCTCGTAGCCTTTTGCTTATAAGTGTGGCGCGCTACACACCCATAAATAAGACTTTACCCGACGCAATTTCACAGACACCCTGGGACCATGAACCGTGCTCTGATACCAACTTTGTCATGACCTGAACTGGGGCCCTGGCCATGACGAGCATTCCAAACCATGAAAGCCCGAAACACCCCTATCTATTTGGTAATCATGCACATAATTCATATGATAAGGAAATGCGGAAAATACACAATACTACGGAACCATGGTCAAATATGAATTTAATCATAATACTGAAAACTAAAATACAAAATATCTAAATAATACTGTCTGACTCAGTCTGCGAAATCTCTACTATAAACAAATCAAGCTATCTGAAAACTGGGACAAGGCTCCAGTAGACCAAAACATAACTATAGATAAATATCTGAAAACTAAATAGGACTTCTGGAAAATAGAAGGCTCACCATTGCACAAGTCTGATCTGCGATCTGAATTTATCTACTGCTTGTCTGGACCCCTAGACTGAGCCTCAAAACCTGAGATGGTTGGAGGAGGGAGGGGGGTCAATACAAATGTACTGGTACACAGAGCTAATACAAAATAATTTACAATTAACATATATGAGAGCAGTTAAAACAGTTCATAAACAATCGTATCGTAGAAAATCTCATGGGCATTTTTAAAGGACTCTGTGAAAACATCTTAAATCTGTGACACTCTTTGTACTTCTCTGCGCTAGGTGGTATACCCTACAATTCGTGAAAATTCCATAGGCTATATGGAAACTGCCATTAACTCGGCAGCCAAGCCCCCAACCTAAGTGTGCCGCAAGGGTCGAAGTCTCTAACTCTACTACGCCACACGGTCGTCGCCAGCGTACAATAATAATCTACCTGTATCGGCAAATACGGTTTCAGGCTAAGAGTTAATTGAACTCACGCCTTCTTTGGGTAACCACCTAACACTCTTTAAGACCCTTTTTAAAACTGTATCAAAACATGCATAGTCTGAAAACATTCTCTGAAAACATGATCTGAAAATATACTCTGAAAACATACTCAGTCATGGCATAAATACATATGGTATCGTCATACCATTGACTTGCAAGTCACATTCTCTGAGCCATTTATAGAAAATTATATCTTTATTTTTAAATTATGGAATTTAAGACCACCATATCAACAATTCTTTCAAGAAACTCATTCTTTAAAATTCATGTAAAGTCATGCAAGCAATTCTCTTTATCAACAATTCAACAAACAATGGTGGTCATGTCAAAAGTCACTATCTCATGCAATTCTTCTCTTTAACACAAAACATAGTTATATCAAGAAACACCCTCTCAATAATTCTAAATCAATGTTCAAATAATATGACATTGAGAAAACATCTTTCAAATCACAAAACATGCATTTCAACTCTTTTCCAACAAAACCAAAAATCTGTAATTTATCACAAGAGAGGGAGTTCATCATTTATGCTCTCAAACAATCTTCAATCCCAATTTCATACATATACGTATACATGTAAATCAATTTATGGGAGAAGACCACAAGGCCAAAGTAATAATAACATTGAAACTTTCGGAATACATAATCAATAATATAGTTTTTGAAACCCCCTTAAAATACATGCATCAAAACCTTTAACTTATGCTTTAATATTTTCAAGCCCATATAGTTTTTAGGATAAACCCCACATACCTCTATTTCCAAAGATAATAGGTTCTTCTTGAAGCTAGTGGATTGGGGATTCCGATTCTTCAATTTGTTTTGAAAATCCACGGTTGAATCTTGAACTACTTGGGTTTTTAGTTTGAAACCCTAAAGAGAGTTCTTGAAGAAAATTGAGAGAAAACCATATATTTTGGGTGAAATGAGGCTCAATCCCGTGTTATAGATATATATAGAGGTTGGAAAATTACTATTTTGCCCCTTAGAAGACGGTGCTGAAGTGCAGCATTTTTGGTCCAGGGCGTTTACCTGGGCGGCGCCTCACCTTTACCCTGGGTGAGAACAGGGCGGCGCCTTGCCTAGCCCGGGGGAGAACCCTGGGCGGTGCCCTATAATCGCATTGAGCTACTGGTTCGGGCAACCAAACATGCCCTTACGCTACTCGAAAAATTCCAAAACTTGTTCGAGATGTACTATGAGCTTGCCCAATCGTAACGCAACTTAAAAATTAAAAATCGGAAGTCGGTAAGGTCGAAAATAAGAATCCTAATGATTGAAAGCTCAAAATGTAACTAATCCCTTTTGACACTTAGAATATTTTCAAGTTTCTTATTCCATGCACATGCTAATGAGAGACAACGCATTGCACAAATTTTTACGGGGCGTTACAAGAGGCTACAAATATCTTCAACAAGTTGTCTAAAATGACCTAATGAGGTTCTATTTATAGCTAGGTTAACTTAGTTCAAATGACTAAAAAGCCCTTGCAAAGGGGCGGATGAACAGTGACGGATGAACAGTACAACTTTGGAGTGTGGGACTTGTTCTCTAAACTTCAAAGCTTGTTCCTTGGATGGGCAGCCCCACAATCTTGGGTCTTCACTCACATCTTCATGTCCTTGAGTGTTAATATGCCTCTTTGACTAGTATCAACACGCCCAAAAAAAACACTCTACCCAACGCGATTTTGCAGACACCCTGGTACCATGAACTGTGCTTTGATACCATGTTTTTCACGACCTGAACCGGGGCCCTGACTGTGACGAGTATTTTGAACCATGAAGGCCCGAAACACCCCTATCTATTTGGTAATCATGCACATAATTCATATGATAACATAAATGTAGAAGATACACAATATTACAGAAACATGGTCATGAATCACATGAAAACAAAAATGGGAAATAATGTCCCACAATCTCTATCAACATCTGAAAAACTGCCTGCGAAATCTCTACTACATGAATGAAACAAGCAACTGTCTAAAAAACTGGGACAAGGCCCCCAGTAGACGAAAAAACTACTAAATGATAAATAAACTACCAGACATCAGGCCTTCCGAAATATAGAAGGCTCACCAAGTGACTCTACAAATCTGCCTGAAGAATCTACTGATTTTCTGGACCCCTAGACTGTACCTCCGAACTTGGGAGGGAAGGGGGTCAATACAAAAGTACTGGTACGCAGAATAATCCAAAAACAAAAATATGATATTTTTACAAAATATAAGTGAGAGCCATTATAAAGACGTTTCGTATCAAATCATTTGAAAACACATGGGCATAATGTAATAATTTTTCAACAACCATGCAATGCAACTAATCTAGGTGGAATACCCTACAATATCATATTTACACCAACTGTCAAACCTCGGTTGCTGCCGAGATTAGAGTATAAGTGAGGGGAAGACACACAAGATCACACAGCAGGGTGTCTCGACCCAATGAAGTATGGTAGTGCACAAGATCACAAAGAAAGGTTCCTAACCATAGTCCCAAATTGGGATGACATATATCAGGTACACAAGATCACAAAGCAGGGTACCAAATTCCCTTGTCGGCAAACACGGTTTCCAGCGATGAGCCCTTTCACTCAAACGCCTTCTTCGGGCATCCACCTATCTTATGTAAAATCAATGCATTCAGACTTTATTTAATTCAATTACATTTCATATTCTGGTATCGTCATACCCGACTTGCAAGTCATCAGTATCACATCACACTTTTCATTCAACCATTATATTCAACATGTTTCAACATAAACAATCCTCTCCTTGCAAGTCAAAATTATATCCAATCATAACAATTTTCAAAACATTTCATGTCATGTTTTTCAAGATGATTTCAAACAATCCACGTCATATGAAAATTTAAATCAAAATCATATCAAGAGAGGGATTTCATATAATTCATGCTCTCAAGTTAACATCTTTTCGAAACACATGCATGTACATATATAATGTATCAAATCACTTTGGGGAGAGTCCTAAAGATCGAATCAATATCATAGAAACCTTTACAATATGATTATATTATTAATTTCAAAACCCTCATTCTTAAAACATGAATTTTTAGCCCATGAGATTTTTAGGATAACCCCACGTACCTCTATATGCGAAAATAATAGGTGCTTCTTGAAGCCTACGTTGCGGGGATTCCAAATCTTCAATTTGTTTTGAAAACTCACGGTTGAATCTTGAGCTATTAGGGTTTTTAATTTGAAACCCTTGAGAGAGTTCTTGAGTAATTTTGGTGAATGAGACTCTATTTTGGCTTTCTAGGGATTAAATCCCGTGTTTAAGATGATAGGGGAATGGAAAATTACCAAAATACCCTTGATTTCCCAAAGGAGATGAAAACTTTGGCCTGGGGCGGTCCACCAGGCGGCGCCTGCCCAAGAGCACCGCTATAGGCCAGGCATCGCCTGCCTTATCGCGGGCACTCTTCCAGGCCGAGCGATCCAGCGGGCGGCGCGGGCTAATCACCCGGTGCTACTGGAATGGAAATCCAAACTCGCCCTTATGCTGTCTAAAAATCCCGAAACTCACCCGAGACGTACTATAACCTTGCCCCATCGCAACGCAACACAAAAATCTAAAAACAGAGGTCGGGAAGGTTGAAAATAAAATCCCCAAAGATTACTAGCTAAAAATGAGTCTAAGTCTTTCAACACTTAGAATATTTTCAAGCTTTCTTATCCCATGCCCATGCTAATAAGAGACGATGTATTGCACGAATTTTACGGGGTGTTACACAATTTGATTGAGGAAATTCTTTAATCTATTTGTAATTTGACATCACTAAAAGTCCTACATTTGTTTAGAAACAACTTGAAGGGAAACATTCTGCAATGCTTGGGTAATATCAGTGGCCTCCAGTATGTGAAGATGTCACATAATAATCTCAGCGGAGAGTTGCCTCCATCTATTTGAAATTTATCATCACTAAAAGTTTTAGATTTGGGTAGAAACAATCTAAAAGGAGCAATTCCGCAATGTTTTCCAACATGAGTGGTCATCTTGAGGTTCTTGATATGCAGCACAACAATCTTTCCGGTACTCTTCCAACAACTTTAAGCATTGGAAGTTCCCTTGAAAGCTTCAATTTGCATGGAAATAAGCTAGAGGGAAAAATTCCACGATCCTTGGAAAATTGCCAACGACTGGAAGTTCTTGATTTAGGAGAAAATCTCCTCAATGATACATTTCCAATGTGGTTGGGAACTCTTCCTGAGTTGCGAGTTTTAAGCTTGAGATCGAATAAGTTGCATTGACCCATTAGAACTTTAGGAAATGAAAACATGTATCCTGAGCTTCGATTGTTAGATCTCTCTTCCAATGCCTTCACGGGAAACTTACCGACGAGTCTGTTTCAACATTTCAGAGCCATGAGGAAAATTGATCCATCAAATAAGGCACCGAGTGATGACGAAGATGGGTATTACCAAAACTCCATAGCTGTCGTAACAAAGGGAATGGCGCATGAAGTTGTGACAATCTTGTTTTTTTTCTTCTTTAGTTTGTATACTTGACTAGTTTAATTATTGGTCCTGTAAAGTATTCTTTTTCAATAACACAGGTTCACATAAATAAGGACTTTCTTATGCAAGCTTTGGAATTTTACCTCAAATTGATTGAATTTGTGTGATGTAGCTAACTTTGAAATTTCTACAGAAAGACTTGGAAAATACAACACATCTACCACTTACAATTCATTATCTTTCTTGACTTAATTTCCTCCGCTCTTTATTTTATTTTATTTTATTTTTTTGGAGGGAGGTGCAACCCATTAACAACCCCTTCAATTGAACTCATTTTTCTCAAACATGAAACACGGATATATAACGAATCCTCACGTTTCAGGCATGAGACGATTTGATAGTTTTATTTTATTTAAGAAGTAAATGTAGATTTACTTGGACAAGAAAAAATAAAAAATTTAAAAACAATTTAGTTTCTTAGACAAAATAGACCCAACTGGCAATTTCCTTCCTTATTCCTCCGCTTTTTTTTCAATAACTGTTAAAGTTTGTGACCCGAATACTCATTATTAGTCTATGACTAATTTCTGTTTCAATAAAATAAACTGAGATTATCATTTGCGCTATTATCTATAAACGAATAACAGAAAAGGATATTTTTTTATAGTTCAAACTAACTACACATGATGGTTGATGATTAGAGTAAAAAATACTTTCTGTTAATGAGTGGTAACATCAAACGAAAATTCAAAGAGACATGGATTTGAATGGTGGTGTTTTCATATGAAATTTCCACAGCAAGACTTACAAAGTCTTTCTTGACTTCATTTTTGTGTGATGTAGTTTTCAAATGCATTTAATACAAGGAAATGCATTTCATTATTTGAAGACTTGCAAAGAAATGCATTTAATTATTTGAAGACTTGCAAAGAAATGCAATTAATTATTTGAAGATTTACAAGTCAGTCTTTCTGATGCAACGCCTTATTTGAGATGCAAGACTTGTACTTGTTTACTGCAATATAAAAAGTGTACCTTGAACCAATTTCATCCATCAAAAAACAAAATAATCAATTCACAATCACTTAATTAGTAGTATATGATTATGGTTCCCAACAAAATATTCTTGTTATTACTTCAGTTTTTCACTCTCTTGTACCTCTTTGCAATTACTTTTGCTTCCACTGAGGAAGCAACTACTCTCCTAAAATGGAAATCAACTTTCAAGAACCAGAATAATTCCTTATTGGATTCATGGCAACCAAGTTCTGATGCATGCAGCGGCTGGTACGGAGTTATTATCTTTAATGGTAGGATAAACAGGTTGAATATTACAAATTCTAGAGTCATTGGTACCCTCTATGATTTTCCATTTTCATCCCTCCTTTTTCTTGAATATTTTGAACTTAGCATGAACAATCTCTCTGGCACCATTCCACCGGAGATCGGTAATCTCACTAATCTTATCTATCTTGACTTGTCCATGAATCAGATTTCAGGCACAATCCCACCACAAATCGGCTCACTGGCTAGGCTTCAGACCCTCCACATCTTTGACAATCATTTAAATAGTTCCATTTCGGAAGAGATAGGTTACCTAAGGTCTCTTACAGAACTAGGTTTGAGTACCAACTCTCTTTATGGTTCTATTCCTCCTTCATTGGGGAATTTGAACAACTTGACCCATTTGAATCTTTTTGAGAATCACCTTTCTGGTTCCATTCCGTAAGAGATAGGTTACCTAAGGTCTCTTACAGTACTAGATTTGAGTACCAACTCTCTTAATGGTTCTATTCCTGCTTCATTGGGGAAATTGAACAACTTGACCCTTTTGAATCTTTATGAGAATCACCTTTCTGGTTGCGTTCCCGAAGAAATAGGTTACCTAAGGTCTCTTACTAAGCTATCTTTGGCCAGGAACTTCCTTAATGGCTCTATTCCCGCTTCATTGGGGAATTTGATCAACTTGACCCTTTTGTATCTTTATGAGAATCACCTTTCTGGTTCCATTCCAGAAGAAATAGGTTACCTGAGGTCTCTTACAGAACTAGATTTGAGTACCAACTCTCTTAATGGTTCTATTCCTCCAGAAATGGGCAACTTGACCAATGCAAAAGCGTTCTATGCTTTCTCTAATGAATTGTTTGGTCCCATTCCTGCAGAAATAGGTAAGATGAAGTCACTTTAGAATTTAAGATTATATATAAACAATCTTTCTGGCGCAATTCCTAGTGAGTTGGGAAATCTGAAAAACCTTAATTATCTGGGATTATCCATTAATCAACTCTCTGGCCCAATTCGTAGTGAGTTGGGGAATTTGAAAAACCTCAATTATCTACTATTATCCCAAAATCAACTCACTGGTTCAATTCCGTCTTCCTTTGCCAATTTGAGAAACTTGCAATACCTGTTTCTCAGAACCAACAATCTGATTGAGGAAATTCCTTCATCGATTTGTAATTTGACATCACTGGCAGTCGTGCATTTGTTGAGAAACAACTTGAAGGGAAAAATTCTGCAATGCTTGGGTAATATCAGTGGCCTCCAGTATGTGAAGATGTCACATAATAATCTCAGTGGAGAGATCCCTCCGTCTATTTGCAATTTAACATCACTACAAAGTCTAAATTTGGGTAGAAACAATCTAATGGGAGCAATTCCGCAATGTTTTGGCAACATGAGTAGTCATCTTGAGGTTCTTGATATGCAGCACAACAATCATTCCGGTACTCTTCCAACAACTTTTAGCTTTTGAAGTGCACTCGGAAGCTTCAATTTGCATGGAAATAAGCTAGAGGGAAAAATTCCACGATCCTTGGAAAATTGCCAACTACTGGAAGTTCTTGATTTAGGGGACAATCTCCTCAATGATACATTTCCAATATGGTTGGGAACTCTTCAAGAGCTACGAGTTTTAAGCTTGAGATTGAATAAGTTGCGTGGGCCCATTAGACCTTCAGGAAGTGAATACATGTTTCCTGAGCTTCGATTGTTAGATCTCTCTTCCAATGCCTTCACGGGAAACTTACCGACGAGTTTGTTTCAATATCTCAAATCCATGAGGAAAATTGATCCATCAAAGAAGGCACCAAGTGATGAAGAAGATGGGTATTACCAAAACTCCATAGCTGTCGTAACAAAGGGAATGGAGTATGAAGTTGTGAAAACCTTGTTTTTGTACACCACTATTGATCTTTCAAACAATAAATTTGAAGGACATATTCCAAGTATCATAGGTGATCTCATTGCACTCCGCATTCTAAATTTATCTCATAATGAATTGCAAGGTCCTATTCCGCCTTCACTTGGAAGTTTATCTTTAGTTGAATCGTTGGACCTGTCAGGTAACCATCTTGTAGGAGACATAGCAGCACAGTTTGCTTCTCTTACATTTCTTGAAGTCTTAAATCTCTCATATAATCATCTCGAAGGTTGCATTCCTCAAGGGCCTCAATTTCATACCTTTGAGAACAATTCATATGAAGGTAATGATGGATTACGTTGATTCCCACTTTCAAAAGGTTGCGGTAATGATGGTCATGATTCAGCATCAGAGAAAACTTATACTGGATCTACACTTGATGAAGAAAGCTACTCTGAAATTCTAAATGATTTTTGAAAAGCCGCTCTTATGGGGTATGGAACCGGACTATGTATTGGATTATCCATACTATATTTCTTGATCTCAACTGGAAATATGAAATGGTTTACAAGAATCATTGAAGAGCTGGAACACAAAATTATGATGGCGAGGAGAAAGAAGCAACGAAGGCAAAGGAATTACAGAAGAAGCAATAATCGCTTCTAGAAAATTTATCATTGGAGCAAGATTTGAGTTCGGGAACTTACAGGTAGTCAATCTAAGTTCTACACTGATGTATTAGTATTTCTTATTGATAAGTGTGACACCCCTTTTTTACGTACTCCAAAAGATTATGTTTAAGTGCGAAAAGGTTTTATTATTTAAGTGACAAGAAATGAAAATTTGTTTCGGAAAAGGATTATTTACATTTTTTATTCAGAGTCGCCACTTGGCATAATCTGGTGTGCCAAGTCACCATTGGAAAATCCTTTTCAAAACCATTTGACTCTTTAAACTGGTTTGCGAACAGAGACTCCGTCTAAGGAATTCTGTTGACCGAGGGGAAGGTGTTAGGCACCCCTCGATCCCGTGGTTCAACCATGGTCGCTTGGTAGAGTGTATCAACTATTTTGGCATTACGAAATGTATAAACCACACAAAAGAACGCAAAATAATCAAACAATAAACAAAACAAAACAAAATGTAAAGTCCAGTCCAATTATTACAACCCGAAATAAAAATACTGAAATAACCTACACTAGTCCTAAACTATGCTTTACCCGACGCCTCGAGCCTTGATCACGAGCATCCTTTGCGTACAAAATTCTTCGGGGCATTCCCCGGTGATTAAATACAAATTGCCTCGGGGCATTCCCCGGTTAAATAAGTACAATTTAACTTTTCGCGCAATAAAGTAGAAAGTACCATTCATGCACATATTCAAACACTCCAACAAATTGCTATTACTAAATTTGCCTACCCGGCCTACGTTTGCCTACGCTTTTACCGGTCGTATCATGATACTACTGCATTTCAACCATATTTATATTCAAACCAAATTAAACAAAATGTCTTTAATCAATCCAAAATTCCCCATTTTTATCAAATTCTCAATTCCGCCCCACTTTTATTTTAATACTAAATTTTCACAATTCACCATTTCTATTTCAACGACCCACAATCACTTTTCAACGAAATTAAACAATGAGTCAATATCAAAATAACAACCTATCACCAATCAAGACAACATACATTCATCACCAACAAGTATCAAACAACACCCGAAGCTTAATCCAAACACCAAAGCATAGTAAACAATAAAATAGAAGTGGAAAAGAGTTGAATTGGACCTCGATTGAAGCTTTTATTGTGCCAAAATATGTGATCAAAAGACAAATTCAGATCCAAAAACTCTCGATTTGAACCTCGGATCGCACCTCAATAACGAACTCGGTTTAATCACCACATCAGACCAAATATTGTAATAACGAAAACCCACAAATGATTTCCCCGGAACCAAGTTTAAACGACCACTTCGCCTAGTTTAGAAAGAACAAAAATATCAATTGACCAAGAACAGAATGCAAAACAAAACCCACGCCCGACTCGATTCAAGCAGAACCAAAACTGAAATTGTGAAAAATCGAGAAGACCCATACACAAAATCTCGTCGAAACCAACTCGAATATCATTGGAATCGATGAAAAATTGGTCGGGTGTTATTGTGGGACGATGGTTTTACTATTTTTGGAGAGAAAACAGACGGAAAATCCTGAGACGGGTTTTCAAAGAACTCATCATTTTCCGGTGGGTGAGGCGGCGGTTGGTGGTTTTTGCTACCTTTTCTGGAGGCGATCGACGATTATCACCAGAGATAGGAGAGCGGAGCAGGATCCCGTGTTGGCTTGTTAGATGTTGACCGGTGGACGACTGCCGGTAAGGGACGGAGGAGAGATCGAGGGGAGAGAGGAGGAAGATGCGGTGGCCGCATCACTGACCGGCTGGCGGTGTTCGCCTGTGGTGGTGACTGTTGTTGTCTGGTGGTTCCGGTAATGGAGAGATAGTGATAGTTTTTGTTAGTTTAGAGAGAGGGTCGAGAGAGGGAGAGGGGGCTGATGTTTTTGTATATGCCTGAGGTCCTTCCTCCTCTTCTTCCATTGGTGCGTATGGTACTCTGTGTATATAGGATGTGAGGGTGGATATTGGGGTAGGGTAGGTGGGGTAGGGTATGGGGCATGGGATAGTGATGTGTTGTCTAAAATTGATAGGAGGGGTGGTTAACTTTGTTACAAAAGAATAATTGGGGATTAGGTTTGTTAGTGGGTTTGTTATTTTTGTATTTTTTATGAGATATAATCATACAGGTGAGGGAACGTGGTAAGATAGGGATAAAAATGTATAACTTGGGTCTTCGGGAGGGACAGAATTAAGTGTCTACATCATGCCCCCATTGAATGTAAACACGAACTTTTTTCAGGCAAAGAAGTAGACAGCGAGACCAAATATTGACCCGACCATTATTCAAAGAAAGAAACATAAGGAAGAAGGACAACCGGGTCTTGACTTAAAACATCCTTCCTACCCAAGTTATGAAAGAATCAAGTCATGGGTATTTCAAAGGATTGGAACAGAAGTGGATTATACCGAGTTGGAGAGTCGAGTGAGGTTCCTTCGAGGTTCCGGCCCGCAGCTCTGTCATTGCATAAAAATAAAAATTACAAGTTAAAACATAAATGAAATTACAAAAATCCTATCTATCCAGCATCTGTCGGCTCTTGGCTTGACTTTTATCACCCTATTCTTCAGGCGGGCTCCTGACTTGCAATTTCTTTCAACTTGTTGCTTGGCTTTCAATTGCTTCACTTTGTTGCTTGACTTTTCGTTTCTTTACCCTATTCTCCAGGCCGGCTCCTGACTTGCTATTTCATCACTTTGTTGCTTGACTTTCATTTCTTCACTCTATTCTCTAGGCGGGCCTCTGACTTTCTATTTCATCACCATGTTCTTCAGGCGGGCTCCAGAAATCCAAAATTAAAACTAGAAGGAAAATTATCCCAAACAAGAATTATAATAAAGTAGTATTTCATTTTTGAAAGTGTTGTCCCATTTTCCAGGAGGGTATTGAACATAAGGTGAAATCCCATTTTTCAGGAGGGTCCTGAGCATAAAGTAAAGTCCCATTTTTCAGGCGGGTCCTGAACATAAAGTAAAATCCCATTTTTCAGGAGGGTCCTGAACATAAAGTAAAATCCCATTTTTCAGGAGGGTTCTGAACATAAAGTAAAATCCCATTTTTCAGGAAGGTCCTGAACATAAAGTAAAATCCCATTTTTTCAGAAGGGTCCTAAACATAAAGTAAAATCCCATTTTTCAGGAGGGTCCTGAACATAAAGTAAAATCCCATTTTTCAGGAAGGTCTGAACAGAAAGTAAAATCCCATTTTTTCAGGAGGGTCCTGAACATAAAGTAAAATCTCATTTTTCAGGAGGGTCCTGAACATAAAGTAAAATCCCATTTTTCAGGAGGGTCCTGAACATAAAGTAAAATCCCATTTTTCAGGAGGGTCCTGAATAGAAAGTAAAATCCCATTTTTCAGGAGGGTCCTGAACTGAAAGTAAAATCCCATTTTTCAGGAGGGTCCTGAACAGAATGTAAAATCCCATTTTTCAGGAGGGTCCATAATTGAAAGTAAATTCCCATTTTCCAGGAGGGTCCTGAATTGAAAGTAAATCCCATTTTTCAGGAGGGTCCTAAACATAAAGTAAAGTCCCATTTTTTCAGGAGGGTCCTGAGCATAAAGTAAACTCCCATTTTTCAGGAGGATCCTGAATAGAAAGTAAAATCTCACGAATGTGCATTTCCAATGGTAGCTGAATTAAGAGAAGCGAATCTTCCCCTATTTCAACAAAGAAAATTTTTCAGTTAAAAACTTAGTGGTGGCTTGCAGCTCTTGGCTTCTCAGGTATCTGCCCCAGCACTCACTCCTTTCATCTTTGTTCTAAATCACTAACACCTGCCCTGTCTTGCTGCATCATCGACCCGGATCCATATTGAGGGAAGTGAGTTCTGACTCGAACAATGGGCTTCCATTTTATCATGTCTCTGAGGTGCACACTTTTCCCAAATCTGAATGCTTTCACGAATCCAACAGTCTGTCGGTTGATAGACTTCCTTTGCTTCATGTTGAATTACGATCATATTTCTTTCATGTGCCGGTCCTTGGCTTTTCCTCATATAATTGGAAAGACTGGTAGTAAATTTTGAAATCCTTTCTCGCTTGTTTTGACACAGACTTGACTTAAAAATGTAAAGAAACGATGGTGACTTTTATTTTGATAAATGACATAAAAAGACAAAAATCTTGAATATGTAAATGAAAGAAAAGGGTAATGTCCCATATTCCAAAAGAAAACTTATCTGAATACGACAACCAACTCCAATGAGTATTACATGCATTTTGGATTGAGTTTCCTGATCTTCCTATCCAAACTCCCCATTTGTTGTTGAGTTCATGGCTTTGCCGCTGAGCCGCTTCTTCAAATCCATTGGACTCATTCATCACATTCGATTGTCGACATCTTAAATGACTTTTCCCAACAAATCTCTTTCTTTTCACTTTTTACTTTTCTCTTGAACTCTCCATTGCCTTACGGTGCCCGTGAGGGTTTTCACCAATAAGACTCTCTCATTTTTATTTCTCTCCACTCACCATCGCCTTATGGTGCCTACAAGAGTTTTCACCAATAAGACTCTCTTATTTTCATTTTCTCTCCTGATTTCTTATGCTGAGGGAGACAAGTGGTACCTCAGAATGTATCATCATATCCATTGCATGCTTAGCCTTAACATTATCAAAAATTGATCTGAAGGACTTTCTTTGGTTGTAACTTGGCTTTTGGATAAGGTTAGAAAAGGATGGTAAGGGGTTCAAACGACACTTTAAGTGGGGGTGGGACTTACAACTTTTGGAATCGACTCAAACAACACATTAACTCATGCCCCAGTTTTGTTGACTCGGTGAATCTTAAATCTTTATTTGGTTGGACCGAGCCCGAAATAGGGCATCCTACGTATCTCACTCCTGAGAGAGGAGAATCAGGTCACACGTAGTTCCATCAGCTTGTTCTTTGTTTTGATTTGATTTTTTATTTTTTATTTTCGAACTCTTTCTTTTATTCTTATTTTATTGACATTTATCTTTGACTCTATTTTGATTCCAAAAGAGGGATATGAAAGAAAAATAAACGAGGCTCAAACGGGTAAACAAAGGATGACACAATGTTTGGATAGAAGAATAAAATGCCTTCATCATATCAATCTTAAAAAATGCAAGTACTAAACATGCAATAAACTCAACAAAGGATCAAATATCATACATAGTATCTTTTGACCGCATCAGAATTGATAGTCATTTCTGCCATTTTGCCTTCAATATCTGTCAAATATAAGGCTCCATTGGGCAACACTTTCTTCACAACGAAGGGACCTTGCCAGTTAGGGGAGAACGTGCCTTTCGCTTCAACCTGGTGAGGAAGGATACGTCTCAATACCAACTGACCAACTTCAAAATTCCTGGGACGGACCTTTTTGTTATACGCTCGAGCCATCCTCCTCTGATATAACTGGCCATGACACACAAACTTTAGCCTTTTTTCCTCAATCAAACTCAAATATTCCAGTCGGGTTTTTACCCATTCGTCATCATCAATCTCTTCTTCTACAATGACTCGAAGAGAGGGAATTTCAACTTCTGCAGGGATGACTGCTTCTGTCCCATACACTAATAAATATGGAGTTGCCCCTGTTGAAGTGCGAACAGTGGTGCGATAACCTAGCAATGCGAACGACAACTTTTCATGCCACTGTCTGGACCCTTGTACCATTTTTCGCAGTATCTTTTTATATTCTTATTGGCATCTTCTACAGAACCATTGGCCTTTGGGCGATATGGAGTAGAATTTCGATGTGCGATCTTAAACTGTTGACATATTTCTTGCATCAAATGACTATTAAGATTGGCAGCATTGTCTGTAATGATCATCTTTGGAATTCCAAATCTACAAATGATATTGGCATGAACAAAGTCTACCACAGCCTTCTTTGTCACCGACTTGAAAGTTACTGCTTCTACCCACTTTGTAAAGTAGTCAATGGCTACAAAAATAAATCTATGTCCATTTGATGCCTTTGGCTCAATCGGTCCAATCACATCCATTCCCCAAGCCACGAACGGCCATGGAGCGGCCATTGCATGTAACTCAATAGGAGGAGAACGTATCAGATCGCTGTGCACCTGACATTGATGACACTTTTGAACAAATTGAATAGAATCCCTTTCCAGAGTAAGCCAGTAATAACCTGCTCGAAGAATCTTCTTTGACAAGACATGACCGTTCATATGCGACCCGTATATTCCCGAGTGTATTTCAACCATGATTTCCGAGGCTTCTCTTGCATCTACACACCTTAAAAGTCCCAGATCTGGGGTCCTCTCATACAAGATTCCTCCACTTAAGAAAAATCCACTAGCCAAACGCCTAATAGTCCTCTTTTGATCATTGGTAGCATATGCTGGGTATTCTCCTAACTGAATGTACCGCTTGATATCAAAGAACCAGGGTTCTCCATCGAGCTCTTCTTTAACCGCATTACAGTAAGCATGCTGATCACGACTCTGTATATGCACTGGATCGATGTAGGCTTTATCAGGATGTTGGATCATTGAAGACAGAGTGGCTAAAGCATCAGCAATTTCATTATTAATCCTTGGAATATGCCTAAATTTTACTAACACAAAACGTTGACATAGCTCCTGCAAGCATTGTCGATACGGGATGAGCTTCAAATCTCGCATCTCCCAATCACCTTGAATTTGATGGACGAGCAAATCTGAATCTCCCAACACCAATAATTCTTGGACTCCCATATCAACAGCTAACCTCAAACCAAGAATGCAGGCTTCATACTCTGCCATATTGTTAGTACAGTAGAATCAAAGTTGTGCTGTTATCGAGAAATATTGTACCGATTCAGAGATAAGAACCGCACCTATTCCGACTCCTTTCATATTGACAGCTCCATCAAAGAACAAACTCCAACCTGGATCAGCATCTCTAACGACTTCATCGACCCACGACACTTCTTCGTCAGGAAAATATGTCTTTAATGGCTCGTACTCTTCATTGATGGGATTCTCAGCAAGATGATCTGCCAAGGCTTGGTCTTTCATGGAGGTCCGATTCACATATACAATGTCGAACTCGGTAAGTAATATTTGCCACTTTGCCAATCGACCTGTCGGCATAGGTTTTTGAAAGATATACTTCAAAGGATTCATGCGGGAGATGAGATATGTAGTATAGGATGAGAGATAGTGCTTCAGCTTCTGTGCTACCCAAGTTAGGGCGCAACACATCCTTTCAAGAAGAGTATACCTGGACTCATATGAGGTGAACTTATTGCTAAGATAATAAATAGCCTGCTCCTTTTTGCTTGTGACATCATGTTGACCCAGGACACAACTGAAAGAATTGTCCATAACTGATAAATATAAGATCAAAGGCCTACCAGGCTCTGGGGGTACCAGCACGGGCGGATTTGACAAATATCTTTTGATTCGATCGAACGCTTCCTGACATTCTTCAGTTCATTTTACCGCAGCACTCTTTTTCAGCAACTTGAATATGGGCTCACAAGTGGTTGTGAGTTGAGCAATAAACCTGCTAATATAGTTCAGTCTACCAAAAAAACTCATCACCTCCGTCCTATTCTTGGGTGGGGGAAAATTTTGAATGGCTTTGATTTTTGAGGGATCCAATTCAATTCCCCGACGGCTGACTACAAACCCCAACAACTTTCCAGACGGAACTCCAAATACACATTTTTTCGAGTTGAGTTTGAGATTATACCTGCGAAGCTTCAATCTCCTTATGCATCATATCATGAAACATAGTGGTCATGGCTCTCATGTATGTTGCTCCCGCATTCTTCAAACCGAACGGCATCACTCGATAACAATAGTTCCCCTATGGTGTGATAAAAGACGTTTTCTCCGCGTCTTCATCATCCATAATGATCTGGTGATATTCGGCATAGCAATCCACAAAAGAGGCAACCTCGTGTTTAGCACAGTTGTCTAACAAAATATGGATGTTGGGCAGTGGAAAATCATCTTTCGGACTTGCTCTATTCAAATCACGATAATCAACACACACTCGAATTTTTCCATCTTTCTTTGGTACGGGAACAACATTGGATAACCACATGGGATAACGAGCCACTCGAATTACTTTGGCTTCAAGTTGTTTCATGATTTCCTCTTTAATTTTAATAATTACATCAGTTTTGAACTTCCTCAACTTTTTTTGACAGGAGGGAATGCGGGATCAGTTGGAAATTTGTGAGCCACTAATTCAGTGCTTAAACCAGGCATATCATCATAAAACCATGCAAAAATATCCTTATAATCAATTAATGCTTGAATCATTCTATCTTTTAGCTGTGGAAAAGCATGTACACTGATTTTAGTTTCCCTAATATCTTCTTGATCCCCTAGATTTATTGGCTCAGTCTCATTCAAATTAGGATTCCGTTTGTCTTCAAACTGTTCCAACTCTTTGCTTATTTCTTCTAGTGCTTCTTCTTCATCATATTCCCTATCCTGCTTCATTACATCTTGATTATTTTGGATTTTAAGGTCAGGCTGAAAATTCCGCATGCATGTCATGTCATTAGAATCAGCATAAAGAGAACTGTGTAAGAAAAGAAAAACAAAATATATTAGACACGAAACAAAAGAGACATTGAATTTCATTAAATAAAAAGATAGAAGGTTTTAAACATAGATGCCAACATAACATAAACAAACTAAAATCCAAGTTACGACCCTGAAATAACTCGGATAAACAGAAAGAAAAACAAAATAAACTACCAAAACTCCCTCCTGACGGGGAGAGGAGTGACTTCCCAATTATTGATCCAAACATCTCGACCTATGAATTGCACGTCTTCCATACTGGTACCTTCTCCTGTTTCGACCATATCAACTTCAATACAAAGGTTCTGGAAGTCATCAACCAGTTCAACCTCAAATTCCACATGCTTCATGACACCGCTCTTAACAAATGATTCACTGAGTAGTGGCATTGGGCGAGGGAGTGACCATATTTCCTTTTTCCTTCCCTTGGCTTTCTTCAGATCTTCAGCTGTAGGCTCAAATCCCAGACCAAACGTGCCCACGTTCTCACTCGGACATATGGGATAAACTATACCATGTAAAGACGCCCCCAAACCCTTTCCTGGCTCAAATCCGTATTTCCAAAGTTCACTCACCATCATGATAGAAGCAGAAGACAATTGCGGTCCCGGTATAGCCTGCCATTCAAGAATACGATTCACTGGCACTGTATCAAGAATTTGATAGACGAATGTCTCCTCTACGTTATTTGCTTCAATAAGAGACAAGGGAGAATCTTCATAGGCGAACAAATCTCCTTCACCGTGAATAACCACTTATTGCCTGTCATGCTCAAACTTAATCATTTGGTGCAGTGTAGATGCAACCGCCTTGGCCTTATGGATTCATGGACTTCCCAACAACAGATTGTAAGAGGAGTCTATATTCAGTACTTGAAACTCTATAGCTAATTCAACAGGCCCTATGGTCAACATTAGTTCTATTTCATCAATGGAATTTGATTTTGCACCATCGAAAGCCCTGACACATACATTGTTGGGCCTGATCCTCTCTGCACCAATATTCAGCTTTTGCAAAGTAGAAATAGGGCACATGTTTGCACCTGAACCTCCATCAATCATAACATGAGTGACATATAAATCTTCACACTTCACTGTAATGTAAAGGCCCCGGTTATGCCCTGTACCTTCAACAGGCAATTCATCGTCAGAAAAGCTGATCCGATTGACCTCAAATATTTTTCCGACCATTTTCTCAAGATGGTTGATTGTAACCTCCCTAGGAACATATGCTTCATTTAATACCTTCAGTAAAACATCACGATGCTCCTTGGAGTGCAACAACAAAGATAAAAGGGAAATTTGAGCAGGGGTTTTCTTCAACTGTGATAGGCTTTTTGGTAGATGACGGTCCACTCACCGTCGGCTTGGACTTTTTTAAGATTTTAGGCACGAAGCATCTTCCTGACCTAGTCAAACCCCCTACCTCATCTACATCTTCCACTACTTCTTTCCCATGATATGTCAGCACGATCCACCCATTATTTTAGGGAATCCTTTTCATATCAACTATCGGAGGTTGGGTCACCGGTTTGAGGACAATATGCACTGCCAGTGCTCCTTTCACCGTCAAAATGGGCTGACTCAGAGCTCCCACCACCGTCAACTTAGGTTTATCCTGACTTAAATCAACATACCTTATGGCGCCTTGTACTGTGATCAGGGGTTTCTTTATGCTTTCTTGGGCTTTATCTTCTCTCATTCCTTCCCGGTTTAATGACATTGCTTTCAAAGACTCCGCTACATTCACTGATTTCTCCTCAGTGGTCTTTATCTTGAAAATAGGCTTATAACCCCTCGAAGACTCTTTCCCATCATATATCAATTCTAACATATTGACTTCAGCATGGGTTGGCAGCGGATTCTGGTTAATGTTTGGACCCTCCGGGGCCTGGAACAGCATCTGATTTATGTCAATTAAATCTTGGACAACTCTCTTTAAATGCCAGCATTTCTTGATGTCATGGCCTGGCATATCAGAATAGTACGCACACCTTAAAGAATAATCGAGATTCCTCGGCGGTGGATTTGAAAGCCTTCCTTGAATTGGGCTTAAAACCTTCAACTTTCTCAACCTATCAAACAAGCTAGCATATGACTCCCCAAGAGGTGTGAATTGATTTTTGACCGCCTTCTCTTTCTTATACTCGGGCCTAGGTTGAAAACCAGGTCTGGAGGGGTTTTGGTAATTTGGTGGAGCGAATGGGCAATTTTGTGGAGCTTGCGCGCGCCACTGCGGGTAAGAAGGGGTTTGGGCATATGGATGCGTGCTATATACTGGGTACGAGGGTGGTGGAATGGAATATAAGGGGTTTTGTGGAGGGTAGTAATGGTGGGGAGGAATATATGGAGCTTGGGCGTAGACTTGGGCTTGGGATTGGGGATAGGGGCGAGGTGGTCTTTTGGGATAGGAATGGGTTCCAGCTACGACAGTCGCCACATCCTCTTTCTTCTTTTTACCTCCAAATGCGCCATATCCACCTTGAATCTCTTGTGTGGTGGCTTTTAATGCGGAAAAACTCACTATTCGGCCGGTCTTAATTCCGTCCTCTATCATCTCCCCCATTTTGAGGACTTCAATAAAAGACTTTCCCATTGCCAGGAGTAAATGTTGAAAATAAGTCTCATCCTGTGCCTGAATGAAAATCTCTACCAACTTACTTTGTTTCATCGGAGGCTTTACCCTGGCGGCCTGTTCACGCCACCTTATCGCGTATTCCCTAAAACCTTCAGTGCTTTTCTTCTTCATGTTGACCAAAGATTTTTCGTCCGAAATCAGGTCGATGTTATACTGAAAATGTTGCACAAACTCAGAAGCTAAGTCATCCCAGTTGTTCCACTTGTTGATATCTTGATCGATAAACCATTCTGAAGCCAGATCAGAAAGACTCTCGCCAAAGAAAGCCATGAGCAGCTCTTCCCTTCCTCCTGCAGCCCTCAACTGGTTGCAATAGCGTCTCAAGTGGGCCACGGGATCACTGTGTCCTGCATACTTCTCGAACTTAGGCATTTTAAAATCAAGGGGAAGGTTGATGTCTGGGAACATGCACAGATCTTTATATGAACCACTCTTATAACCTCCGATTCCCTGCAAATTTCTCATGGCTTGTTCTAAACTTTTCAACTTCCGTGCTATGACTTCCTGTTCCTCTGTTGCGACAGGTTTCTGTGAATCAAATGGAAATGCAGGTGGCTGAGTGTACCCATACGGGTCATTCATTCTCAAAGTCGGCTCCGGGGCATAATACTGACTATCTGGAACCTTCAATACTGGCTCACAGGCCGACCGAGGAAGCCCCATTGTCGGATGCACATCATATATGGGAGTTTCTTGTGGCGGCAGAGCCACGAATACCGGTGTGGTGGTCGGTGGCGCTGGCTGAGCAACGGGTCTTGATTGGGGAGCTGCCAAGGGCACACCAGAACTGCTAGGATAATAATGTCGTGGAGTGAATCCTGGCGCGTACTCAGGTGACTCAGTAGGAGCAGAGAATTACGCCTGAGAGAGTGGTGGGCAATTAGAGATATTCCCAAGACCTTCAGGGAGCGGAGGAGGAGGCATTCCACTGGCCCATGCCCGGTGCAAATCTATCAATTGTTGTCTGAGCCTTACTACCTCATCATTCTATTCTGAACTTTCTTTCCTGTGATCCAGATCCGAGTCAATGAGCGAATTTTCAATCTCCCTGCTAGCCATGGCGAGCTTTGCTTTGGATCTTGTGAAGTATGGGTGACTAGCCAGAGTGCTGCAAACCTACCACTGTTATCTAAAAGAACATGCTCATCAAAGACGACATCCGTTAGGATTAGGGCACACAACAAGCATGGGAATGACATTGGTAAAATTGTCCTAAATTCATGTTCATTTCTACCAACTTTTGAGGGTAGCGAGATCATTTCCACATCATCCCAATTTTTATCTACACTCTTTTTTTTTATCCATCTCTATTCTTTCCACTTCTCTCGTTATCTACCTTTATTTTATCATTCTTTATGTCTTTTTTTTTCTTTAAAATAGGATAAATAATGAAAAACAATGAAGCAAAATGATTAGATCGAACCCAAAAGTAGGTTGCCTACATATCATGTTGTACATGAATCAGATTTTGCATAGTTCGAGCCGCTTATGCATAAACATCACACAATTGAGGGGGTTTTTTTTCACGAGAAACGAAAACAAGTAAACAAAAGAAAGACGTAACATCCTAACATTTCGATGAAAGACAGCAAAACATACAACGAATCTGGGACCACTTTAAAACTAAACAAAAAATACAAAACATCATTCAAAACCCCTAATGACATGCGTGCAATAAAGACCCGAATATCAAAAACAACTTGACTTTGACTTAACACAGACACCAACCTACAACGACAGAAACATAAAAGACTCAAAACTACATAAATATAAGACATGCTCTTTCAAACTGGTGCTCTGCGTGACGTCCCCGACTGAGATGAACCCATCTGTGAAGTCCCCACTTTTCCCCTCAGACTTTGCAACATATCCTGCAACGACTTTTTGATACCCAAGAGCAAATTTCTTGCCTGTATCCCCGCCTCTTGGAGAGTACACCCGCAAAGGTTTCTCTGACACCCATCCACAGTTGTGATCAAACGTGACAACTGAACTCTCAAAAACTCCACCTTGGCACCCGGATCTTCCTGCTCATCATCCTCTACCATGATTGCTTCCCGTATTCACCCTCTAAGTTGGGCTGGTAAGGGTCTACTAATGCCACGGCGAAGAGATTGTAGCCAGACTTCATAGTTTTGAGTGCATCCTGTATTTTCCTCGAGAGTATCGACACCTAGCTTTATCGCGTTATTCCAGAATTGCTCATATTTTCTTTCCCCCACGGCTTGGTCTTTAAAGTACTCTACATCCTTTAAAAGGTCCATTATTAGGGGGACGTCTTGCATCCTACCCAACTGACGCATCACCCTTCTTGGACTGTAAGGCCTAGTGTAGTTAAGTCCTATCAAAACTAGAAAGAGTTCCATTTGAGATCCAATAAAGATTTTCTTAGGATGAAACCACATATAGCACCAAAGAATGTTGTTCGGAGTTCTTGATTCGAGAAATTCAATCCAAGAATTGACTCCAATAGGAAAAGAAAATTTGTCAAAACGCATTCTTTCTTGCATGGCTTGCACTCGATCATTCAGACAACGGTCGATCATATCTGCTCTAATCAAAGAAGGCGTATGCAAGTGCTCCATCATCCACAACTGCAATATCAGATTACTCCCCTCAAAAAATCGTACCCCTCCTTTTACTTCAGTTAAAGCCTTATATATTTCTGTTAAGATCATTGGTACAATGGTGACCTCATCTTTTTTCTTGAATAAAGCTATCACCACTGATTGTAGACGAGTATTGATACACCTCTCATCTAACGGGAACACTAAGATACCCAACAAAGCCAGACAGAAAACCTCAAGACGACGTTGTTCCCAGATTTTTTTGGTAGTACAGAATTCATCCCAAAAGCATTCGAAACCCTCTAAGGACCCAAATCTAGCAAACACATAGTCCAAGGAAATCCAAGATTGTTTGAGACATCCCAGATGCTTGTTATCTTTTAATCCACAGAGTCGAAGGAATTTCTTGCGAGTATGATTGCGGGCTAAAATCATCTGCTGACCCATGTAAGTCAACCGAAACAAACGAGATACTTCTGCTAGGGTAGGAGTCAACTCAAAACTTCCGAACCTAAACACCAAATTATTTGGATCCCAGAAAGTCAACGCAGCTTCTATTAGATCCGGACGAGGCGTGAGATCCATGAGTGTTACAAGATTGCCTAACACTTTCCTCACTTCGTGCTTTTCAGAGTAATTGAACGTGCCCCACCACTTGATCAACTTTTTGGGTACCTTGACAACCATAAGGACTCTAGACTTTGTGGACAGATCCATCCTGTAGTAGCAGATAAAAAATTATCTCAAAAATTTGATAAGAGCAAAAGGTTCAAAACCAATGGGAATTTGATGCGGACATACGTCGATGGGACAGACCGCTTCATGACTCCTAATCGCCGAACAGTAACGCTGAATAAAATCAGCCTACTTGGCTAACAACTTTAGGTTATGGGGTAAAAGACCTAGCCTAATACTAAGACGAAGGCCAAAATAAAGGTTACCGGACCCACCGAGGGTTGCCTACGTATCCCATCCCGAGGGACGGGAATCAGGTATGTGTAGTTCGTCCAGATTGGACAATTAATGATTAAATAACAGATGACACCCTGACTTGAGACACGACCAAAGACACATGATGAACAACATAACAAAGTCTTTTTTTTTTCTTTTCTTTTTCTTTTTTTTTGAGTTTTTAATTCGAAACTTTACATAAAAAAATGACACCAACAGCTATGAAAGAAAAAAAATCTTTTTGATATTTTCGTTAAATGAAATGTACAAAACTTCTACCACCTCTTTTTGAATTTTTCTTTTATAAAAAGCCCCTAATTTTTTTAATTTTTTTTTGAGTTTTCGAATTGTGGAAAACAGAAGACATAAAGAACCTAAAAACTACAAAACTCTTCTTTGATTCACCTCTCTCTTTTTTTTTTACACACTTTACTTCTAACACATATTTTCCCCAAATCGGTCCGTCAAATGACCACGTTACTCTCAAAGATGCAACATTTAGCACGTAGGGATGCTTTAAAGGTGAGTCTCCTACAAAGGACCGTGTGGGCCCCGCTAGGTCTCAATATGATGCACATAAGAATGACCTAAAGGCTGACCTACGTTGTGGTTTACTAACAAGGTCGTTCGAGGGGAGCATATGGTCGATAGTGGCTGCTTTGCTTTCCACCTACTCCATACATCCAACGGCTCCCCCCTAAAATAAAGCTGACTCAACTAGAGTTCATGCGCACGACGTGCACTCCGAGACTTGTTCCAGAAAGAATTGACTCGGGTTACGCAAATGATGCCAGATATAAAGCGGTAACACATAGGATAAATACTGTAAACAAAGAGCACGAAAATGCACAAAAGTGAAAACACAAACCAAAATCACAAACAATGCTTATACACTCGTAATGCCAAACAAAGCCGATACGACTCCAAAAAAGCTCGGATTCTGAAATAGTCCTCAGCAGAGTCGCCAGAGCTGTCACACCCCTTTTTTACGTACTCCAAAAGATTATATTTAAGTGCGAAAGGGTTTTATTATTTAAGTGACAAGAAATGAAAATTTGTTTCGAAAAAGGATTATTTACATTTTTTATCCAGAGTCGCCACTTGGCATAATCTGGTGTGCCAAGTCACCATAGGAAAATCCTTTTCAAAACCATTTGACTCTTTAAACCGGTTTGCGAACAGAGACTCCGGCTAAGGAATTCTGTTGACCGACGGGAAGGTGTTAGGCACCCCTCGATCCCGTGGTTCAACCATGGTCGCTTGGTAGAGTGTATCAACTATTTTGGCATTACGAAATGTATAAACCACACAAAAGCACGCAAAATAATGAAACAATAAACAAAACAAAACAAAATGTAAAGTCCAGTCCAATTATTACAACCCGAAATAAAAATACTGAAATAACCTAAACTAGTCCTAAACTATGCTTTACCCGATGCCTCGAGCCTTGATCACGAGAATCCTTTGCGTAAAAAATTCTTTGGGGCATTCCCCGGTGATTAAATACAAATTGCCTCGGGGCATTCCCCGGTTAAATAAGTACAATTTAACTTTTCGCGCAATAAAGTAGAAAGTACCATTCATGCACATATTCAAACACTCCAACAAATTGCTATTACTAAATTTGCCTACCCGGCCTACGTTTGCCTACGCTTTTGCCGGTCGTATCATGGTACTACTGCATTTCAACCATATTTATATTCAAACCAAATTAAACAAAATGTCTTTAATCAATCCAAAATTCCCCATTTTTATCAAATTCTCAAGTCCGCCCAAATTTCATTTTAATACTAAATTTTCACAATTCACCATTTCTATTTCAACGACACACAATCACTTTTCAATGAAATTAAACAACGAGTCAATATCAATATAACAACCTATATCCAATCAAGACAACATACATTCATCACCAACAAGTATCAAACAACACCCGAAGCTTAATCCAAACACCAAAGCATAGTAAACAATAAAATAAAAGTGGAAAAGAGTAGAATTGGACCTCGATTGAAGCTTTTATTGTGCCAAAATATGTGATCAAAAGACAAAGTTGGATCCAAAAACTCTCGATTTGAACCTCGGATCGCACCTCAATAACGAACTCGGTTTAATCACCACATCAGACCAAATATTGTAATAACGAAAACCCACAAATGATTTCACCGGAACCATGTTTAAACGACCACTTCACCTAGTTTAGAAAGAACAGAAATATCAGTTGACCAAGAATAGAATGCAAAACAAAACCCGCGGCCGACCCGATTCAAGCAGAACCGAAACTGAAATTGTGAAAAATCGAGAAGACCCATACATGAAATCTTGTCGAAACCAACTCGAATCTCATTGGAATCTATGGAAAATGGGTCGGGTGTTATTGTGGGACGATGGTTTTACTATTTTCGAAGAGAAAACAGACAGAAAATCCTGAGATGGGTTTTCGAAGAACTCGTCATTTTCCGGTGGGTGAGGCGGCGGTTGGTGGTTTTTGCTACCTTCTCTGGCGGCGATCGATGGTTATCACCAGAGATGGGAGAGCGGAGCGGGAGCCCGTGTTGGATTGCTGGATGTTGACCGGTGGACGGCTGATGGCAAGGGACGGAGGAGAGATCGAGGGGAGAGAGGAGGAAGATGCGGTGGCCGCATCACTGGCCGGCCGACGGTGTTCTCCTGTGGTGGTGACTATTGCTGTCTGGCGGTGCCGGTGATGGAGAGATGGTGATAGTTTTTGTTGGTTTAGAGAGAGGGTCGAGAGAGGGAGAGAGGGGGCTGATGTTTTTGTATATGCCTGAGGTCCTTCCTCCTCTTCTTCCATTGGTGTGTATGGTACTCTATGTATATAGGCTGTGAGGGTGGGTATTGGGGTAGGGTAGGTGGGGTAGGGTATGGGGGCATGGGGTAGGGATGTGTTGTCCAAAATTGATAGGAGGGGTGGTTAATTTTGTTACAAAAGAATAATTGGGGATTAGGTTTGTTAGTGGGTTTGTTATTTTTGTATTTTTTATGGGATATAATCATACAGATGAGGGCACGTGGTAAGACAGGGATAAAAATGTGTAACTTGGGTCTTCGGGAGGGATAGAATTAAGTGTCTACAATAAGTGTTTGACGCTCACTATATTATTTTTCAAATTTTAGATGTCAAGGATAAGAAGACGTTGGCGCAGTGGAGTTGGTTACTTCTATGTTCACTATTAAGCTTTATTTAGAGCGATATCTGCATCTACACTTGTTCTTCCTTAGTTTGTATTAATATACTTACACTTTATTAACTTAATATATTTTTCTAGTTCATATGCTCTACCAAACAAGACTGACTTCATATTTTGAATTCTTTAGCGAAAATCCTACCTCCATCAAGACATTTGGTTGTAACAACCAAAAGGTGTTTGGAAAAAGGACGTTGTTACATAGATGTTTGACTATATAATATAAGTTCGATAACATGAACCTATTGGATCGAATAATCGAGACTCACCACATAAGTCACATTGTAATGGAAAGTCCTTCTCATATCAAAGTTTTTCTTTAGCTACTTAAATATGCTTGACTAGATCACATTAAAATATTCTTTTTTTTAATAAAACCGAACCACATAAATAAATGTTTAATCAAGTATAATCAAATAAATTTCTTACTAAGCTATCTTTGGGTGCTAACTCTCTTAATGGCTCTATTCCTCCTTCATTGGGGAATTTGAACAACTTGTTCTATCTGTTTCTTTATAAGAATCAACTTTCTGGCTCCGTTCCCGAAGAAATAGGTTACCTAAGGTCTCTTACTGAACTAGATTTGAGTACAAATTTTCTTAATAGTTCTATTCCTCCTTCATTGGGGAATTTGAACAACTTGTCCTATTTGTCTGTTTATGAGAATCACCTTTCTGGCTGTATTCCTGCAGAAATAGAAAAACTTGCCAATCTCGTTGAAGCTTATCTTGAAAAAAAACAATTAACAGGTCACATCCCTCCAGAAATAGGTGACTTGACCAATGCAAAACTGTTCTACGTTTTCTCCAATGAATTGTTTGGTCCCATTCCTGCAGAAATAGAAAAACTTGCCAATCTCGTTGAAGCTTATCTTGGAAAAAACCAATTAACAGGTCACATCCCTCCAGAAATAGGTGGTTTGACCAATGCAAAACTGTTCTACGCTTTCTCCAATGAATTTTTTGGTCCCATTCCTGCAGAAATAGGGAAGATGAGATCACTTCAGAATTTAAGCTTACAAACAAACAATCTTTCTGGTCAAATTCCAAAAACTATAGGTGACTTAACTGAGCTCAAATATCCTAGTGAGTTGGGGAAGCTGAAAAACCTCAACGATCTGGGATTATCCAATAATCAACTCTATGGCCCAATTCCATCTTCCTTTGGCAATTTGAGAAATTTGCAAGGTCTGTTTCTTAGTGACAACAATCTGACGACTGAGGGAATTCCTTCATCTATTTTCTTCACACTATACGACGATGTCCACATTAATGTAGTACTGTAATTAGGGATTGGAGAGTCTTTTAAAGGGGAGAATTTATTATCTCGATATTTTATACTCTTCTATATAGTACAGTTGTTCATCTATCCCATATAAATGAAGGTGAATTGATCAAACCACATTAAATTACTTTATTATATCGCCTGGTTATGTACATACCTTGTATGCAACTCCCATCGCTACTAAATTTAACCAGCAACAGGGGTGGTCTTAACCATTTCATCAATTTGCAAAGCGTCATTTTGAGGTTAATGCCTCTATAAGCTATCCCCATTGAGCCAGCAAACTGTTGCCGGGTCTTCCTGAAGTTGCTTATAATCTATTAGCAATAACAGCAACACCTCACTACCAAACACGCTGAGATCGACTATATGAATCATTATCTTTGATTTCATCATTTTTCTAACTATTCCAATCAAAATAGTAGGTACTACTTTCAACTATATTGCATCAGATAGCTGAATTCATGACATCAAAACAAATAAGTGGTAGTATCATGATTACCAAAAAAAAAGTGTCACGATCATACACAAGCAATATTAACAAAGTAGTGATTTTGGAGAGATTGATAACCAAGCTACTTCCGACAACCCTTGGAATAGAGGGAACTCACAAACCTCCTACATCAACACCGTAGACAACAGATCTTAACAGCAGCAAAGAATCAAACTCTACACTCGCTAGCTCTTTTTATATAGCGAATGGTAAACCAGTGGTTGTGTTTACAGAAAATGAAAAAGAGATGCTAGGTCAAACCTGCAAATGGATAATAATTGGTAACCTCTCCCACGTACGTCCCTTGATTGACATCATTAGGAGAGAATTTGGCAAGGTTATGGCTGCCAAAGGTTGGATTAACCTCCCATGGGATTACTACGTTTGGGATGCTCAATGCCGCATTGTGGAGCCAATTGGTACCCGTCTTGCTATGGATAAGGCCACTAGCACACAAACTAGACCTAAGGCAGAAAAAATCAAGGTAGAGATTGACTTAACCAAACCCCTAGTCAATGAAATCTTACTTGAAAACAGAAACAAAGGTGGCCACATGACAGTGATCACACAAGTCGTGGAATATGAAACTATATCAGCATATACTGCTCCAGTTGCAGGATGCAAGGGAATGGTGATGAGAAATGTAGATGACGCAGAAGGAGAACTCAAGGTCAAGTTCACAAAGAGTTCGGAAATGTAGCAATCCTGAACAAAGAACCATCATCCAGATGGCCATGGCTACAGAAAAAGATAAGAATGCTACGGAAACAGAAAATGAAGAAGGCTGACACTAAGGAAACCAGGATATATCAGAAAGGATATAAAACAGGAAACAGCAACAACATCAGAAAGGAGATTAGCAAATACAGGCAACACGAGAGAAGTTCAAAGAAAACCCCCTTACCGCACAAGACAAATGACACGACCCGAGCCTAGTCCCTAGCCGTGACGAGCATCCTGAACCATGAAGGCCCGGAACACCCATTCTCTATCTAGTTATCATGCACAACATTCATAATCATAATAAAATGCGGAATTGAAACTGAGTACGGAAAACATGGTCAAGTTCTGCAACATTTCTGAATAATACTATCTGACATCAGTCTGCGAAATCTCTACTAAGAACATAAACATCTATCTGAAAAGAAACTGGGACAAGGCCCCCAGTAAACCAAAAACATAATAAATAAGATAATGTCTGACATAATTATGCCTTCCGAATAATAGAAGGCTCAGCACTGTGATATCAAGTCTGCAAATCCTAGAATGTCTACTGAGTAGCTGGACCCCTAGACTGTGCCTCAGAACCTGGAAGGAGGGGGGGTCAGCACAAAAGTACTGGCACGCGAAGCAATCAAAAAAAATAGTATAATGGAACATACACACATATATATATATATACATATTAAGTGAAAGCAATTTTTCATCAAGACATCATGTATAAAACTGTTTCTGAAAAATACATGGGCACTTTCTGAAAACATGTAACCTGTCTGTTCATTTCAAATCATGATCTGTGTTTTACTTCTGAGTTAGGTGGTATTCCCGTACAAGTCTGATATTCCACGGGCTGTATGGAATCCACCATTGACTCGGCGGGGAAGCCCCCAACCCAAGTGTGCCGCAAGGGTTGGAGTGTCTGAGTCTGATACGCCACAGGACATTTAAGTCAGCGCATACTAGTATACCCGGGTCGGCAAACCACGGTTTTAGGCAATGAGTCGCTTGAACTCAAGCCCTCTTCGGGGAACCACCTAACATCTCTGTATGCCCATTTTTAACCTTTTCTGTACATGCAACATTCTGAATGTCTAAAATCATGAAAGTCTGAAATGTCTGTTAGTCTGAGTCTGATATGGCATTAGTCTGAGTTGGTATCGTCATACCAAGACTTTCAAGTCATGATTTTTCTGAGCCATAATGTATTAAGCAAGAGCTTTCATTCAAAACATAGTTTAGACCACCAAAACATGTAACTGATGTAAAGGATTTCATATTCCGAAACTTAAAGTTCAATTCATGCAGAAATTTCATCAAACACCTGGTGGTCAAATGTCTTTAGCAAGTTCATGTATTCAAAATTGAAACAAATTCATTCATATATGTATATAAACTGTCAAATCGCTTTGGAGATGGTCAAAAGACCAAATCAATAATATTAAAACATCTTATACATAAATATATATACATAATTTAAAACCCCATTCTAAAACATGATATTTCTATGCCCATGAGAATTTAGGAAAACCCCGCGTACCTTGTTCTCCACGAATTTTGGGTGTCTATCGAAGCCTACGTCGAGAGGATTCCAAATCTGTAATTTGCTTAACGAACCCGCGGTTGAATCTTGAGTTGCTTGGGTTTTAATGTTGAAACCCTAGGGAGAGTTCTTGAGCAATTTTGGGAAAAGTATGTGTATTATGGTGTTTGAGGGATTAAATCCCGTGTTGGTGGTATATATAAGGGTGGAGGATTACCAAAATACCCCTAAGGAACAATTAAGGTCAAATCTGTCTCTCAGTTGACAGTTTGGTAGACTGGAGTAAATCGATTATAACATTTTACTCATATACTCAAATTGGATGAAACCAACTGAAATTGAAAGAGGACTCGAAGAGATTTTGTTTGATATACTATAGCTCACACATTTCATTATATATAGGGAGTTATGATCATTTGAAATTGACCCTGAAATGCTGCAAAACTGGGCAATAGTCTATGCGTTTTGCTACTGTTTTTAAATCCAAACGCAGCCTTATGCGTTCCGAAAAATTCCGAAACTTATCCGAGATGTACTATGAGATTTCCCGATCATAACGCAACTTGAAAATCTAAAAGCGGATGTCGGGAAAGTTGAAAAGTTGTATCCCGAAGATTGCCAACTAAAATGACTCTAAGTCCTCATTACACTTAGAAAAATTTTCAAGTTTTTAAGTCTAAGGGCACTTTATTAAAGGCTAATCCATGCACGACTTTTACAGGGTGTTACATTATCTCCCCCTTGGGATCATTCGTCCTCGAATGATGGGTAGGAACTTGTTGAAGCCTTAAATATATGGAATAACGCGGACATGACATGTCCTCTAATAAAAATACACTGATCTGAACATTTGGAATCTAAATTTAATGCATGATGCATGAACTGGGCTATACTCGTAACTACTGGTATACTCTATCTTCGACTAGTAGCATGTCTGAGATTTCGAGTAGCATGAATAAGTGCAAAGACAAGAAAACAAGTCCTGCGAATCTGACTGCTAAACTGACTTATTGGCCATACAGACTGAATTATACTACACCCTCATACTTAACTGGAGTATTCTCTTCAACACTCTCTCTAAGGAAGCTCTAGCAGTAATAGGGAACCATGAATCTTGGGTATGGATTACACAAAACATCTGACTGAGGAAATCACAACATTGACACTACTCTGCAGTCTGGAATATAGACATATAACTCCTAAATTAGGATAGAATTTTCAGACCTTTGGCAATACAACTTCTTACTTTAAGGCTTAGAGCACTTCCCGAATATCCCTTAACTATACTATTCCCTATAAATATCATATTCATTCAACTCAACTTAAAATTCTCATATGAGCATTGATAATGTTTTTTTTTCTACTAATGTCTAAAATATCTTAATCCTTACCCCGCGATCAAGCCTAACTCTAAATGACAAAAATACAACATGCTACACCACGCTATTATTCTAAACCATATGATGCCACCTTCTATACCTCTTTTAAAAATCACATCCTAAGCATAACATGCCTTACCATTTCAATGACTACACTGAACTCTTAATATGAAGTCGCTAATGCATATGGCGACCTTCCACTACAATCCCAAAACGTCGTTCAAGCCTAATTTATAACCACATGTTAACTTCAAGGCAAACACCCATAAGTAGATACTTCACATAGTTTCTAAACTACTATCAATATAACTCCCACGCGCTATCCTAAAAACATACACACACAAACTTTTCCACTAACCATCACATGTATCAAGGACTTGGCCCCAAATCTTACTTCATACTTATGGCCTTATCTAAACAAGCATACTATGATCTTCCATCAACAAGAACATTTACATCAACACCACTATCATTGCATAGGAAGGGTCACTAAAAGGTTAAAACATAAGACCCTCAAGCGTGAAAAAGATCTTTATATGGGACTGAGCACACTATAAAGAGTGAGTACATGCGTCATGAGTTGCATGACCTCAACTAGAGTTCATAACATAAGGAATGTGATTTCGACTACTTGAATGAACTAGAACTCATTATCTTGGAATTGGAAGAGTGCGTGACTCTCTATCATATACCGGAATCATGAACTATTATCACAGAACTGCATCGTAAGGCATGAGTAAGCATCCGGATAACAAAAAAAAAATATTGAGGTAGGAATGGGTTGAGATTCACCCTTACTTTCTGATGTTCTAAATCACACTGCATCACTACTAGAATCTGAGAGCCTTACTTGGTTATTCATTCTATCATCTCCCACTTAGCTTCAAGTCATCATCTAGCATTTGGGAGATCCCTTACCAGATTCTAACTGAACTCCACTTACTACACTCTAGGGTCTGAAAAATTGACAATACATGCATATCATAGAACTCAACCCGAATGACTACCTTCTGGGATACACACTATCTTTCCATAGCCACCAATAGTCAAAGTATAATGCTTGCACACTTATTTCTATCCGTTCAACCTTCAAAACTCAAACTTAGATTCTAACACTTAACATGGATATCACCAAGCCTTTGATGAACCATACCACTTCCGTCCTAGCATACCAATATTGCTACTCCAAACTTATATCTCTCTACCATGAGAATCGAGATCACATCAAAAGGCTAAAAACTATCAATCAAGGCTCCTTAACTTGGCTATCTAGAACACCATATATCATCTAACTAGTCTTTTTCCAACTAGCAACCCCATGGTACCACTAGTCACACACAACATGTAATAGTCTTAGAGAAATGCCACAACTCCATAACGCCTTGGGCATACTTACACACCATACCCACAACATTATACTTCATTACGAATCAATTTAAACTTAAGCCATTTCACACACCGTTCAAGCCTATTAGATCACTTTCATATAACTAACATCATTGATCAAGAAATCATCACATCCACCTATATGAACTGCAACTATTCAAACTTAATATCTAGTGCTATGCATGACTTACAACCCAACCTTACACAAAATTTTTACTTGGAAACTATAAGTAAACATCACGAAACACTAGTGCATTAGAACTTCATAACCACAATAATCGATCATGACCTAACGGTTTACCTTATCATCATTCCGTTAGCATGTACTATTTCAGCACCTCAAGCCTACTAAATTAATCCCACAAAATATGCATCAACAAACTCTTGCCACTATTTACCACCACACCATTTAAATTCAAGCCTATAGTTTAGTATCAATCATCTACCACCAATGAAGAATGCAACATAATATAAATACACTAATCCATCAAATTGGGATATTCTACCCAAATATCTCAAAAATCTACTACATACCTTCTCACAAGTAGCACTAGTTTACAACTACCAATGAAAAGAGGGTCAAGGGGGTTAAAGCCTCATAATAGACATGGTCAACCTTAATCTTATATTATAACCCCGTACAATTGTATCTACTTATACGGATTTCTCACCTCATACTTACTCACTCATTCATAAATTTAGACTGCCTTCAAATTCCTCAAACAACCATGAGTCTATAATCATAACATACTCACTAATATAGCCATTTCCACATTCAAGCAATCAACAAATCACCCTGACCAACAACTCCTTCTCTACCTTCAACTAATAACACACAAGGATGAATCACTTCATTACCAACTCTATCTCATGCAAACAGATTCAGCCATACATATATTAAACCAATGAAAAAACAACAAGTTGGACAACAAGTTCCTAGTGAATCGAAACATGCCTCACACGGCTTCACTAGACTTTGGTTTGGTATTTTGAACAAGAAAATGAGATGGATGACAAGGCAACTATGCTAGTGAATCGAAAGAGCCCCACACGGCTTCACTAGACTTTAAATTTTTATTTTTTTTCAAAAACATCATGATAACAAGATTACATATTACAAGGGATAGAAAATTGACACCTAATATTTAATGGTCTAAGAATATACATATTATTCTGTATAAATAAAAATCTGAGTAAAACACTTCCTCCATGGACTACCATACAATCCACACATGTTGCTAGCTACCACATTAGTTTATCACTATAAAGGGGTAAATCATCCTCAAACATCGATTATTCAACTGAAATATTCATTTACACAAAATCACCCTCACTCTGACTTCTAACTTTGTGACTTTACATCACCAACTTCTTGGTCCAATATCACTACCAATAGGTCATGACAACAACACTTTAACTTATGCTACTATTTGGGTAGAAATATAGTTCCAACATTCTGCTATACATTGTCCACAACTGTAACAAGATTTTGAGAGGGACAATATACACTTAATACCTTAAGCTGGAATGCACGATTCCATCAGGATCAATATTTACATCAGAATCAGCATATATTGATGCACTAACAGACACCTATCGAGTTTTTCCATAATTTTTAAAATCTTATAGAACGTAATCGAAAAGGACTATATCATGTATACTCTAAACTTTTTGCACTAGAATCAACCCAATAATGGGACAGTTTAGACTCTGAAGCACGAACTAAATAACAAAGAAGGGAAACATTCCTAAATGCCTAGTAGCCTTCTGTTTATAAGTGTGGTGCGCTACACACCCATAAACAGAACTCTACTCGACGCAATTTTGCAGACACCCTGGGACCATGAACCGTGCTTTGATACCAAGTTTGTCACGACCCGAGCCTAGGCCCTAGCCGTGATGAGCATCCCGAACCATGAAGGCCCGGAACACCCATTCTCTATCTGGTTATCATGCACAACATTCATAATCATAATAAAATGCGGAATTGAAACTGAGTACGGAAAACATGGTAAAGTTCTGCAATATTTCTGAATAATACTATCTGACATCAGTCTGTGAAATCTCTACTAAGAACATAAACATCTGTCTGAAAAAAAACTGGGACAAGGCCCCCAGTAAACCAAAAACATAATAAATAAGATAATGTCTGACATAATTAGGCCTTCCGAATAATAGAAGGCTCACCACTGTGAGATCAAGTCTGCAAATCCGAGAATGTCTACTGAGTAGCTGGACCCCTAGACTGTGCCTCAAAACCTGGAAGGAGGGGGGGTCAGCACAAAAGTACTGGCACACGAAGCAATCCAAAAAAATAGTATAATGGAACATACATATATATATATATATATACATATTAAGTGAAAGCAATTTTTCATCAAGAAATCATGTATAAAACTGTTTCTGAAAAATACATGGGCACTTTCTGAAAACATGTAACCTGCCTGTTCATTTCAAATCATGATCTGTGTTTTACTTCTGAGTTAGGTGGTATTCCCGTACAAGTCTGATATTCCACGGGCTGTATGGAATCCGCCATTGACTCGGCGGGGAAGCCCCCAACCCAAGTGTGCCGCAAGGGTTGGAGTGTCTGAGTCTGATACGCCACAGGACATTTAAGTCAGCGCATACTAGTATACCCGGGTCGGCAAACCATGGTTTTAGGCAATGTGTCTCTTGAACTCAAGACCTCTTCGGGGAACCACCTAACATCTCTGTATGCCCATTTTTAACCTTTTCTGTACATGCAACATTCTGAATGTCTAAAATCATGAAAGTCTGAAATGTCTGTTAGTCTGAGTCTGATATGGCATTAGTCTGAGTTGGTATCGTCATACCAAGACTTGCAAGTCATGATTTTTCTGAGCCATAATGTATTAAGCAAGAGCTTTCATTCAAAACATAGTTTAGACCACCAAAACATGTAACTGATGTGAAGGATTTCATATTCCGAAACTTAAAGTTCAATTCATGCAGAAATTTCATCAAACACCTGGTGGTCAAATGTCTTTAGCAAGTTCATGTATTCAAAATTGAAACACATTCATTCATATATGTATATAAAATGTCAAATCGCTTTGGAGATGGTCAAAAGACCAAAACAATGATGTTAAAACATCTTATACATAAATATATATACATAATTTAAAACCCCATTCTAAAACATGATTTTTCTATGCCCATGAGAATTTAGGAAAACCCTGCGTACCTTGTTCTCCACGAATTTTGGGTGTCTATCGAAGCCTACGTCGAGAGAATTCCAAATCTGTAATATGTTTCACGAACCCGCGGTTGAATCTTGAGTTGCTTGGGTTTTAATGTTAAAACCCTAGGGAGAGTTCTTGAGCAGTTTTGGGAAAAGTATGTGTATTATGGTGTTTGAGGGATTAAATCCCGTGTTGGTGGTATATATAGGGGTGGAGGATTACCAAAATACCCCTAAGGAACAATTAAGGTCAAATCTGTCCCTCAGTTGACAGTTTGGTAGACTGGAGTAAATCGATTATAACTTTTTACTCATATACTCAAATTGGATGAAACCAACTGAAATTGAAAGAGGACTCGAAGAGATTTTGTTTGATATACTATAGCTCACACATTTCATTATATATAGGGAGTTATGGTCGTTTGAAATTGACCCTGAAATGCTGAAAACTGGGCAATAGTCTATGCGTTTTGCTACTGTTTTTAAATCCAAACGCAGCCTTATGCGTTCCGAAAAATTCCGAAACTTATCCGAGATGTACTATGAGATTTCCCGATCATAACGCAACTTGAAAATCTAAAAGCGGATGTCGGGAAGGTTGAAAAGTTGTATCCCGAAGATTGCCGGCTAAAGTGACTCTAAGTCCTCATTACACTTAGAAAATTTTTCAAGTTTTTAAGTCTAAGGGCACTCTATTAAAGGCTAATCCATGCACAACTTTTACAGGGTATTACAACAAATGCCAACATGGAGACGATGGATGCAACAAAACAATGTCAGCAAGAAAGTAGAAAGAACCCCAATACTTCAGTTGTGAGCCAAAACGAACACGCCTGCTACCTACTGTACTGGACCTTCGACCAAGCATTCTACCTTTACCGAGTCGGAACCAACACACTGCATTGCGCTCGAAAAGTTGAACGGACGCAGGCCAGAAACTTCTGTGCACAAATATAGATTCATTCCTCGTACCTGGTCTAACCTCACAACCCTTTGCAGGTTGGTAAGAAGTCAGTCTTGTTTGGTAAGACGGAATTGAACAAAGAAAAGAGAGTGCTCGACCGGAACAATGGCCAACAAAGAACGTAATTACATAGATAACTACTCCTCCCTTTCTCCTTAAGGCTTTAAGGTGAACCGTATGGCGGCTGGAAAGAAAGAAGGCCACAACTTTAAGAAAACCAAAGAAAGTGGTGGAGTGACAAGGCAGAACACCAAAGCTACAAAAGTGCAAAGAGGAAGAAATAAAGCTTCCCAAACAAAGGAAATAGAATATCGAGAGATTATCATGGACAAGAAAAATCATTTTTTAGAACAATTTTGAAAAACAAAATGCAAGAGTAGCTAAGCACCTAAAAAGTATGTTTATACAATCTAGGCATGTATTTGAAGTTTCTCCGTGATTAGTAAGGAGAAAAGAGATCACCCTAGCCTACTGGGAGCTTTAACATGAGCTATCGACAAAATACGCTCCGCTGAAAAGATTTGAAAAGAAAACAAACCACATCTCATCTGGTTGAGTTGTCACCCCTAGCCACGAGAGACAATCTTGTACTTTGCCACATACAAAAGCTCAGTCTTCCAAGACTTGTCAGAGTTCTGTGCTTGGTGAAAATACGAAATATCTTCAGGCACAACAGTAGCAGAAAACAGATGGAAGCAAAACAAATATGGATTTTTTTCAGAATGAGAGAACTTCAAAGTTCAGTACTGAAAAAATGTATTTCGAAAAGGATGCAAAGCAGATCATTAATATTCTTCAGCATGCCATCTAAATAATAAAAACATAATGAAACTGATATAATGTGATCAGTTCAACAAGGCAGATAGTTCATACAATCACTTTTTGTTTTTGAAAAAAGTCATATGCAACGCAAGGTTAATCCCCGAAAAATAACAAAATCTAACTTGTTACAACTCTGTAAATTGCCCAGTTTGACATCCTAATGTATGTTCCCACCAGGTCGAGCAGCTTAAGCACATACATGAAGTTGTATGACCACTGCCAGTTCTGCAATTCCTACAATATAAGCAAATGATGAGCTACAACAGCTTCTCTTAACAGAACCTCGTAATATTTCAAGGAAAAAGAGAACTACTACTAACATTAAAATGAAAAAGAGGTTGTAGTATGATTACCTAGAAAAAATGTTGTCTTGATCGTAAATGAGTAAATACTATGTAAGTAATTTTGGAGAGATCAAGCTTTCTGTATAAAAAAATCCATTCTGAATACATTCTGAACGATATTGAGGCCAAAAACCAGATGATTCTTTGGTTGTATTAAAAAGATAACCACAACGGTCAAAATGCTTGCAACAGAGTAACACTTCACCATCTGAAAACCTGTATTCTGGTATCAAAGAATAAAGATCAACACTTTGTATAGTAAAAAATTGATTCCAATATTCCTTCATACCATAGTCTTTCATTATCCATACGTTGAAAGTGTACTTCCACTGATCACAATGAGTAGAACAAATACAAATCATTTCTCCCAAAACAGAAAGGCCATGTTTGACGTATTTCATGTCGGGAACCATAAACATTCCAACTGGCAATGGTATTTCTTTGAATACCTCATTTGAAATATCATATGAAGTCACAGAATCATTCCGCGACAAACCAAGCCAATGGAATGCTCCATGTACAAAAGTCAAAGAGTCCATATAGACAACCACGAGGAGTAAATGCCAGTAGGCTTACCAATTATTCTCCACATACCACTTTTCAATGCAAGAATTTCACTGCATGATTGGTAGCTGATCTTAAGGATCTTATAGTCACCACTAGTTGAGTCATATCCCAATCCGCAAGTATAATCTTCTTGCGGTAAAAATTCTGTACTGGGAAGTACTACTGATTCTCTTGTGGAAGGGTTCCATAGAAAAAGTATGCGATGATTAGTATTATCATATCTACGAACCCCCAAAAAAACCAAGCCATCGTAGGAACAATTTATCTTGCAACTCCATGGTTTACAGCCATAAAGCCAATCAAGTTTTTGTACATTCTCAGTAAATTGAGTCAACGACAAAGAAGTTGGTGTTAAAGAGGAAAGATGCAAGGAAAACATGTTCTTAAGAAAAAGAATTTTTGGGGAATTTTGGTTATTATTGGAAAGCTTGAGATGCTTCAGCGTAAAGCAAGGCTCCGAGATCAATGCCATCCAAAACTTCGAAACACATTTGAATCGAAGAAGAGATCGCACAGGTAGCCTGCTGAGGATATCCACAACTATTTTTTCATTGAAGTGGATTACTCTAGCACCATCAACATCCATCTTAATTTTTTCCACAAAATGCTTCGTAGCTCTTTTCCCTTCAATTAAAGATTGTGCTTATTAATTTCATATAGACCATAAGACATAAGAAGCACCGCGCAGAGGCAGATCTAGAATCATATGTTTATGGGTTCTAGATGCTCAAAAAGGTAACTTGTTGGGTTCTGGTAAAATTATTATACATATTAAATAGATTCTCAACACAAATACAGGATGTTGCCAAAATTACTGAATTTTGCCGAATTAGTAACTAGTAATCTAGCTCGCCCGCCTATGGAGTTAGTACGTCAAAGCTAACTCAGATACCACCTTTAAAAGGGGTAAAAGGAGGAAAAGGGCAGCCCGATGCACTAAGCTACCGCTATGCTCAATGTCCGGGGAAAGGCCCCACCACAAGGGTGTATTGTACACAGCCTTACCTTGTATTTCTGCCAGAGGCTATTTCCAAGGCTTGAACCATGACCTCTTGGTCACAAGGGGTAAAAAGAACACGAAAAAAAATACAAACAAGCAGAAATAACACGGAGATCAGGCAGAAAGAAACAGATACCTTTGATACGATTTGCCTTTCGAGTCATCTTTACAGCTTCCTCTTCTCTATTGCTTTGATTTGAATGCTTAGGGTTTCTCCTTTTGGAGATTTCTTTTCTTTATATACTAGTTCTTCGGCACGTGTGTTGCACGTGCATTCCGAGTCATGTAACATGTAATTATTCTACTTCTGATATGATACATTGTTTCCTTGCTATATTGTTATATCTGATTGAACAAATAAAATTTGAAAATCTTAAAAGAAAAAAATTGTGTTACACAGAAATTAAAGATACTTACTTCACACTATACGACAACGTCCACATTAATGTAGTACTTTATTAGGGATTGAAGAGTATTTTTTACGGGGAGAATTTATCCTCTCGATATTTTTATACGCTTCTATATTAGTACAATTGTTTCTATCGCATATAAATGTAGGTCAATTGATCAAACCACATTAAATTACTTTATTTTATTTCCTGGTTTATATACACTCTTATGTAAAGTTAAAATCTTGTCTTCATTAATCATTGATGTGCAAAGTGTTACAATTTAACCTTCGCGTACCATATTTGCCTTAGTACCTCACTGCTTCTCCACTTTCTCCTCCATCTTTCACCTTAATCCCGTACCTTGTTTTCAAACCGTTCAAGTTATGCTCTAATACTGATTTCCAACATTATATATGTGCATCAACAAGAATAGAAACCAAAGCATATTCATAGTAATATTTAGAACAAAAAGAACATCATATTTCTTCTCTTTCCACGTGACATGACTTTATGATACAGGTAAAGTCTCATGTTAAACATAGGATCGATGTCAACAGGGGCTCGTGTTGTCTCTGTTAAGAATGTCTTGGCAAAACTGCAATTGACATCACCTATGTGTACCTTAAACTTGTATATGGACTAATTTACTGTTATAGTTCTGTTTTAAGCTGTAGATTTCTTCTTTGTTTATTATTTGTGAAGTATTGAGGAGAGGTAATTAGACAAGACAAAAAATCTTTAGTTTATCGAGGACATGACCTTATATAGGAGGTCGTGGAGGTCGTGTATTAGGTTAGTAAGGTTACGTTGTTGAGTGTCGTCTCCCTTTCCTGCAAATTGGCTTGGTGGTAGTTTGGCGCACCGTACCTGTTTCTCCTTTAATACATGTAATATTTGCAACATTTTCATTATTTCTTGTCCTTAGATTTTTGTTACTACTGATTGTTTCTGGTGCTTTGGTTATTGCATTTCTTTTGAGTTGCTGTTACTATTCCTTTTTTTTTGGATTGTTCTATAATGCTTCATCTATTATTTAAAAGGACAGCCCGGTGCACTAAAGCTCCCACTATGCGCAGAGTCTAGGGAAGGGCCCCACCAGAAGGGTGTATTGTACACAGCCTTACCTTACATTTCTACCGGAGGCTGCTTCCAAGGCTTGAACACGTGACCTCTTGGGCACATGTTCATCTATTATTTGTTATGTCTTTTTTATGCGCTACTTGATTCGAGGCTTTTTCGGATCTAAGTTGTTTCCCTTTCAACTTTGGATCTTACTGTTACACAAATATGAGGCAGTGTCAAAATAGTAGTTAGTATCTGTCCATGTCAGCAGTTACAATTAGTGATAGAAGTTAGCATAATCGATTCCTAAATTACTCAAACTCTTCAAAAATGTTGTTGCACCAGTGTCAGATCCTCCAAAAATGTACTATTTTTGAAGGATCCAACACACATACACTATGACATTTTTGAAGAGACTGAGCACCATAGAATTTGATTCAGTCTCTTAATGGTTCACTGGGGTACACAACGTTTAGTGTAACATCTCACACTCAGTAACTTGTGAAGTACCTTCGAGGGAAAATTCGTGTTTTCCTTTTTACCTTTACCCCAAGTGATTAAATTCTTTTTTATTCATCAATATTCGAACGCTTGTTTTTCCTCTGGCAGACCTTATTTCGGCAGATAGAAGTTCTTTATTTTTCCATCGGTTACAATCTCTCTTTGCCTCACTTACTCACATTAAAAACTCCATCAATTACAATCTTTCTGCCTTCCTCAATTACACACAATAAAAAAAAATGCAATTTCTCCAACAGTTATACAAACTATTTCATCATCCAGAAATTCAGCTTTCCTCTCAAATTCAATCAAAAAAACAAGAAAAAGGAAATCCAAGAGAATTGTCTCAAGAATCAATCTTGGTTTCGTCCTTTCCGGTAACTAACTTCTCTAACATTTTGAGGTATGTAAGATTATTTATTTTATGTTTTCTCTTGGTTTTATTTCTCCTCAAATTATGATTACTTTCAAAATAATGATGGTGGAAGGAGTTTTAAAAATCTTAGTCCATTAATCGAGTCCCCTGTCTCAAGTTACCTCGAAAGTTTTTCTTTTTTAAAGCATCTTGGTCCATTAATCTTTTCTATGGATACTCGATATTATGTGAATTATATTTATTCTACAAGTTTCTGCAAGAGTTACAAATCCATAGCCAATTAACACTCCTGGCTATCTCGAAACAGAATCAAGCAAAGCTAAACCATACTACTAGCTTTTGAATCAATCCTCACATTCTAGCCTAGCATAGTACACTGTAACTAGTTTTGCACCCTATAATTTGATCTCACACAGCACATATAGGCATTTTCTTTGGCAAATTAAAACTTCCCAGTCTCTAGCTATCCTTTCAAAGAACATATGATTTCTTTCGATCCATATGGCATTCACATACTCTGCATAAACTGTTCTAAATATTTGGGCTTGTTGTGTTCTGCCTTTGGCATTTTGGACTGTCCATTTCAAATGTTTGTTTCCAGGTAGTAGTTGTAGATATTTTGTCTAAGTTTCCATAGAAGTAAATTGTCATTCATTGTTCTTGTAAAGTTACAATCATAAATAGATGGTATCTCAATTCTGGATGGTTGTGACATATGCAACACACTCCAAATTAACACCTGTTCCCCATTTGGCTAGCCTGTTTCTTTTCTTTTAACTAAATACTGTGAATTTTTAATTCTGTTTCTAAGAAGACATCATATTGGAAACTCCTATTGTTTTCATATGAACCGTGATCCATGAAGCTCAACCAGATTCCCTCAATTTCCTCTTTAGTTCCATTAAGTGTTATGGAAGTTATGACTTGGAATATTGTAAGAATAATGTTGCAAGACGTTGCTTTCAATGACTCACCAAACAATACTGAGTGTTAGGTCATGATGTATGAAACCAAAGTTGTTGAATTCCAATGTGATCCCACAAAAAGGCTAAAATATTAACATGAGCCTAGTAAAGCTATCACGTTGGTGACAAATCAGCGAAAATAACAATGCTATGATGATTTGAATTTTCCATGATCTCCATAATATCATAAAATACCTCTCTTATGAACCACGACACAAAATGACACGATCCGTATGACTTCTAGCTCTACGAATTAATTCATGAATGTCTTTATTACCTTAAGATATGATCTCCAAACTCATAAGCTATGCTAAAAACAACATGTACATTCCAAAGGCTCACTCCTGATAAAGTTACGAAAATCCTTCACTGATGAATTAATTTGACTTAATGAATTATGATTCTACCTCCCATCAGTCCTAGTGATGATAATACTTGATTATGAGTCTATGGTGGCTTAATCTCAAATATGAACCCAAGTTGGTTAATTCTCAGGCATGAGCCCTAAAGTGGCTAAACCATGAATATGAGCCTAATATGGCTAATCTATGAACATGAATCAGTAAGATAACATTATGAGCATAAAGGAGTTGGTTAGCTGACAGTGAAGGCATAGGTCTAAATGACAAATGCCTGAAACTATGTTAGCCGACGTAGGATAGAGATCATTTCGCAAGCGGATGACTCTTTTTTTTTATGTGTCCCGAAAAGGGGATAACCATGGATACTTGCTAGAAAATTATGTCATGTCACGTCCTATGCCCGGCAAGGTATAGGACGGCTTAGCTGATCGGGCCAAGATCAGACTCCATGCTCTCACATGGTGGTTTATGACGGTTCACTACTTTCTCCCACAGATAATCAAAGCAATTAAATCTACCTTATTTGGTCAATGATAAATTTAGTTTATATTCTTGTTCCTTTCCATTTGTCCTCTTTTACGTTTGAATTTTATTGTCATTTCTAATCTCTTGATGTACTACCCTCCTGAAATGGTTTTGCATACCAATACATTCCATGTATTGACCGCCTTTGGCGCTACATCGTTTCATGATGCAGGTTCTGGCTCTCATGTCCGCGGTCAGGCGCCTCATTAGGATCTCTATCTTCTTCTATTGGTGAGCCTCTTTCCTATCAGGAGGTTGGACGAGATATGATGACTTCATTATATTTTCTTTTCTTTTAGAATTGGTACTTATTAGAGGCTTCGCAGACTGATTTAGTTGCCAGACAAATCTTGTAATTTTTAGTTTTATTTTTCATGACTATTGTATCTTCAGACGTTAAGTGATATTAATGAATATTGATGAAAGACTTATCCTTTAAGAAATCTTATTCTATTCTGTTTCCTCTTTATTCATTATGTTATCTGTATGCTCATGTGATACGCCAAAACGTTCGCTCGTACTAGCAATAGTATCGGGTGCGTTCCATGTCTAGGGCCTCGGCTCGGGGCGTGACATTTAGGGTGACCGATTATGACTCAAAGAGACCACTGCAAATTTTAGTGGAAACTGGAAGCTCTCGTAACTTCATTGATTCTGAAGTAGTGAAGCAATTGGAATGTCCAACTAAAGCAACACCACCGCAGCTCTTACTGGTTCACTGGCATACAAAACATTGAGAGTGACTGGTTATCACTCAAAGAAACCTCTGGACATATTAGTAGACACTGGAAGCTCCCGTAACTTCATTGATATTGTAGTGGTGAAGCAATTGGAATGTCCAACTAAAGCAGCAACACTAATGTTAGTAGTTACAGCTAACGGTATTGGTATGAAGGTGGACAGTGTTTGCGAAATCTCTTGGTTATAGCAGGGTGCTGAGTTTTCTGGTGAATTCTTACTACTACCACTGGGTTCTAGGAGCAGTAAGAATTTGTTGACAATCTAATTAAGACAAGACAGCATCTAGGAACTTGATAGCTCTGGGAGGCAATAACAATATGAAAATCATCAAATGGACCACCTCTTTCAAACCTGAAACCAATGAAAATAGAGCCTCAATTTGGGATCACTACGTTTGGGATGCTCTATGTCGCTTTGTAGAGACAATTGGTACCCCTCTTGCTATCGATAAGGCCACTAAGCACAAAAATTAGACCTACGACGGCAAAAATCAAGGTAGAGATCAACTTAACCAAACCCCTAGTCAGTGAAATCTTTCTAGAAATCAGAAACAAAGAAGGCCACATGACAGTGATCGCCCAAGTCGTGGAATATGAAACTATGGTGATGAGAAATGTAGAGAGTTACACCCCGAACTGAAATTTGAAAGGGAAATACAGGAAAACAATAAGTGTGGACTCTCCAGAGATGATGCAGAAGGAGAACTCAAGGTCAAGTTCACAAAGAGGTCGTTAATGCATGTAGCAATCTAGAACAAAGCGCCACCATCCAGATGGCCATGACTACGGGAAAAGATAAGAATGCTAAGGAAACAGAAAATGAAGGAAACCAGGATATTTCAGATAGGATAAAACAGGAAACAGCAACAACATCAGAAAGGAGATTAGCAAACATAGGAAACACGAGGAAAGTTCAAAGAAAACCCCCTACCGCACACGACAAATGCCAACATGGAGGCGATGGATGCAACAAAGCAATATGAAAAAGAATGTCGAAAGAATCCCAATATTTCAATTGGGAACCACTTTAAGAAAACCAAATAAAGTGTCGAAGTGACAAGGAAGAACACCAAATCTACAAAATTGCAAAAAGGAAGAAATAAAGCTGCCTAAACTAAGGAAATAGAATATCCAGAGATTATCATGGACAAGAAAATTCATTTTTTAGAACAATTTTGAAAAACAAAATGCAAGAGCAGCTAAGCACCTAAAAAGCATGCACATATGATCTAGGCATGTATTTGAAGTTTCTCCGTGATTAGTAAGGTGAAATGAGACACAACAATAGAAAAAAAACAGAATGAGACACAACAATAGAAAAAAACAGATGTAAGCAAAACAAATAAGGATATTTTTCAGAATGAGAGAACTTCAAAGTTCCGTACTGAAAAAATGTATTTCGAAAAGGATGAAAAGAAGATCATTAATGTTCTTCAGCATGCTATCTAAATAAAAAAAAACACAATGAAACTGATACAGCATGGTTTACCTCAATAAAGACAATCAAGTTTTTGTACATTCTCAGTAAATTGAGCCAACAGTAAAGAAGCTGGCGTTAAAAAGGAGAGATGCGAGGAAAACATGTCCTTAAGAAAAAGAATTTTTGGGGAATTTTGGTTATTCTTGGCAAGCTTGAGATGCTTCAGCGTAAAGCAAGGCTCGGAGATCAATGCCATCCAAAACTTCGTAATACATTTGAATCGAAGAAGAGATCGAACAGGTAGCCTGCTGAGGATGTCCACAACTATTTCTTCGTTGAAGTGGATTCCCGTAGCACCATCAACATCCATCTTAATTTTTTCCTCAAAATGCTTCGCGGCTCTCTTCCCTTCAATTAAAGATTGTGCTTATTAATTCCATATAGACCATAAGACATAAGCAACACCACGCAGAGGTAAATCTAGAATCTTAAGTTTATGAGTGCTAGTTCCAGAAAAGGTAACTTGTTGGGAGCTGGTAAAATCATTATAAATATAAAATAAATTCCTAACACAAATACAAGATTTTTGCCCAAATTACTGGATTTCACCGAACTCATAACTAGTACTCTGGCTCGCGCCGCCTATGGAGTTAGTAGATATTCAGCGGAATTGTCTAAGTGTGTCAAAGCTAACTCATATTGTAACAGCCCGAAAAAACAAAATTGTCCATGCGTTAGCTCGTGGTAATATGCGCTTAGAGTTAAAGACTAGAAAATTTTTTTTTAGTGTCAAAGAGACTTAGTCTCATTTTTTTACTTTCAAAGTGAGTAAAGTTTAAACCATATATAATTTCTCTAATTTCAACTTTTTATCATGTGGGAAATTGAATGATCTTTCTGTCGATATAAGATTTGCCCAAATCCGATACCCGGGCAAGAAGTTATGGCTAATTTAAGTCCTAGTCGTAAAACACCGTCATTTTGGTGCTTGGCGCGTCGCGGAGGGGATCTATTTAACAATAGTCAAATTCTAGTAGCATAGCGCGATTGTGGCACGTCGTGCTGAAGTTTCAGGTCCCAACCAGTGGGACAACGCGATGGCTCTGCGTTGTGGTGATCCCAAGAATCCCATTCGTCAATTTCCAGTGAGCCACCGCGATAGTGGCGCGTTGCGGTGGCCCATAAAATCGGGCTCCCATTTATATTTTTTTTCCGTTATGTTAAGGGTTAAAAAGGAGGTATTTTGGGCAATTACCCTACCCCCAATCCGTCCATAAACATACAATCAATGGCATGACAAAGCACTTTATGCCCAAATCCTCATTCTCTACAAAGAAAAAACCCTAAGCATCCCAAAACCTCTTCCAAGAATCTCAAGATTCAACCGTGGATTTTCAAAATTGATTGAAGATTTGGAATCCCCAAATCGTAGGCTCCAAGAATTAGTCACTAATTTCCTACTTTGAGGTACGTGGGATTTATCCTAAAAACTACATGGGCTTGTAAACACTAGAACATGATTTAAAGATTATCAAGCATGAATTTTAGAAAGGGATTTCGAAATACATGACTTTATTATGCATTATGAATGCTTAATTATATTGTGATTTGGTCTTTAGGCCTTTTCCCCTTAAATAGATTTACATGTATATGTATATGTACGAAAATTTAGATTTAACATTGTTTGAGAGCACAACTGCTGAAATCCCTCTGTTATGATAACTTTAAGTTTATGATCTTAATGTGAAGGATTTGAAATGCATGATTTATGGCTTGAAAATAGTTTACTCAAATACCATAGTATTTTGAGAGGGAGTTTCTTGACATAAATTTGTTTTGTTAAAGAGAGAAAAATTTGCATAAGATTAAGAATTTTTGACATGACCACCTTGTAACACCCCGTAAAAGTCGTGCATGGATTAGCCTTTAATATAGTGCCCTTAGACTTGAAAACTTGAAAAATTTTCTAAGTGCAATGAGGACTTAGAGTCATTTTAGCTGGCAATTTTTGGGATACAACTTTTCAACCTTTCCGACATCCATTTTTAGATTTTCAAGTTGAGTTACGATTGGGAAAGCTCATAGTACATCTCGGATAAGTTTTGGAATTTTTTGGAACACATAAGGCTGCGTTTGGATTTTAAAACAGTAGCAAAACGCATAGCCTTCTTGCCCAGTTTTCAGCATTTCAGGGTCAACTTCAAACGATCGTAACTCCCTGTATATAATGAACTGTATGAGATATAATATATCAAATGAAATATCTTTGAGTCCTCTTTCAAATGAAGTTGTTTTCATCCAATTTGAGTCTATGAGTAAAAAGTTATAATCTATTTACTCCAGCCTACCAAACTGTCAACTGAGGGACAGATTTGACCTTAATTGTTCCTCAGGGGTATTTTGGTCATCCTCCACCCCTATATATACCACCAACACGGGATTTAATCCCTCAAACACCAAAATATTATCATATTCATCAAATTATCTCAAGAACACTCCTTAGGGTTTCAAAATAAAAACTCAATTAACTCAAGATTTAGCTATGGGTTTTTTAAACCAATTACATATTTGGAATCCCCAGAACGTAGGCATCAAGAAGCACCTAACATATTCACATATAGAGGTACGTGGGGTTATCCAAAAATCTCATGGGTCTTTAAATTCATGTTTTACAAATGGGGGTTTTGAAACTACGAATATAATTATGTTTTGAACGTTTCTATAATATTGAATTTCGTCTTTAGGCCTACTTCCGAACGATTTGACATATTATATATGTATATGCGTGTGTTTCGAAAAGGTGATATTTTGAGAGCATGAATTATATGAAATCCCTCTCTTGATGTGAATTTGTTTTGAATGTGCATATGATGGAAATTGTTTGAAAACATCTTGAAAAGCATGACATGAAATGTTTTGAGAATTGATATGATTTTGACTTCAAAACGAGAGGGTTATTTGTGTTGAAACATGTTGAATACAATGGTTGAATGAGAAGAATAATGTGATATTGATGGCTTGCAAGTCGGGTATGACGATACCCTACAGAATATGATATGTGATTAAATCAGATGAAATTTGAATGCATTGATTTTATATGAGATAGGTGGATGCCCGAAGAAGGCGTTTGAGTGTAAGGGCTCATCGCTGGAAACCGTGTTTGCCGACACGGGAATTTGGTACCAGGCTAAGTGATCTTGAGTACTTGACTTTATGTCATTCCCAAATTGGGATTATAGGTAGGAGCCCAGGCTAAGTGATCTTGGGCACTACCATTGGGTCAAGACACCATGTTGTGTGATCTTGTGTATCTTCCCCTCACGTATACTCTAATCTCGGCGGCAACCGGGGTTTGACAGTTGGTGTAAATTATATAGGGTATTCCACCTAGCTCAACTGCATTTCATTGTTATTGAAAACAATTACATTATGCCCATGTGTTTTCAAATGATTTGATATGAAACTGCTTTATAATGGCTCTCACCTATATTATGTAAAAATATTATACTTCTGTTTTAATTTCTCTGCGTACCAGTACTTTTGTATTGACCCCCTTCCCTCCCAGGTTTGGAGGCACAGTCTAGGGGTCTAGATAACCAGTAAATTTCTTCCGACAGATCGCAGAATCAAGTGGTGAGCCTTCTATATTTCGGAATGCCTGACGTCTGCTATTTCATTTATCATTTATTAGTTTTGGGTCTGTTGGGGGCTTGTCCCAGTTTTCAGATAGACATTGTTTCAGTCATGTAGTAGAGATTTCGCAGACTATTTTAGAGATGTTGATTTAGATTGTGGGACACTATTCCCCATTTTCATTTTCATATGATTCTTGAACATGTTTCCGTTATATTGTGTATCTTCCGCATTTCTTTTGTCATAAATTATGTGCATGATTATCAGATAGGGTTTTTCGGGCCTTTATGGTTCGGAATGCTCGTTACGGCCAGGGCCTCAGTTCGGGTCGTGACAAACTTGGTATCAAAGCATGGTTCATGGTCCTAGGGTGTCTGCGAAATCGCGTCGGGTAGATTCTTATTTATGGGTGTGTAGCATGCCACACTTATAAGCAGGAGGCTACTAGGCATTTAGGAATGTCTCTCTTTCTTCATGTTCTAGTCCGTGCAATAGAGTCGGAATGTTCCCCTTTCATGCTCTAATTCGAGCTATGGTGTCACCCATATGAAAGTAAGGTCATCCCAAATTCTTTCCTTACTCTGATGTTTTCAGACATGTCCCATTATTGGGCTGATTCAAGTACAAAAAGTTTAGAATATACATGATATAGTCCTTTCCGATTGAGTCCTATAAGATTTTAAAAATTGTGCAAAGACTCGATAGGAGTCTGTTAGTGCATCAATATGTGTTGATTCTGATGTAAATATTGATCCTGATGGAATCGTGCATTCCAGCTTAAGGTATTAAGTGTATCTAGTCCCTCTCAAAATCTTGTTACAGATATGGACAATGTATAGCAGAATGTTAGCACTATATTTCTACCCGAATAGTAGCATAAGTTAAAGTGTTGTATTCATGACCTATTGGTAGTAATGTTGGACCAAGAAGTTGGTGATGTAAAGTCACAAAGTTAGAAGTCAGAGTGAGGGTGATTTTGTGTAAATGAATATTTCAGTTGAATAACCGATGTTTGAGGATGATTTATCCCTTTATAGTGATAAACTAATGTGGTAGCTAGCAGCGTGTGTGGATGGTATGGTAGTCCATGGAGGAAATGTTTTACTCAGATTTTTATTTATACAGAATAATATGTATATTCTTAGACCATTAAATATTATGTGTCAATTTTCTATCCCTTGTAATATGTAATCTTGTTATTATGGTGTTTTTGAAAAAAAATAAAAAAAAATAAAGTCTAGTGAAGCCGTGTTGGGCTCTTTCGATTCACTAGCATAGTTTCCTTGTCATCCATCTCATTTTCTTGTTCAAAATACAAAACCAAAGTCTAGTGAAGCCGTGTGAGCCCTGTTTCGATTCACTAGCAACTTGTTGTCCAACTTGTTGTTCTTTCATTAGTTTAATATAGGTATGGCTGAATCTGTTTGCATGAGATTGAGTTGGTAAAGAGGTAATTCATCCTTGTGAGTTAGTTTAGTATAAGGCAGAGAAGGAGTTGTTAGTCAGGGTGATTTGTTGATTGCTTGAATGTGAAAGTGGCTATATTAGCGAGTAAGTTATGATTATAGACTCATGGTTATTTGAGGAATTTGAAGGCAGTCTAAATGTATGATTGAGTGAGTAAGTATGAGGTTAAAAATCCGTATAAGTAGAAAAGATTGTATGGGGTTATAATATAAGATTAAGGTTGATCATGTCTATTTTGTGACCTTACCCCTTGACCTTCTTTTGTTGGTAGTTGTAAACTAGTACTACTTATGAGAAGGTATGTAGCAGATGTTTAAGTATTTGAGATAGAATGTTCCAATTTGATGGATTAGTATATTATGTTTCCCTCGTCATTGGTGGTAGATGATTGATGCTTGACCATTGGATTGAATCTAATGTAGGATGTGGATGTAAGAATAGTGGCATGAGATTAATGATGTATGTTTGTGGGAATAAATATTAGTAGGCTTGATGTGTTGAAATAGTACGTGCTAATGAGTTATGATAAGGAAGACCATAAAGTCAAGGTCGATTATTGTTGTTATGAAGTTCTAGTGTACTAGTGTTTCTTGATGTTTATTTCATGGTTTCCAAGTGAGAATCATGCGTAAGGTTGGGTTGTAAAATCATGTTTAGCACTAGACATTAAGTTTGAACAGTTGAAGTTCATAAAGGTGGATGTGATGATTTCTTGATCAATGATGTTAGTTATATGAAAGTGATCTAATAGGCTTGAACGGTGTATGAAATGGCTTAAGTTTAAATTGATTCGTTATGAAGTATAATGTTGTAGGTATGGTGTAGAAGTATGCCAAGGTGATATGAGGTTGCGGCATATTTTTCTAAGACTATTACATAATTTGTGTGGCTAGTGGTACCATTGAATTGTTAAGTGGAGAAAGACTAGTTAGATGGTATATGGTGATCTAAATAGCCATGTTAAGTGTTAGAATCTAAGTTTGAGATTTGAAGGTTGAACCGATAGAAATAAGTGTTCAAGCATTATACTATGACTATTGGTGGCTATGGGAAAATAGAGTGTATCCCAGAAGGTAGTCATTTGGGTTAATTCTACGAAATGCATGTATTGTCATTTTTTTTTCTTTCAGACCCTAGAGTGCAGTAAGTGTAGTTCAGTTCGAATCTGGTAAGGGATCTCCCAAACTCTAGATGATGACTTGAAGCTAAGGGGGAGATAATAGAATGAATGACCAAGTAAGGCTCTCGGATTCTAGTAGTGATGCAGTATGATTTAGAACATTAGAAAGTGAGGGTGAATCTCAACCCATTCCATCCCCAGTATTTTTTTTGTTATTCGGATGCTTACTCATGCCTTACGATCCAGTTCTGTGATAGTAGTTCATGATTCCTGTATATGATAGAGAGTCGCATACTCTTCCAGTTCCGAGATAATGAGTTCTAGTTCATTCAAGTAGTCGGAATCACATTCCTTATGTTATGAACTCTAGTTGAGGTCACGCAACTCATGACACATGTACTCACTCTTTATAGTGTGCTCAGTCCCGTATAAAAATCTTTTCATGTTTCAGGGTCTTATGTTTTAACATTTTTGTGACCCGCCCTATGCAATGATAGTGGCGATGATGTAAATGTTCTTGTTGATGGAAGATCATAGTATGCTTGTTTAGATACGGCCATAAGTATGAAGTAAGATTTGGGGCCAAGTCTTTGATACATGTGATGGTTCGTGGAAAAGTTTGTGTGTGTATGTTTTTAGGATAGCGCATGGGAGTTATATTGATAATAGTTTAGAAACTATGTGAAGTATGTATTTATGGGTGTTTGCCTTGAAGTTAACATGTGGTTATAAATTAGGCTTGAATGACGTTTTGGGATTGTAGTGGAAGGTCGCCATATGCATTAGCGACTTCATATTAAGAGTTCAGAGTAGTCATTGAAGTGGTAAGGCATGTTATGCTTAGGATGTGATTTTTAAAAGAGGTATAGAAGGTGGCATCATATGGTTTAGAATAATAGCGTGGTGTAGAATGTTGCATTTTTGTGATTTAGAGCTAGGCTTGATCGTGGTGTAAGGATTAAGCTATTTTAGACATTAGTAGGAAAAAAAAACTTGTCAAAGCTCATATGAGAATTTTAAGCTGAATTGAATGAATATGATATTTATAGGGAATAATATAGTTAAGGGATATTCGAGAAGTGTGCTAAGCTTGAAAGTAAGAAGTTGTATTGCCAAAGGTCTGGTAATTCTATCCTAATTTAGGAGTTATATGTCTATATTTCAGACTACAGAGTGGTGTCATTGTGATGATTCCTTAGTGGGTGTCTTGTGTAATCCATACCCAAGATTCGTGGGTCCCTATTACTTCTAGAACTTCCTTAGAGAGAGTGTTGAAGAGAATACTCCAGTTAAGTATGAAGGTCCAGCATAATTCAGTCTGTATAGTCAGTAAGTCAGTTTAACAAGCAGATTCGCATGGCTTGTTTTCTCGTCTTTTCATTTATTCATGATACCCGAAATATCAGACATGCTACTATTCCAAGATAGAGTATACTAGTAATTGCGAGTATAGATCAGTTCATGCTTCATGCATTAGATTCAGATTCCAGGGGTTCAGTTATGATTCAATTCGTAGGTGCCCTGTGCATCGCCTCAGTTCCCCGAATATCTTAGTGAATTGAGAATTCATAGAGGGACATAGGATCCCAAGGGGGAGATACCTCATTCAGTTGCATGCACAGATTCTTATTACAAGCCTCACACCAGTTATCATTGAGTAATCAGTCATACATTCATACGTTAGTCCAGTCAGATATGCGTGCATTAGAAATGCATGTTCAATAGAAAAAGTTCAGCTTATCAGTATCTTTAGTCCTGCGTTCATGAGAAAAACTCAGTCATAGATCCATGCATTAGATATGCATGTTCATTATGAGAATTCAGTTTATGAATAGCTTCAGTCGTGTATTCCATGCATCAGATATGCGTGTCCGATATAAGAAATCACAATATCAGTAGTTCCATCCATATGGTCATGTTTTAGATCAGTGTTTTTTTTATTAGAGGACATATCGTGTCCGCGTTATTCCATATCTTTAAGGCTTCAACAAGTTCCTACCCATCATTCGAGGACGAATGATCTCAAGCGGGAGATAATGTAACACCCCGTAAAAGTCGTGCATGGATTAGCCTTTAATAGAGTGCCCTTAGACTTAAAAACTTGAAAATTTTTCTAAGTGCAATGAGGACTTAGAGTCATTTTAGCTGGCAATCTTCGGGATACAACTTTTCAACCTTCCCGATATCCGCTTTTAGATTTTCTGTAACCCCCCGCATTTTGGGCTACAATGTAGACCATGATTCTGATGTGTTGATAAATCCCGAAGCCATAAAATCCTATGCCAATACGGCATGTTAATTATTTGTGTAGCATGTGAATCCATTCAAGCTTGAATTTAGACCATAGAGGTCCTTTAACTCAAGGACGAGTTGAAACTATTTCGATTGACTAAGTTTTAGTGGACGTTGTAAATTTTGTCAGCTTCCATCGACCATAACTCTCTATATATGTCGAATTAGGAAACCCACTATGTGTCAAATGATAGGTATTCGAGTTAGCTTTCCAACGATACCAATTTTGCTAAAATCCGACACCCGAGCAAGAAGTTATGGCCTTTCAAAGTGATATGCGTCGCCTAACCAATCGCCCATGGCCACTGGAAGGCATAGGCGATAGCCTAGGCGGCGCCTATGTAAACATTGGAAAAGGGATGGGCGGCGCCTATGTAAAGAATTCAAGTGACTTAAACACTCCGTTTTTGGGGCAAAATGGTCCTTTTCCACCCTTACTTAGCCCTAAAACACGAAATTCAGTTCCAAGGACCCCAAAATACACCTTCATTCATCAAAAGTGCTCAAAAATTCTCCTTAGGGTTTCAAAAAAAAAAAACAAAAAACAAGCAACTCAAGATTCAACCGGGAGTTTTAGGAACTAATTGCATATTTTGAATCCTCTCAGCGTAGGCTTCAAGAAGCATCTAATAGTCATAGTAATCGAGGTACGTGGGGTTATCCTAAAATCTCATGGGTGTTGTTTTTATGAACATACATGCGTTTAAATGGGGGTTTTCAATCAAATGCTAATAACTTGCTTTCAATATGATTTCTAAGTCATTTTTTTTATGTCATAGGAATTGTTTGCCTATATACTTCAATGGTTGAAACCATGCATATGTGATTTGAGATTTTCCATGGAAGTTTGATTAATATGAATGATAAATTGCTTTCAAATACCCATGATAATGTCTTGATACCCCATATCATATTGTGACCAACAAAAGAGAGCATGAATTTGAAATAAATATTGTTCACCACTTGTAAATGATGAAGCACCTTGGTTTTTACATGATAATGCATATGTGGAAGTGATATTGATGGCTTGCAAGTCGGGTATGACGATACCCTACAGAATATGATATGTGATTGAATCAGATGAAATTTGAATGCATTGATTTTAAATGAGATAGGTGGATGCCCGAAGAAGGCGTTTGAGTGTAAGGGACCATCGCTGGAAACTGTGTTTGCCGACATGGGAATTTGGTACCAGGCTAAGTGATCTTGAGTACTTGACTTTATGTCATTCCCAAATTGGGATTATAGGTAGGAGCCTGGGCTAAGTGATCTTGGGCACTACCATTGGGTCGAGACACCATGTTGTGTGATCTTGTGTGTCTTCCCCTCACGTATACTCTAATCTCGGCGACAACCGGGGTTTGACAGTTGGTGTAAATTATATAGGGTATTCCACCTAGCTCAGCTGCATTTCATTGTTATTGAAAACAATTACATTATGCCCATGTGTTTTCAAATGATTTGATATGAAACTGCTTTATAATGGCTCTCACCTATATTGTGTAAAAATATTATACTTCTGTTTTGATTTCTCTGCGTACCAGTACTTTTGTATTGACTCCCTTCCCTCCCAGGTTCGGAGGCACAGTCTAGGGTCCAGATAACCAGTAAATTTCTTCCGACAGATCACAGAATCAAGTGGTGAGCTTTCTATACTTCGGATGGCCTGACGTCTTCTATTTCATCAACTTTACCACGTGGCCTTTTATTAGAAGTCCATGTCATTAATTAAAATAAGCAAAAAGGCTCAAATATGCCATTGAACTATCAAAAATAGCTCATTTATGCCAACAGTTAAAAGTTCTGCTCATTCATGCCATTACCGTTATAAAATCAACCCTCTCATGCCATTACTTTTTAATGATGGATTTTTAAAAATAGCTTTGCCACGTGGTCTTTTAGTAGAAGTCCACGCCATTAATTAAAAGAAATCAATATTAATTTCAAAATATCTGAAATTAGTTAATATCGGGATTATTTATTCCAGCATTTATACCATAATAATGGGAGAAGTTATCCCCATATACATGGCGGGATAATTGGAATAGCATACTTCTTTTTAGCCGTTATTTGAAAATGATTTTTAAACAATGTAACCAGGGGCGGATGTACATGTATTCCAGGGGGTTCATCCAAACCCTCCTTCGTCGAAAAATTATACTAAATATACGCGATCAAATTTTTTTTCTATGTACATATATATAAGGTTGAACCCCTTTGACTCAACCAAAAGGCTTGGTTCAGTGGCAAAGGGGCTTCATGATTTCGCGTGTGAGGCCTCAGGTCGCGGGTTTGAATCCGCCTAAAGGCATCTTTTTAAATTTTTTACTTCACGGACAAATCTGGAACAAAAATAAATTTAGAAGTCGCGAGTTTGAATCCCCTTAAAGACAACTTTTTTTATGTTTTACTTCAAGGATTAATTTGGAACAAAATTAAGTTTAAAAGTTTTTATTTTTTTCAAATAACCTAAAGACTTCATTTTTCTACCATTCTCCTTTCCAAATAAGCTCTTTCCCCTTTACAACTCCAACAAACCAGAACAACAACTCTTTCATTAACAAATTTGGTCCTAAAAAAATTGATAGATATTAAGCTATGCGTTAAAGCTGTAATGGTTGTCGGGTACTCCGGAAAGGTTAAACCTTGTTGAGAAAGAGGCAGAATAGATTTTTAATTAAACCCCCAATTCAAAGTCCCTAAAGTCTCTCCCAATCTTTCTCTTCCTTTAACCCATAAATTAAACCCCAATTCTGACTTCTGATTGATTACCGTAGTCGCCTAGTTGGACATCGCGGCATCGCCTTTCGCGTTTCAACCTCCATTTCTTGCTACCGGCTGGTCTTCCCCAATCTCCAATTTCACTCTGTCTCTGTTATGGCTTCTTCGGTAATTGTTAATTTTCATTTTTCTTGATTTTAATTTTCTAGAATCCTATTTCTATATATTTGCTACTTGATTTTTGATTTTTATCTGTATAAAAGCTTCTTCTTTTTTCGACTGATGTAAAAGATGGTTGATTGCTACTTGATTTTTGATTATTATCTATGTAAAAGCGTTTTTTTTTTGTTCATTTAATTAGGTATAAAGAGGTAGTTTTATTTTTATGTTGATTTATACGTTCTAACTAAGTTCTTGTTTGGGAGTTGGGACTTGGCATATTTGTTGTTGTTGTTGTTGTTGTAGTGGTCTCTCATCCTTTCCTAACTTAATTGGGACTAGGCATATTTGTTGTTGTTGTAGACCTATAGTGATAACTCACCGACCTCAACTTGTTTGAAACTATGCATATTTGTTGTTTTGTTGTTGTTGTAGTGGTCTCTCAGCTGACCCCAATTCATTTGGGACTAGGCATATTTGTTCTTGTAGTAGTGGTATCTCACCGACCTCAACTTTTTTGAGACTAGGCATGTATGTTGTTGTTGTTGTTGTAGTGGTATCTCAGCCGATCCCAACTTGTTGTTTGGGACTAGGCATATATGTTGTTGTAGTGGGATCTCAGACCTGTTGAATGCTAAGATTGCTTCCTGTTATATTCTTGTCTTGTTGGCCATTATCAGTTACGATTAGTGTCCTTTCTCTTGTTTAGTATAATACTTAGCATTTTCTAATCCTGGGATATTGCAAGATATTTCAGGGAATGCTCTTAATATATTCATGATTTTTTTTTTATCATAGGTTTGTGAGCTGTTCTTCTTCGTGATTACTGCTGAATGTTTGCTTCTCAACTTTTGAGAATTTTTCGGACTCTATCAGTTGATGCGAACCATGAAAGTCGGTACGTGTGCAAACTCTAATTTGCTACAAAATGCAGAATAGTTAGCCATTGAGCCTTTCTTTATTGAACTGTTGCAGGAGCTTATTAAAGAGAAAATTCCTTCATATATATATCTGACCCGACCCGACCCGCATAGTTGTGAATACTATTAGCGATGTAGCGTGCTTACTTATTATGCTTGAACCCCCTTCATGAAAATCCTGCGTCCGCCACTGAATGTAAACTCCACTAATTCGGGAGAAGCTATCCCATATGCATGGCGGGATAATTAGGATAATAGACTTCTTTTAAGTCGTTATTTGGAAATGATTTTTTCAATAATATATACTCCCCTAATTCGTGATGGGAGAATGGAGAAGTTCTATTGGTACGCCTCTTTCTTTTTCTTGCTTGCCCTAATCGTTCATTGATTTATTTTCTTGCAACTTCGGAGTATATATTGAAGTCACTAGAATTAAAACTAATCAGTTACTGTAGGATAGAATTTTTGAGGTTTCTGTTAGCGTAGCATTTATAATGATTTAGAATCAACTAGAAATAGCCAAAGGATATACATTAATCACTATTTTTTCTGATTAGAAAAATAGTTGTTGTTGTAGGAAAAAAATATCTTAATGGGTGTGGGTCGGGTTATGTTAAATGAATCGGTTGTTTTTAATCGGTCTAAGATAATTTAAATTAATATTAATTTATTTTAATTAATGTCACGGACCTCTAATAAAAGGCCACATGACAAAACTGTTTTTGAAAACCCACAATTAAAATGTATTGACATGGGTGAGCTGATTTTATAACGATGATGGCATGAATGAGCTGAACTTTTAACTGATGGCATAAACGAGCCATTTCTAATAGTTTAATGTCATATTTGAGCCTTTTTCCTTATTTTAATTTATGACATGGACCTTTAATAAAAGGTCACGTGGTAAAGTTGTTTTTGAAAACCACCGTTAAAAATTAATGGCATGGATAAGCTGATTTTGTAACGGCGATGGCATGAATAAGCCAAACTTTTAACTGGTGGCATAAATGAGCCATTTTTTATAATTCAATGGTATATTTGAGCCTTTTCCCTTTTTGTCTTGTATGTTTCTGGATGGAAGAGCTAAGTTAGTCATGTATAAGAATTCAAATACATTGAATGAAGTCTTTCTGTTGATGAATAGTTTCCGAAAAGTAACAAGGAATTGCTTTATTGGATGATATTTGAGAATGACATTTTCCTACTCTTTTAGCTCCTTAAATATGCTTGACTAGATCACAGTAAAGTATTCTTTTTTTTAATAAAACCGAACCACATAAATAAATGTCTAATCAAGTATAATCAAATAAATTTCTTACTAAGCTATCTTTGGGTGCTAACTCTCTTAATGTCTCTATTCCTCCTTCATTGAGGAATTTGAACAACTTGTTCTATCTGTTTCTTTATGAGAATCAACTTTCTGGCTCCGTTCCCGAAGAAATAGGTTACCTAAGGTCTCTTACTGAACTAGATTTGAGTACCAATTTTCTTAATGGTTCTATTCCTCCTTCATTGGTGAATTTGAGCAACTTGTCCTATTTGTCTCTTTATGAGAATCACCTTTCTGGCTGTATTCCTGCAGAAATAGAAAAACTTGTGTAACGCCCCACATTTCGGGCTAGAATAAAATATATGACACTAATTCGTTGATAATCCCCGAGCCTTAAATCCTATGCCAATTTGGCATGTTAATCAAGTTTGTAGTATGTGAATCCATTTGAGCATGAATTTAGACCATAGAAGTCCTTCAACTCAAGGACGAGTTAAAACTATTTCGATCGATTAAGTTTTAGTGGACGTTGTAATTTGTGTCAAATTCTATTGACCATAACTCATTGTATATGATGAACTGGGTGGCCTACTATATACCAAATTGTAGATAATTGAATAAGCTTTCCAACGATACCAAATTCGCCTAAAACGGACACCCGGTGAAGAAGTTATGGCCTTTCAAAGTTGAATGTGTCGCCTATGCACATATAGGCGATGCATAGGGCGGCGCCTATGCAAATATAGGCGATGCATAGGGCGGCGCCTATGTAAATTTAGGCAATGCAAAGGGAGGCGCATAGTTATGGTTTCAGGTGACGAAAACACTCCGTTTTGAGTTACTTTAAGTGCAAGTTAGTCCTTACAAAACCCAAAATCGTCCTTACCCACTCCTAAACGGATTTGGGCCTATTAACAACATTGAAGCCTCCTATAAAATCCCAAAAATCTAATCCTTCAAGAACTTAAGAGAAGGAGCAACTAGGGTTTGAGAAAATAAGCTTGAAGGACCGATCATTCCGAAACTTCTTCGTGAAATAAATTACAGATTCGGAATCCTCTCGACGTAGGCTTCTATAGACACCAAAAATTCGTGGAGAATAAGGTACGCGGGGTTTTCCTAAAATCTCATGGGCATAGAAATCATGTTTTAAGAATTGGGTTTTCGAATTCATGTACATACTCATGTTTCAGAAGCTTTAATGATATTGTTTTGGCCTTTTGGCTTTCCCCCAAAGTGATTTGAAAGTTATATGTATATATATATATGCGTTTGTCCTAAAATATGAATTTAGAGCATGATTTTCATGAAACCTCTCTCTTAATGTAAATTTTTCCATGTTTCACGTAATATACAATGTTTTGAACACGAAAGAGAGGGTTGTGAATGTTTAATATGCATGTAATGAAAGAATGCATGGTTTTGCCAAAAATGCACATGACCACCATATGTTTGATGAAAGTTTTGCATGGATTTGACTTGATTTTCGGAACATGACATCTTTAATGCAAATTACATGTTTTGGTGGTCTAAACTATGTTTTGAATGAAAGCTCTTGCTTAATACATTATGGCTCAGAAATAGGACTTGCAAGTCTTGGTATGACGATACCAACTCAGACAAATGCCATAACAGACACAGACTAGTTCAGAAATTAGATTTTTATCAGACTCTCATGATTTAGAAATTTCAGAATGATACATGTTCAGAAAAGGCTAAAATAGGGCATAAAGAGAGCTTAGGTGGTTCCCTGAAGAAGGCGGGAGTTTCAGACAACTCTTTGCCTAAAACCGTGGTTTGCCGACCCGGGTATATTATTATGCGCTGACTTAAATGTCCTGTGGCGTATCAGACTCAGACACTCCAACCCTTGCGGCACAATTGGGTTGGGGGCTTCCCCGCCGAGTCAATGGAGGATTCCATATAGACCGTGGAATATTCAGACTTGTAGGGGAATACCACCTAACTCAGAAGTAAAACACAGATCATGATTTGAAATGAACAGACAGGTTGCATGTTTTCAGAAAGTGCCCATGTATTTTTCAGAAACAGTTTTATACATGATGTCTTGATGAAAAATTGCTTTCCCTTAATATATATATATATATATGTATGTTCCATTATACTACTTTTGGATTGCTTCGCGTGCCAGTACTTTTGTGCTGACCCCCCCCCCCCCCCTCCTTCCAGGTCCTGAGGCACAATCTAGGGGTCCAGCTACTCAGTAGACATTCTCGGGTTTGCAGACTTGATCTCACAGTGGTGAGCCTTCTATTATTCGGAAGGCCTAATTATGTCAGACACTATCTTATTTATTATGTTTTTGGTTTACTGGGGGCCTTGTCCCAGCTTCTTTTCAGACAAATGTTTATGTTCCTAGTAGAGATTTCGCAGACTGATGTCAGATAGTATTTTTCAGAAATATTGCAGGACTTGACCATGTTTTCCGTACTCAGTTTCAATTCCGCATTTTATTATGATTATGAATGTCGTGCATGATAACCAGATAGAGAATGGGTGTTCCGGGCCTTCCTGGTTGGGGATGCTCGTCACGGCTAGGGCCTAGGCTCGGGTCGTGACAACTTGCCAATCTCGTTGAAGCTTATCTTGAAACAAAATAATTAACAGGTCACATCCCTCCATAAATAGGTGACTTGACCAATGCAAAACTGTTCTACGTTTTCTCCAATGAATTGTTTAGTCCCATTCCTGCAGAAATAGAAAAGCTTGCCAATCTCGTTGAAGCTTATCTTGAAAAAAAACAATTAACAGGTCACATCCCTCCAGAAATAGGTGATTTGACCAATGCAAAACTGTTCTACGCTTTCTCCAATGAATTGTTTGGTCCCATTCCTGCAGAAATAGGGAAGATGAGGTCACTTCAGAATTTAAGCTTACAAACAAACAATCTTTCTGGTCTAATTCCAAAAACTATAGGTGACTTAACTGAGCTCAAATATCCTAGTGAGTTGGGGAAGCTGAAAAACCTCAATGATCTGGGATTATCCAATAATCAACTCTCTGGTCCAATTCCATCTTCCTTTGGCAATTTGAGAAATTTGCAAGGTCTATTTCTTACTGACAACAATCTGACGACTGAGGGAATTCCTTCATCTATTTGCAATTTGACATCATTAGTAAGGCTAGATTTGGCCGGAAACAACTTGAAGGGTTAAATTCCTCAATGTTTGGGCAGTATCAGTGGCCTCCTGGTGTTGATGATGTCAGATAATAATCTCAGCAGAGAGATCCCTTTGTCTATTGGCAATTTAACGTCACTGCGACGTCTAGTTTTGGCCAGAAACAACTTGATGGGAGAAATTCAACAATGTATAGGAAATATCTTTGGTCATCTTTGGAATTTGGATATGCAAAACAATTATCTTTCTGGGACTCTTCGAATAACTTTTAAAAATGGATGTGCACTCCAATTATTCAACTTGAATGGCAATGAACTAGAGGGGAGAATCCCTCAGTCTTTCGCCAACTGCACAAACTTGCTAGTTCTTAATCCCTCATTCCCCACGTGGTTGGGAACTCTGTGAAGAATAGTAGATTTAAGATTGAGATCAAACAATAATCTCAATGGAGAGATCCCTTCGACTGTTTGCAGCTTAGAAAATCTACTAATTTTAGATTTGTCAAGAAACAATCTCAAGGGAGCAATTCCGCAATGTTTGGGTAATATGCTTCGTCTTGAGGTTTTGGATATGCAACACAACAATCTTTCCAGGACCTTTCAGAGTACTTTTAGCATTGGGAATTGTTATCTCAGAAGCGTCAATTTATATGGAAATAAGCAAGAGGGAAGAATTCCACGTTCATTGGAAAATTGCCAACGACTAGAAGTTGTTGATTTAGGAGATAATCTCCTCAACGATACATTCCCAATGTGGTTGGGGACTCTACCTGAGCTACAAGTGTTAAGTTTGCGATCCAACAAATTGCATGGACCCATCAGAACTTCAAGGTTCATCAAGAACTTGTTTCCCAAGCTTCAAATCATAGACCTTGCTTCCAATGCATTTACGGGAGAGTTACCGGTAAATCTTTTTCAAAATTTAGAAGCCATGAAGAGAGTTAATCAGACTCGGACGGAATCAAGTAACACAAGAGATGGTTATTACCAAGATTCCGTAACTCTCGTAACAAAGGGACTGAAGCTTGAAGTTGTGTCAATCTTGTCTTTCTTTGTACACTCCTGTCGATTTTTCAAGTAACAGATTTGAAGGACACATTCCAGATATTATGGGAGATCTCATTGCACTTCGTGTGCTCAACTTATCTCATAATGAATTGCAAGGTCATATTCCGCCATCACTCAAAAATTTACCTTTAGTTGAATCATTGGACCTATCATCTAACCATCTTGTAGGAAAGATACCTGAACAACTTACATCTCTTACGTTTCTTCAATTCTTGAATCTCTCCCACAATCAGCTCCAAGAATGCATTCCGATAGGACGCCAATTTGCTACATTCGAGAATAACTCGTATACAGGTAATGATGGGTTACGTGGACATCCTTTTTCAAAACGGTTTTGACTCTGTAAAACTGATTTGAGAACAGAGATTCCGACTAAGGAATTCTGTTGATCGAGGGGAAGGTGTTAGGCACCCCTTGATCCCGTGGTTAGACCACGGTCGCTTGGTGGAGCATATCGGCTAATTTAACACTACGAATGTATAAACCACACAAAGCACGCAAAACAATCAATCAAGCAAAACAAAATAAAATAATCCAAAATTTAGTGTCCAGTCCAATTATACAGTCCCGAAATAAAAAGATACGGAAATATAAATCTACTATATTCTAGGATAATCCTAACTACGCTCCATTGCTTTCTCCACCCGACGTTCCGGGCCTTGATCGTGCGCCATCTTCAAGTACATGATACTTCGGGGCATTCCCCGGATAAATCAATACAAATTCCTCGGGGCATTCCCCGGCCAAATGAATACACTTGAATCCAATGCGATAAACTAGAAAAGAAATATTTACACGCACATTCAAACATTCAACCAAAATACAAGTTCTAAATTTGCCTACCCGAACCTGCATTTGTCTATCCATTTCAACATATCATAATTCTATCACGTTCCAACAATCCTTATGCTCATTCCGAATTGAACGAGACAACACTAAACCAAAGTTAATCTAAATTCACCCATTTTTACCAATTTCTCAATTCCGCCTCAAATTCCTTATTAATGTTAAATTTCCACAATTCATGATTTCTATTTCAACAATCCACAATCACTTTTCAACGAAATTAAGCAACAAATCAATATCAAAGTAGCAATTCATCACCAATCCAAATCAAACAACACACGAGATTACACTCAATGCACCATATTCCATCAACAATGAAATAAAAAGAGGAAAAGAGTAGAAATGGACCTCAACGATGATTTTATTCCAAATATCAGTCAATCGAGAAGACGAATCTGCATGCCAAAAAACCTCGATTCGAACCTCAACAACGAACCAATAGGAAATTCACAACTCGGCTGACCAACCCAAAATATAGCAAACCCCAAAACAATTTCGCACCAATGAGACCGAGATAGAAAATGAACGTTCGAAACCTCGATGCTACTGACCCGTTAGTACCCTCGCCGTTTTTCTCAGTTACAGGTGATGGAGATGGATTGACCTCACTGATTTACTTGTTTTCCGGTAGATACCATCCATTTTCCGTCAAATATCACTGGAGTCAGACCGCAACAGATCGGTTCTGTCGATTTGGGACTGATTTTGCTAATTCCGGCGAGTTCTCGCCAATTTCAATGGGTTACCCGACCGAGTTTTCGCTATTTTCCGGCGAAGAGAAGGTCTCCGGAACAGTGACGCGATGGGGACTATTGTTTCTCTCCTCTCTCTCACTCCCGCATCTCAGTTTCTCCAACCAGCTCTCTCCGATCGATTGTGCGTCTCCCCGAAGAAGAAACCCAAAAATGGATCCCGTTTCTCCCCTCAATCTTCTCTCTCGATCTACTCTATTTTTTGTGTGTACATAGAAGAATGAAGCTTTTTTTTGTGGGAATCCCTGGAGTAGTGAGGATGAGTGTGTATCGTGTTATCTGTAGATGTGTGTATATATTAGGATGGGGTAGTGGGGTAGGGTAGTGAGGTAGGGGTAGGGGTAGGGGTAGAGTTTGTTAGAGTAGGATAGTTAGGTGTTGTTTTTTAATTGGAGGGATAAGGGTTAGGTGTCCATTTTTTATTGGGTGGGTTGTTGGAATATTAGAAGATAAGGCAAAATTGGTTAGGGTTTGTTAGGGGTTTGTTATTATTATTTTTTTTTCTTATTTTTTGTGGGGAATAATTAAAATGGGTGAGACACATGATAAGGTGAAATAAATAATATGAATAAAATTAGACTTCGGGAAGGATAAAATTAGGTGTCTACATCATGCCCCCTTTGAATGCAAACACGAAGTGTTTTGAGACAAAGAAGTAGACAGCGAGACCAATTTTTGACCTGACCATTATTCGAAGAAAGAAACAGAAGAAAGAAGGACAACCGGGTTTTGACTTAAGACATCTTACCTGCTCTCATTATGAGAGAATCAAGTCACGGGTATTTCGAAGGATTGGAAGAGAAGTGGACTATACCGAGTTGGAGAGTCGAGTGAGGTTCCATCGAGGTTCCGGTCCGCGGCTCTGTCATTACATCAAAAAATGAAAATTACAAGTTAAAACATAAATGAAATTAAAAAATCCTATCTATACAGCTCCTGTTGGCTCTTGACTCGACTTTTATCACCCTATTCTTCAGGCGGGCTCCTGACTTGCAATTTCTTTCAACTTGTTGCTTGGCTTTCAATTGTTTCGTTTTGTTGCTTAACTTTTCGTTTCTTCATCCTGTTCTCCAGGCGGGCTCCTGACTTGCTATTTCATCACCCTGTTCTTCAGGAGGGCTCCTGAATTGCTATTTCATCACCCTGTTCTTCAGGCGGGCTCCTGAAACCCAAAATTAAAACTAGAACGAAAATTATCCCAAACAAAAATTATAATAAAGTAGTATTTCATTTTTTGAAAGCGTTGTCCCATTTTCCAGGAGGGTTCTGAACAGAAAATAAAGTCCCATTTTTCAGGAGGGTCCTGAGTTGAAAGTAAATTCCCGTTTTTCAGGAGGGTCCTGAACAACAAGTAAAATCCCATTTTTCAGGAGGGTCCTGAACAGAAAGTAAAATTTCATTTTTCAGGAGGGTCCTGAACAGAAAGTAAAATCCCATTTTTCTGGAGGTTCCTGAACATAAAGTAAAATCCCATTTTTCAGGAGGGCCCTGAACAGAAAGTAAAATCCCATTTTTCAGGAGGGTCCTAAACATAAAGTAAAATCCCATTTTTCAGGAGGGCCCTGAATAGAAAGTAAAATCCCATTTTTTCAGGAGGGTCCTGAACATAAAGTAAAATCCCATTTTTCAGGAGAGTCCTAAACATAAAGTAAAATCCCATTTTTCAGGAGGGTCCTGAACAAAAGTAAAATCCCATTTTTCAGGAGGGTCCTGAACAACAAGTAAAATCCCATTTTTCAGGAGGGTCCTGAACAAAAGTAAAATCCCATTTTTCAGGAGGGTCCTGAACAGCAAGTAAAATCCCATTTTTCAGGAGGGTCCTGAACAAAAGTAAAATCCCATTTTTCAGGAGGGTCCTGAACAACAAGTAAAATCCCATTTTTCAGGAGGGTCCTGAACAAAAGTAAAATCCTATTTTTCAGGAGGGTCCTGAACAAAAGTAAAATCCCATTTTTATTTGAGGGTCCTGAACAGCAAGTAAAATCCCATTTTTCAGAAGGGTCCTGAACATAAAGTAAAATCCCATTTTTCAGGAGGGTCCTGAACAAAAGTAAAATCCCATTTTTCAGGAGGGTCCTGAACAACAAGTAAAATCCCATTTTTCAGGAGGGTCCTGAACATAAAGTAAAATCTCACGGATGTGCATTTCCAATGGTAGCTGAATTAAGTGAAGTGAATTTGCCCCTATTTCAACAAAGAAAATTTGTCAGTTAAAAACTTAGTGGTGGTTTGCATCTCTTGTCTTCTCAGGTATCTGCCCCAGCACTCACTCCTTTCATCTTTGTTCTAAATAGCTGACACCTGTCCTGTCTTGCTGCATCATCGACCCGGATCCAGATTGAGGGAAGTGAGTTCTGACTCGAACAATGGGCTTCCATTTTACCATGCCTCTGAGGTGCACCCTTTTCCCAAATCTGAATGCTTTCACGAATCCAACAGTCTGTCGGTTGATAGACTTCCTTTGTTTTATGTTGAATTACGATCATATTTATTTCTTGTGTTGTTCCTTGGCTTTTCCTCGTATAATTGGAAAGACTGGTAGTAAATTTTGAAATCCTTTCTCGCTTGTTTTGACACAGACTTGACTTAAAATGTAAAGAAATGATGGTGACTTTTATTTTGATAAATGACATAAAAAGACAAAAAGCATAAATATGTAAATGAAAGAAAAGGGCAATGTCCCATATTCAAAAAGAAAACTTATCTGAATACGACAACCAACTCCAATGAGTATGACATGCATTTTGGATTGAGCTGCCTGATCTTCCTATCCAAACTCCCCATTTGTTGTTGAGTTCATGCCTTTGTTGCTGAGCCGCTTCTTCAAATCCATTGGACTCATACATCACATTCGATTGACGACATCTTAAAAGACTTTCGTCAACAAATCTCTTTCTTTTCACTTTTCGCTTTTCTCTTGAACTCTCCATCGCCTTACGGTGCCCGTGAGAGTTTTCACCAATAAGACTCTCTCATTTTTATTTCTCTCCACTCACCATCGCCTTATGGTTCCTGCGAGGGTTTTCACCAATAAGACTCTTTCATTTTCCTTTCTCTCAACTCACCATTGCCTTATTATGCCCATGGGGTTTTCACCAATAAGACTCTCTTATTTTGTATTTCTTTCCTAATTTCTTATGCTGAGGGAGAGAAGTGGTACCTCATAATGTATCATCATATCCATTGCATGCTTAGCCTTAACATTATCCAAAATTGATCTGAAGGACTTTCTTTGGTTGTAACTTGGCTTTTGGATAAGGTTAGAAAAGGATGGCAAGGGGTTCAAACGACACTTGAAATGGGGGTGGGACTTACAACTTTTGGAATGGACTCAAATGACATGTTAACTCATGCCCCAATTTCGTTGACTGGGTGAATCTTAAATCTTTATTTGGTTGGACCGAGCCCAAAATAGGGCAGCCTACGTATCTCACTCCCGAGAGAGGAGAATCAGGTCGCACGTAGTTCCATCAGCTTGTTCTTTGTTTTGATTTGATTTTTTCTTTTATTTTCAAACTCTTTCTTTTATTCTTATTTTCTTGACATTTATCTTTGACTCTATTTTGATTCCAAAAGAGGGATATGAAAGAAAAATAAAACGAAGCTCAAATGGGTAAACAAAGGATGACACAATGTTTGGATAGAAGAATAAAATGCCTTCATCATATCAATCTTCAAAAATGTAAGTACTAAACATGCAATAAAATCGACAAAGGATCAAATATCATACATAATATCTTTTGACCACATCAGCATTGATAGCTATTTCTGCCATTTTGCCCTCAATATCTGTCAAATATAAAGATCCATTGGGCAACACTTTCTTCACAACGAAGGGACCTTGCCAGTTAGGGGAGAACTTGCCTTTCGCTTCAACCTGGTGAGGAAGGATACGTCTCAATACCAACTGACCAACTTCAAAATTCCTGGGACGAACCTTTTTGTTATACGCTCGAGCCATCCTCCTCTGATACAACTGGCCATGACACACAGACGTTATCCATTATCCTCTATCAAACTCAAATGTTCCATTCGGGTTTTTACCCATTCGTCATCATCAATCTCTGCTTCTACAATGACTCGAAGAGAGGGAATTTCAACTTTCGCAGGGATGACTGCTTCTGTCCCATACACCAATAAATATGGAGTTGCCCCTGTTGAAGTGCGAACAGTGGTAGGATACCCTAGCAATGTAAACGACAACTTTTCATGCCACTGTCTAGACCCTTGTACCATTTTTTGCAGTATTTTTTTATATTCTTATTGGCGGCTTCTACAGCACCATTGGCCTTTGGGCGATATGGAGTAGAATTTCGATGTGCAATCTTAAACTGTTGACATACTTCTTGCATCAACTTACTATTGAGATTGGTAGCATTGTCTGTAATGATCATCTTTGGAATTCCAAATCTACTAATGATATTGGCATGAACAAAGTCTACCACAGCCTTCTTTGTCACTGACTTGAAAGTTACCGCTTCTACCCACTTTGTGAAGTAGTCAATGGCTACCAAAATGAATCTATGTCCATTTGATGCCTTTGGCTCAATCGGTCCAATCACATCCATTCCACAAGCCACGAACGGCCATGGAGTGGCCATTGCATGCAACTCAACAGGAGGAGAACGTATCAGATCGTCGTGCACCTGACATTGATGACACTTTCGAACAAATTGAATAGAATCCCTCTCCATAGTAAGCCAGTAATAACCTGCTCGAAGAATCTTCTTTGACAAGACATGACCGTTCATATGCGACCCGCATACTCCAGAGTGTATTTCAACCATGATTGCCGAGTCTTCTCTTGCATCTACTCACCTCAAAAGTCCCAGATCTGGGGTTCTCTTATATAAGATTCCCCCACTTAAGAAAAATCCACTATCCAAACGCCTAATAGTCCTCTTTTGATCGTTGGTGGCATATGTTGGGTATTCTCCTGACTGAATGTACTGCTTTATATCCAAGAACCATGGTTCTCCATCGATCTCTTCTTCAACCGCATTACAGTAAGCATGCTGATCACGACTCTGTATATGCACTGGATTGATGTAGGCTTTATCAGGATGTTGGAGAATTGAAGACAGAGTGGCTAAAGCCTCAGTAATTTCATTATGAATCCTTGGAATATGCCTAAATTTTACTAACACAAATCGTTGACATAGCTCCTGCAAACATTGTCGATACGGGATGAGCTTCAAATCTCGCGTCTCCCAATCACCTCGGATTTGATGGACAAGCAAATCTGAATCTCCCAACACCAATAATTCTTGGACTCCCATATCAACAGCTAACCTCAAACCAAGAATGCAGGCTTCATACTCTGCCATATTGTTAGTACAGTAGAATCGAAGTTGTGCTTTTACTGGGAAATGTTGTCCCGATTCAGAGATAAGAACCACACCTATTCCGACTCCTTTCATATTGACAGCTCCATCGAAGAATAACTTCCAACCTGGATATGCATCTATAACGACTTCATCGACACACGACACTTCTTCGTCAAGAAAATATGTCTTTAATGGCTCGTACTCTTCATCGATGGGATTCTCAGCAAGATGATCTGCCAAGGCTTGGGATTTCATGGTGGTTCGAGTCACATATACAATGTCGAACTCGGTAAGTAATATTTTCCACTTCGCCAATCGACCTGTCGGCATAGGCTTCTGAAAGATATACTTCAAAGGATCCATGCGGGAGATGAGATAAGTAGTATAGGATGAGAGATAATGCTTCAACTTTTGTGCTACCCAAGTTAGGGCACAACACGTCCTTTCAAGAAGAGTATAATTGGCCTCATATGTGGTGAACTTCTTGCTAAGATAATAAATAGCCTGCTCTTTTTTGCCTGTGACATCATATTGACCCAGGACACAACCGAAAGAATTGTCCATGACTGATAAATATAAGATCAAAGGACTACCAGGCTCTGGGGGTACCAGCACGGGCGGATTTGACAAATATCTTTTGATTCGATCGAACGCTTCCTGACATTCTTCAGTCTATTTTACCGCAACACTTTTTTTAGCAACTTGAATATGGGCTCACAAGTGGTTGTGAGTTGATCAATAAACCTGCTAATATAGTTCAGTCTACCAAGCAAACTCATCACCTTCGTCCTATTCTTGGGCGGGGGAAAATCCTGAATGACTTTGATTTTAGAGGGATCCAATTCAATCCCCCGATGGCTGACTACAAACCCCAACAGCTTTCCAGACGGAACTCCAAATACACATTTTGCCGGGTTGAGTTTGAGATTATACCTGCGAAGCCTTTCAAAGAACTTTCTTAAATCTTTAACATGGTCGGCCAGACTTTTTGACTTAATAATCACATCATCCACGTATACCTCAATCTCCTTATGCATCATATCATGAAACATAGTGGTCATGGCTCTCATGTATGTTGCTCCCGCATTCTTCAAATCGAACGGCATCACTCGATAACAATAGGTCCCCCATGGTGTGATAAAAGACATATTCTCTGCATCTTCATCATCCATAATGATCTGGTGATATCCGGCATAGCAATCCATAAAAGAGGCAACCTCGTGTTTAGCACAGTTGTCTAACAAAATATGGATGTTGGGCAGTGGAAAATCATCTTTCGAACTTGCTCTGTTCAAATCACGGTAATCAACACACACTCAAATTTTGCCATCTTTCTTTTGTATGGGAACAACATTGGATAACCACATGGGATAACGAGTCACTCGAATTACTTTGGCTTCAAGTTGTTTCATGTTTTCCTCTTTGATTTTTATACTTACATCAGTTTTGAACTTCCTCAACTTCTGTTTGACAGGAGGGAATGCGGGATCAGTTGGCAATTTGTGAGCCACTAATTCAGTGCTTAAACCAGGCATATCATCATAAGACCATGCAAAAACATCCTTATAATCAATTAATGCTTGAATAATTCTATCTTTTAGCTGTGGCAAAGCATGTACACTGATTTTAGTTTCCCTAACATCTTCTTGATCCCCTAGATTTATTGGCTCAGTCTCATTCAAATTAGGATTCAGTTTGTCTTCAAACTGTTCCAACTCTTTGCTTATTTCTTCTAGTGCTTCTTCTTCATCATATTCCCCATCCTGCTTCATTACATCTTGATTAGTTTGGATTTTAAGGTCAGGCTGAAAATTCCGCATGCATGTCATGTCATTAGAATCAACATAAAGAGAAATGTATATAAAAAGAAAAGAAAAACAATATATATTAGACACGAATCAAAAGGGACATTGCATTTCATTAAATAAAAAGATAGAAGGGTTTAAACATAGATGCCAACATAACATAAAAAAACTAAAATCCGAATTACAACCCTGAAATAACTCGGATAAACAGAAAGAAAAACAAAATAAACTACCAAAACTCCCTCCTGACGGGAAGAGGAGTGACTTCCCAATTATTGATCCGGACAGCTGGACCTATGAATTGCACGTCTGCCATAATGGTACCTTCTCTTGCTTTGACCATATCAACATCAATAAAAAGATTCTGGCAGTCATCAACCAATTCAACTTCAGATTCCACATGCTTTGTGACACTGCTCTTAACAAATGATTCACTGAGTAGTGGCATTGGGCGAGGGAGTGACCATGTTTCTTTTTTCCTTCCCTTGGCTTTCTTTAGATCTTCAATCGTAGGCTCAAATCCCAGACCAAACGTGCCCACGTTCTCACTAAGACATATGGGACGAACTATACCGTGCAGAGATGTTCCCAAACCCTTTCCTGGCTCAAATCCGTATTTCCAAAGTTCACTCACCATCATGATAGAAGCGGAAGACAATTGCGGTCCCGGTATAACCTGTCATTCAAGGATACGATTCACTGGCTCTGTATCAAAAATTTGATAGATGGATGTCTCCTCTACGTTATTTTCTTCAATAAGAGACAAAGGAGAATCTTCGCTGGCGGACAAATCTCCTTCACCGTGAATAACCACTTCTTTCCTGTCATGCTCAAACTTAATCATTTGGTGCAGTGTAGATGCAACCGCCTTGGCCTTGTGGATCCACGGCCTTCCCAATAACAGATTGTAAGAGGAGTCTATATTCAATACTTGAAACTCTATGGCGAATTCAACGGGCCCTATGATCAACATTAGTTCTATTTCGCCAATGGAGTTTGATTTTGAACCATCGAAAGCCCTAACACATACATTGTTGGGCCTGATCCTCTCAGCACCGATATTCAACTTTTGCAAAGTAGAAATAGGGAAAATATTTGTACCTGAACCTCCATCAATCATAACGTGAGTGACGTAGAACTCGTCGCACTTCACTGTAATGTAAAGGCCCCGGTTATGCCCTGTACCTTGAACATGCAATTCGTTATCAGAAAAGCTAATCCGATTCACCTCAAAGATTTTTCCAACCAATTTCTCAAGCTGATTTACTGTACTCTCCCTAGGAACATATGCCTCATTTAATACCTTCAGTAAAATATCACGATGCTCCTTGGAGTGCAAAAAAAAATATAAGAGGGAAATTTGAGTAGGGGTTTTCTTCAACTGGTCTATTATTGAATACTCTGGAAATTTCATCTTTTTCAAAAATTCTTCATCTTCTTCTTCGGTGATAGGATTTTTGATGGATGACGGTCCACTCACCATTGGCTTGGACTTTCTTAAGACTTCAGGCACGAAGCATCTTCCTGACCTAGTCACACCCCCTACCTCATCTACATCTTCCACTACTTATTTCCCGTGATAGGTCATCACAGTCCGCCCATAATTCCAGGGAACCTTTTTCGTATCATCTATCGGAGGTTGGGTCACCGGTTTGAGGACAATAGGTGCTGCCATTGCTCCATTCACCATCAATATGGGCTAACTCAGAGCTCCTACCACTATCAATTTAGGTTTATCCTGACTTAAATCAACATACCTTCTGGCGCCTTGTACTGTGATCAGGGGTTTCTTTGTGCTTTCCTGTGCTTTATATTCTCTCATTCCCTCCTGGCTCAATGACATTGCTTTCAAAGACTCAGCTACATTCATCGATTTCTCCTCCATGGTCTGTATCTTGACAATAGTCTTATAACACCTTGAAGACTCTTTCCCCTCATATATCAATTCTAACATATTGGCTTCAGCATGGGTTGGCAGCGGACTCTGGTTAATGTTTGAACCCTCTGGGGCCTGGACCAGCATTTGATTTGTGTTAATCAAATCTTGGATAGCTCTCTTCAAATACCAGCATTTCTCGATATCATGGCCTGGCATGTCAGAACAGTACGCACACCTTAAAGAATAATCGAGATTCCTGGGCGGTGGATTTGAAAGACTTCATTGAATTGGGCTTAAGACCTTCAACTTTCTCAACATATCAAACAGGCTAGCATATGACTCCCCAAGAGGTGTGAATTGATTTTTGACCGCCTTTTCTTTCTTATACTCGGGCCTAGGTTGAAAACCGGGTCTGGAGGGGTTTTGGTAATTCGGTGGAGCGAATGGGCGATTTTGTGGAGCTTGCGCGCACCACTGCGGGTAAGAAGGGGTTTGGGCATATGGCTGCACGTTATATACTGGGTACGGGGGTGGTGGAATGGAATATAAAGGGTTTTATGGAGGGTAGTAATGGTGAGGAGGAATATATGGAGCTTGGGCATAGACTTGGGCTTGGGATTGGGGATAGGGGCGAGGTGGTATTTTAGGTTAGGAATGGGTTCCAGCTACGACAGTCGCCACGTCCTTTTTCTTATTTTTACCTCCGAATGCGCCAGATCCACCTTGAATCGCTTGTGTGGTGGCTTTCAATGCGGTAAAACTCACTATTCGTCCAGTCTTGATTCCGTCCTCTATCATCTCCCCCATTTTGAGGACTTCAATAAAAGACTTTCCCATTTCCGGGAGTAAATGTTGAAAATAAGTATCATCCTGTGCCTGAATGAAAACATCTACCAACTTACTTTCTTTCATCGGAGGCTTTACCCTGGCGGCCTGTTCACGCCACCTTATCGCGTATTCCCTAAAACTTTCAGTACTTTTCTTCTTCATGTTGACCAAAGATTTTTCATCCAGAATCAGGTCGATGTTATACTGAAAATATTGCACAAACTCAAAAGCTAAGTCGTCCCAGCTGTTCCACTTGTCGATATCTTGATAGATAAACCATCCTAAAGCCAGATCAGAAAGACTCTCGCCAAAGAAATCCATGAGCAGCTCTTCCCTTCCTTCTGCAGCCCTCAACTGGTTGCAATAGCATCTCAAGTAGGCCACGGGATCACCGTGTCCTGCATACTTCTCGAACTTAGGCATTTTAAAACCGAGGGGAAGGTTGATGTCTGGGAACATGCACAGATCTTTATAAGAAACACTCTTATAACCTCCGATTCCCTGCAAATTTCTCATGGCCTGTTCTAAACTTTTCAACTTTTGGGCTATGACTTCCTGTTCCTCTGTTGCGATAGGTTTCTCTGAATCAAATGGAAATGCAGGTGGCTGAGTGTACCCATACGGTTCATTCTTTCTCAAAGTCGGCTCCGGGCATAATACTGACTATCTGGAACCTTCAATACTAGCTCACTGGCAGACCTAGGAAGCCCCATTGTCGGACGCACAGCATATGCGGGAGCTTCAGGTGGTAGTGGAGCCACGAATACCGGTGTTATCGGTGGCGCCGGCTGAGTAGCGGGTCTTGATTGGGGAGATGCCAAGGGCACACTAGAATTACCAGGATAATAATGTAGCGGAGTGAATCCTGGAGCATGCTCAGGTGACTCAGCAGGAGCAGAGAATTGCGCCTGAGAGAACGGTGGGCAATTAGAGATATTCCCAAGACCTTCAGGGAGCGGAGGAGGAGGCATTCCGCTTGACCATGCCCGGTGCAAATCTATCAATTGTTTCCTGAGCCGTAAGACCTCATCATTGTGTTCTGAACTTTCTTTCCTGTGATCCTGATCCGGGTCAATGAGCGAATTTTTAATTTCCCTGCTAGCCATGGTGAACTTTGCTTTGGATCTTGTGAAGTATGGGTGACTAGCCAGAGTGTTTCAAACCTACCACTGTTATCTGAAAGAACATGCTCATCAAAGACGACATCCGTTAGGATTAGGGCACACAACAAGCATGGGAATCACATTGGTAAAATTGTCCTAAATTCATGTTCATTTCTACCAGCTTTTAAGGGTAGCGAGGTCATCTCAACATCATCCCGATTTTTATCTACACTCTTTATTTATTTTTTTCGTATCCATCTCTGTTCTTTCCACTTCTCTCGTTATCTACCTTTATTTTATCATTCTTTATGGCTTTTATTTTTCTTTAAAAGAGGAAAAATAATGAAAAACAACGAAACAAAATGATTAGATCGAACCCAAAAGTAGGTTGCTTACGTATCATGTTGTACATGAATCAGATCTTGCGTAGTTCGGGCAGCTTATGCATAAACATCACACGATTGAAGTTTTTTTTTTCCACAAAAAACGAAAAGAAGTAAACAAAAGAAAGACGTAACATCCTAACATTTTGATGACAGACAGCAAAACATACAATGAATTTAGGACCACTTTAAAACTAAACAAAAAATACAAAACAACATTCTAAACCCCCTAACGACATGCGTGCAATAAAGACCCGAATATCAAAAACACCTTGATTCCGACTTAACACAGACACCAACCTACAATGACAGAAACATAAAAGACTCCAAACTGAATAAAAATAAGAAATGCTCTTTCAGACTGGTGCCCTGCGTGATGACCCTGGCTGAGATGGACCTATCTGTGAAGTTCTCTTTCTCCCATTCAAACTTTGTAGCATATCGTGTAAAGACACCCTTATATTAGGGAAGAAGCTTTGGGCCCGTATTCCTGCCTCATGAGGAGTGCACTTGGAAAGATTATTTTGACACCTTTCTACCGTCTTGAACAAATCTGCTAACTGAACTCTCAGTGTCTCCACTTTGGACCCCGCACTTTCATCCTGATGGTCGTCAACTATGCATTCTTCCTGTATTCTCCCTCTAAGCTGCGCTGGTAAGGGTTGACTGATACCCCGAGGGACAGATTGAAACTAGACCCCATATCCTTGAGTGTACCCCGGATTATCCAAACTTTCTTTGAGAGTGTCCACACCTATATTTATTGCATGCTTCCAGAACTGCTCGTATTTGCTTTCACCCAAGGCTTGGTCCTTGAAGTACTCTACATCCTTTAGAAGATCCACTACTGGTGGCACGTCCTGCGGCCTATCCAACTGGTGCATTACCCTAGAAGGATTGTATGGTCTAGTGCAATTAATCCCTAACATAACTAGAAGGATTTGCATTTGACAACCAAACAAGATTATCTTTGGTCGAAGCCACAGACAAGTCCACAAAATGTTATCCCCGGTTCTTGACTCCAGAAATTCAATCCAAGCGTCGACTCCCACGGGTAGCGAGAATTTATCCAAACGCAACCTGAGGTCCATGGCTTTCACTCGATTGGGAATACAATGATCTACCACATCTGGTCTAACTAAAGAAGGTGCATGCAAATGCTCCATCATCTATAACTGCAATATCAGGTTACTTCCCTCATAAAATCTCATCCCCCCCTTCACTTCGGTTAAAGCCTTATATATTTCTGTTAAGATCATGGGTATGAGAGTGAACCTGCCCTTTTGATTAATGCCCTTGTCATTTTGATCCTTATGAAATAGAGCCATCACCACAGATTGCAAACGGGTATTAATACGTCTTTCTTCTAGTGTAAACACTAAAATACCTAGCAAAGCGAGGGTGAAGACTTCAAGACGCTTTCTCTCCCACTTCTCCTTAGTTATATGAAATTCATCCCAAAAGCAATCAAAACCTTCCGAAGGCCCGAATCTAGCGAACAAAAAATCTAAAGAAACCCACGAATCACTTAAACAACCCAAATGCATACCCTTACTTTTTAAACCACAAGACTGCAAAAATCTCACGCCAGTATGATTTCATGCTCGGATCATATCCTTCTCGATATAGGGCAAATGCAACAAACCGGATATTTCTGCCAAAGTAGGAGTCATTTCACATTCCCCAAACCTGAACACCAAACTACTTGGATCCCAAAAGGTCAATAAAGCCTCTATTAAATCTGGACGAGGGGTAACATGCAGAAGTTCCGTAAGATCACCTAATATTTTAATCAGTTTCTGCTGATCAACATAGTTAAACATTTCCCACCACTTGATTAACTTTTTGGGCACCTAGACAACCATCAGGACTCTAGACTTGGTGAATAAATCCATCCTGTAATAACACATAAGATGTTATCTCAAAATTCGACAGGAGTAGAAGATTCCCAACCCTTGGGATTTTTGACGCAAACATATGTCGATGGGACAGACCACATTCATGACTCCAATTTGTCGAACAGAAGTACTGAGCGAAATCAGTCTACTTGGCAAACAACTCTAGATTACGGGGTGAGAGACCTAGGCTAATACTAAGACAAAGGCCAACACAAAGAATACCGGACCCACCGAGGGTTGCCTACGTATCCCAACCCAATGGAAAGGAATCAGGTATGCGTAGTTCATCCAGGTTGGACAATTAACGATAAATTGACCCTAACTTAAAAGACACTACCAAAAACAAACGAAAAAAACTTTTGGATTTTCAGCTAGACACTTTAACTAAAACTGACACCACCAATTATGAAGAAAAAATCTTTTTGGTATTTTTGTTTTTGACAATAAGTAGAAAAGGCAAACAAAACTCTTTTTTTTTCTTTTGTTTTTTTTTTCTCTTTTTTTTTTTTTTTGAATTTACGGTACTTTGTAAAACGTAAAAAAAAATCTTTTTTTGAGTTTTTGGATCGTGAAGAACAAAAGCCATAAAGAATTCTAAAATAAACTACGACATTCCTTTTGATTCATTCTTTCGGCTAACTTTTTCTAAAAAAAAAATTCTATATTTTTTCTCTTTTTTTTTGTTTTTCGTTTTTGCCTACGCACCTTACTCCTAACAATTTTTTATTTTTTTTTAAATCAGTCCGTCAAATGACCACGTTACCCTTAAAGATGCAACAGTTAGCACGTAGAGATGCTTTAGAGGTGAGTCTCCTACAAAGGGCCATGTGGGTCCCGCTAGGTCTCCGTATGATGCACATAAGCATGACCTAAAGGCTGACCTACGTTGTGGTTCACTAACAAGGTTGTTCGGGGGAGCGTATGGTCGATAGTGGCTGTTTTGCTTTCCACCTACTCCATAACACCGACGGCTCCCTCCCCTAAAATAAGGGTGACTCAACTAGAGGTTGTGTACAACACGTGTACTACAGACTTGTTGCAGAAAGAAGGCCAGGGGGTGGACTCATGATGACAGATATAAAGCGGTAACACATAGGATAAATACTATAAACAAAGAGCATGAAAACGCACAAAAGTGAAAACAATAACACAAACAATAATCACAAACAATGCTTATACACTCGTAATGCCAAACAAAGCCGATACGACTCAAAAATAAGCTCAACTTCTGAAATTTCCCCAGCAGAGTCGCCAGAGCTGTCACACCCCTTTTTTCACTCGAAAAAGATATGTTTTAAGGGTCGAAAGGGTTTTAATTATTAAAGTGACAAAAGATGAAGATTTATTTTGAAAAGGACAATTTATATTTAAACTCAGAGTCGCCACTTAGCATAAATCGGGTGTGCCAAGCCACCTTTGGAGGCGAAGAAAAAGAAGCGGTAGATTTGATGGTGGTTGGTGGCGGATAATAAGGCATTGCAGCAGGTGGAAACCGCCGACGGAAGTGGATGGCTGAAACCCGATGCCAATCTGACCAACTGCCCATCCTACCTCCTCTACATCCTTTTTCAAAACGGTTTTGACTCTGTAAAACTGATTTGCGAACAGAGATTCCGACTAAGGAATTCTGTTGATCGAGGGGAAGGTGTTAGGAACCCCTGGATCCCATGGTTAGACCACAGTCGCTTGGTGGAGCATATCGGCTAATTTAACACTACGAATGTATAAACCACACAAAGCACACAAAACAATCAATCAAGCAAAACAAAATAAAATAATCCAAAATTTAGTGTCCAGTCCAATTATACAGTCCCGAAATAAAAAGATACGGAAATATAAACCTACTCTATTCTAGGATAATCCTAACTACGCTCCATTGCTTTCTCCACCCGACGTTCCGGGCCTTGATCGTGTGCCGTCTTCAAGTACATGATACTTCGGGGCATTCCCCAGATAAATCAATACAAATTCCTCGGGGCATTCCCCGGTCAAATGAATACACTTGAATCCAATGCGATAAACTAGAAAAGAAATATTTACACGCACATTCAAACATTCAACCAAAATACAAGTTCAAAATTTGCCTACCCCAACCTACATTTGCCTATCCATTTCAACGTATCATAATTCTATCACGTTCCAACAATCCTTATGCTCATTCCGAATTGAACGAGACAACACTAAACCAAAGTTAATCTAAATTCACCCATTTTTACCAATTTCTCAATTCCGCCTCAAATTCATTTTTAATGCTAAATTTCCACAATTCATGATTTCTATTTCAACAATCGACAATCACTTTTCAATGAAATTAAGCAACAAATCAATATCAAAGTAGCAATTCATCACCAATCCAAATCAAACAACACACGAGATTCCATTCAATTCACCATATTCCATCAACAATGAAATAAAAAGAGGAAAAGAGTAGAAATGGACCTCAACGATGATTTTATTCCAAATATCAGTCAATCGAGAAGAAGAATCTGCGTGCCAAAAAACCTCGATTTGAACCTCAACAACGAACCAATTGAAAATTCACAACTCGGCTGACCAACCCAAAATATAGCAAACCCCAAAACAATTTCGCACCAATGAGACCGAGATAGAAAATGAACATTCGAAACCTCGATGCTACTGACCCGTTAGTACCCTCGCCGTTTTTCTCAGTTACAGGTGATGGAGATGGATTGACCTCACTGATTTACTTGTTTTCCGGCAGATACCGTCCATTTTCCGGCAAATATCACTGGATTCAGACCATAACAGATCGGTTCAGTCGATTTGGGACTGATTTTGCTAATTCCGGCGAGTTCTCGCCAATTTCAATGGGTTACCCGACCGAGTTTTCGCTATTTTCCGGCGAAGAGAAGGTCACCGGAATAGTGACGCGATGGGGACTTTTGTTTCTCTCCTCTCTCTATCCCGCATCTCAGTTTCTCCAACCAGCTCTCTCCGATCGATTGTGCGTCTCCCCGAAGAAGAAAACCAAAAATGGATCCCGTTTCTCCCCTCAATCTTCTCTCTCGATCTACTCCATTTTTTGTGTGTACGTAGAAGAATGAAGCTTTTTTTTGTGGGAATCCCTAGAGCAGTGAGGATGAGTGTGTATCGTGTTATCTGTAGATGTGTGTATATATTAGGATGGGGTAGTGGGGTAGGGTAGTGAGGTAGGGGTAGGGGTAGGGGTAGATTTTGTTAGAGTAGGGTAGGTAGGTGTTGTTTTTTAATTGGAGGGATAAGGGTTAGGTGTCCATTTTTTATTGGGTGGGTTGTTGGAATATTAGAAGATAAGGCAAAATTGGTTAGGGTTTGTTATTATTATTTTTTTTTGTATTTTTTGTGGGGAATAATTAAAATGGGTGAGACACATGGTAAGGTGAAATAAATAATATGAATAAAATTAGACTTCGGGAAGGATAAAATTAAGTGTCAACAGTATACATTTATTGGATCCTTATTTATGAATAAATCCGATTCTAAAGGATGCTATATTGAAGTCGAAGAGGCGATTTCTTGATTGGAAAGAAGATATGAATTCTCGACAGAACAATCAACTCTCGACATTAGTATTATGAATTCTCACGTTTCACATCGTGGTCATCTAAACTCATCTCAATAAAGTGCTACGGACTGGATATAGTTCACTACATTATAGCTAAGAAATGAGAACCAAACATGTCTACATCATATACCATGTGATCTTTGTGGGATAACACAACAAAACTACTTTGGCTAAGTCTTTGTCTACATCATTTTCTTGTGGCAAAGCCTACTACCCTCCGGATTCTACTTGCACTTGCAGCTAGTAAAGATTGAAACCTTTGACAGATGGACTAAGCATGTGGAAATACATTACCACTTCATCACAGAAAGAAATGTTGCAAGGAGAGATGGACTTGGAGCATATTAAAACCGAGCAACAAATTGCAGATGTATTCTCAACAGGCTTAAGTTTCAATAAGTTTGAAAGTTTATGTCAGCTTTCTAGTTTGACTAGGTTGGTAGTATAGCTATTAGTGTTCAGTTAGTACTTTGTTATTTTTAGCTTGTGATACTTTTCCCTATTTTTTAATATGTGTTCCTTAAGTTTAGACGAACTTGTTTAGTGGAATTACAGTAATATGACTCTACAAAATATGTAAGGCTATATAAGGCCACTAAGTGTATTAAATAAATATATCCAGCCATATTCTCCGCAAACAGTTATCACGTTTCTCTTGTCTTTTGTTCTTCCTGCTATTTTTCTTTTCAACTATTGAGTTTTCTGTTCTGTTGAGTTCATCATGCAATAGATTAGGGAGGATCCTCTCCATTTAGAGGTAACATCAAACTGAAGCTTCCTTATTAGGTATCCAAAAGACCCAAACACTAAATAGACACACACGTTCTATGTAGCATAATACATGTAGAACACCACATAGGATGCAAATTGGCCTCATAGAATGCATGTGTCCACTTGTTCAGCTTTATACAAGTTTAAACGTCTACTTGTGCACACCCAAAGTTGGAGGGCATAGATGCAAGTTGAAGCCACGTTAAAGGGAACGTTTATCTGTTATCCCTTTATTTAAGCTTCCTCTCTTTTTCAAAATATGCAAGTGGACCTCAATGACTAATTATAAGTATAGCTTTTTGTGAAATAGATTTTCAAAATACTATTAAGAGATCATACACCTTATATGTAGCTTCCCAACCGTTTTATCTACCAATGTGAGACATTAGTTCTCACACCTAACAAGTAAAAAGAACTTTAAAAAATAATGAATAACACATAAAAATACCCTAAACTTGACACCAAATTATAACTTTAACCTTAAAATTTGATAGTGCACAAATATGACCTTTAACTATTCAAAACCTGAACAAATATGACCTCCGATTTTGCAAGCCACATGCGTGAGTTTCACTCGCGCCTACGTGGAAAGATAATCCAATCACATGGTGCCACATCGTTAAAAGACTCACGCATACGTGGAAAGATAATCCAATCACACGGTGCCACATCGTTAAAAGGGCTAACTTGGAGGGAGGTCATATTTGTGTAGTTTTGAATAGTTAAAGGTTATATTTGTGCAGTGTCAAAGTTTTGCTTTTTGTGTTAAAACGTCGTTATTATTATTATTATTATTATTATTTATTTATTTCATTTATTTCTATAGCAGCAACACCTAGCGGGGATCGAACCCGCGCAGTATGCTGAAGGAAGAGCCCAAGAAGAGAAAATAACACCACTGGGCTATCTAAGTGCCTTGTTTCATGTGGTTCAACATTAATATACGTACATTAATATAGGTTTTCTACCTTATATACACAACGTAATTTTTTTACCGAGGGGGTTCGGCTGAACCCCATGGCAACCACGTAGGTCCGCCCTTGCATTAATTTAATAACGTTTTAATAATGTTAATTTAATAATATTTTAATAACGTTAATTTATTATACTACTATTGTCCTTAATAACGGTAATTTAATAACGATTTATTAAAACTATAATTTTTTTATTATTAGTATAGTTTCATATTTAATTTAATATTTATTAAATAAATTATATTTAGATATATTATATAACTTATATTCGCCCTCTGCTTTATAATATATATATACATACTCGCGCGATTTTTTCGTATAAGGTTGACCCACCTAATTTATAAATCTTCAATATTGCTCTTTTTCCGCAATGACAAAAGAAATTAGATGTCATTTTCATCTTTGAGTAGGTCATATTTGTATTGTTTTGAATAGTTAAAGGTCATATTTGTGCACTATCAAAGTTTAAGGTCAAAGTTATAATTTGGTGTCAAGTTTAGGGTCATATTAATGTATTATGCCTTTAGATTTTAAGCTGGACGCGCCCAATTTTGCGTGTTGAACACTATTTTGCCACGTAGGATCGGAGGTCATATTTGTGCAGTTTTGGATAGTTAAAGGTTATATTTGTGCACTATCAAAGTTTATGATCAAAGTTATGATTTGGTGTCAAGTTTAGGGTCATTTTTATATGTTATCTCAAAAATAATTCTCTCCCAATTTGTTAAAATAGAAAAACATTCTTAATTATCTTGTGGAACCACAAATAATAATTAGTGATTGTGCTTTCCGTGATTTACACAGTAATTAACATGAAGACTCATTGATAGTGTTCCCTGCACCAATTTCATCCATCAACAAACAAAATAATCAACTCACAATCACTTAATTAGCAGTATATGACGATGATTTTGAAAATATTCTCTTTACTTCAGTTTTGCACTCTCTTGTATCTCTTTACAATTATTTTTGCGTTCACGGAGCAAGACTTAAATGTAAACTAAGTCTTGAGTACGTTTAAGTTGTCACATCAGAATGAAAAATCAAAATTAAAGTGAAGAGAATAGAAGTTGAATGATTTTTAGCTATTAGAGTGAAAAGTACTTTCACTTGACTTGACTTGACAATTCAAATTAAAAGAACGTCTGTTATTGAAAATATAGTAAAGAAATTATTTTCTCAATGCAAATGACACAGATCATATGAAATTTTTATGGAAGAGACTTGTTCAATGACTTGAGAATGACAAAATTTAAGCATTTACAGTTGGACTCTTTCTTTCGAAAGTAAAAGATGTAAATTGTATGACTTGGTTGTATCTAATGTTTGAGAATGACATTCTCGTACTCTTTTGGCCAGCTACTTAAATATACTTGACTAGATCAACTATTGGTCCAGTAAAGTATTCTTTTTCAATAAAATAGGTCCACATAAATAGATGTCTAATCAAGTATAAGGACTTTCTTATGCAAACTTTGGAATTTCACATCAAATTGAATGAATTTGTGTGACGTAGCTAACTTTGAAATTTCTAAAGCAAGACTTGAAAAATACAACACATCTCCCACTTACAATTCATTATATTTCTTGTCTTAATTTCCTCCGCTCTTTATTTTTTTATTTTTTTGGAGGGAGGTACAAACCATTAACAACGAGCTCAATTGAACTCATTTTTCTCATACACAAAACACAAATATATTATGAATCCTCACATTTCAGGCACTTGGACATGAAAAAAAAAAAAAAAAATTTAGTTTCTTAGACAAAATTGGCAAAACTGGCATTTTCCTGGGGAAGACTAAAGACTTGTGCATTGACTTAGAGAATGACATCTTCTAAACACATACAAACAAGCATATGGAGATAATTCCTTCCCAAATTTCTCTGCTTTGATCGCCTTTTTTTCAATAACAATGGCGTTCTTGACATTTCCGTTTAAAAAAGAATGACATTTTCTTTTTGAACAAATCATTAATTTCAACCATCTATATAACATGTTTAAGAGCACAAGATTAAAGGACATTTTGATGCATTTGACATATCTTTAATTTAAGACCACAAAATTCAAAAATATTTTTTTTTTTCTTAAAATCTGTACCAAGTCAAAACATACGAGTATTTCTTTTGGGATATATCTTTTCATTCAAACATCTTTTAAGGAAAAAGGAAAAGCTTTCCTTTCTTTATGTCATCTCAAAACAAAAAAGATATGCAAACTTTTATTTGAGTCAGTCGTCCATTAACTTATATTTAACAGAAAGAATGAATTTTGAAAATATTTAACAAACAAAGTTCAGTAAATATTTCACCAAGACTAAAAATGTTACCTTTTATAAACTTTGTGTATTGAGTACGTGCTACCTTCCACCAGTAAATGCATATTATAACTCGGTCGTCACCACCATGACTTTGGCAGATTGAAAAATCACCTAACGTTTTTTAGTCTAGGGTGTGATTTAAGCTTTACTCCTGTGCTTTTCGCCCATTTCCTTGACAATTAGGCCACTTATTGATCATCAAATACGACACAGTTCGATGTTTAATTATCCATGTTCAGGGCATTATTGTTTAGTTTTTGATGATGATTTTCAACAAAACGAAGACTCATTGACTTTAAAGTAATTCTGATTCTACGCCTTAGTTTACATGCAAGGCTTGTATTGGTTTATTACAATATAAATAGGGTACCCTGCACCAATTTCATCCGTCAACAACAAAAATTTTCAAATCAAAATCGTTAACAGTACATGATGATGGTTTCGAAAATATTCTCTTTACTTCAGTTTTTCACTCTCTTTACAATTACTTTTGCTTCCACTGAGGAAGCAACTGCTCTGCTTAAATGGAAATCAACTTTCAAGAACCAGAATAATTCCTTATTGGTTTCATGGCAACCAAATTCTGAAGCATGCAGCGACTGGTACGGAGTTACATGCGTTAATTGTAGGGTGAACACGTTGAATATCACGAATGCTAGTGTCTTTGGTACACTCTATGCTTTTCCTTTTTCATCTCTCCCTTTTCTTGAGTATCTTAATCTTAGCATGAACAGTCTCTCTGGTACCATCCCACCTGACATTGGTAATCTCACTAATCTTATCTATTTTGACTTGAATAGCAATCAAATTTTGGGCACAATCCCATCACAGATCGGCTCACTTGTCAAGCTTCAGATCCTCCGCATATTTGACAACAATTTAAATGGTCCCATTCCAGGAGAAATAGGTTACCTAAGTTCTCTTACTAAGCTATCTTTGGGCATGAACTTCCTTAATGGCTCTATTCCTGCTTCATTGGGGAATTTGAACAACTTGTCCTTTTTGTATCTTTATGAGAATCAACTCTCTGGCTCCATTCCGGAAGAAATAGGTCAGCTAAGGTCTCTTACTGAACTAGCTTTGTATACCAACTCTCTTAATGGTTCGATTCCTGCTTCATTGGGGAATTTGAACAACTTGTCCCTTTTGAATCTTTATGAGAATCACCTTTCTGGTTCCATTCCGAAAGAAATAGGTTACCTAAGGTCTCTTACAGAACTATCTTTGAGTACCAACTCTCTTAATGGTTCTATTCCTGCTTCATTGGGGAATTTGAACAACTTGACCCTTTTGCATCTTTTTGAGAATCACCTTTCTGGTTCTATTCCTGCAGAAATAGGGAAGATGAGGTCACTTCAGAATTTAAGATTATATTCAAACAATCTTTCTGGTCTAATTCCAAAAACTATAGGTAACTTAACTGAGCTCAAACTTCTAAACCTATATGCTAATCAACTCTCTGGACCAATTCCTAGTGTGTTGGGGAATCTGAAAAATCTCAATTTTCTGGAATTAGACAATAATCATCTCATTGGCTTAATTCCGTTTTCCTTTGGCAATTTTAGAAACTTGCAATACCTGTCTCTCAGCGACAACAATCTGACGACTGAGGGAATTCCTTCATTGATTTGTAATTTGACATCACTGACACTCCTGTATTTGTCGAGAAACAACTTGAAGGGAAAAATCCTGCAATGCTTGGGTAATATCAGTGGCCTCCGGTATGTGACGATGTCACATAATAATCTCAGTGGAGAGCTCCCGTCATCTATTTGCAATTTAACATCACTACAAATTCTAGATTTGGGTAGATACAATCTAAAAGGAAAAATTCCGCAATGTTTGGGCAACATGAGTCATCATCTTGAGGTTCTTGATATTCAGCACAACGATCTTTCCGGTACTCTTCCAACAACTTTTTGCATTGGAAGTGCACTCGGAAGCTTCAATTTGCATGGAAATAAGCTAGAGGGAAAAATTCCACGATCCTTGGAAAACTGCCAACGACTGGAAGTTCTTGATTTAGGAGACAATCTCCTCAATGATAGATTTCCAATGTGGTTGGGAACTCTTCCTGAGTTGCGAGTTTTAAGCTTGAGATTGAATAAGTTGCATGAACCCATTAGAACATCGGGAAGTGAATACATGTTTCTTGACCTTCGATTGTTAGATCTCTCCTCCAATGCCTTCACGGGAAACTTACCGACGAGTTTGTTTCAACATTTCAGAGCCAGGAGGAAAATTGATCCATCAAAGAAGGCACCGAGTGATGAAATATATGGGTATTATGAGAACTCCATAGCTGTCGTAACAAAGGGAATGGAGCATGAAGTTGTGAGAATCTTGTTTTTGTACACCACTATTGACCTTTCAAACAATAAATTTGAAGGACATATTCCAAGTATCATAGGTGATGTCATTGCACTACGCATTCTAAATTTATCACATAATGGATTGCAAGGTCCTATTCCGCAATCACTTGGAAGTTTATCTTCAGTTGAATTATTGGACCTGTCAGGTAACCATCTTGTAGGAGAGATACCAGAACAGTTTGCTTCTCTTACATTTCTTGAAGTCTCAAATCTCTCCTATAATCATCTCGAGGGATGCATTCCTCAAGGACCTCAATTTCATACCTTTGAGAACAATTCATATGAAGTTAATGATAAATTATATGGATTTCCACTTTCAAAAGGTTGTGGTAATGATACAGTATCAGAGACAAATTACACCACATCTGTGCTAAATAATCAAGAAAGCAACTCTGAATTTCTCAACGATTTTTAGAAAGACGCTCTTATGGGGTATGGAACCGGACTATGTATTGGACTATCCATAATATATATCTTGATCTCAACTGGAAATATGAAATGTCTTGAAAGAATCGTTGAAGAGCTGGGACACACAATTATGATGGCAAGGAGAAAGAAGCAGCGAAGGCAAAGGAACTACAGAAGAAGAAATAATCGCTTCTAGAAAATTCAGCAATGGAGCAAGATTTGATTTCAGGAACTTACAGGTATTCAAGATAAGTTCTACACTAATATATTAGTTTTCAAGTTTTTTTTTAATAACAACAACTAATAGATACTCTCTCCGAAGCAAATTTTTCTTATTGATAAGTGTTTAATGCTCACTATCTTATTTTTCAATTTTCGGATGTCAAGGATAAGAAGACATTGGCGTAGTGGAGTTGCTTACTATTAAGCTTTATTTTGATAGATGTCTGCTTCTACATTTGTTCTACTTTAGTTTGTATTAATCTACTTAAGCTTTATTAACTTCATATATTTTTCAAGTTCATATGCTCAAATATGATTCTAATTTCAAACCATATTTGTTTCGCAAACAGAAATACGCTTATAGCTCATCAAGTAACTGATATGTTACGAATTAGATCAGGAAAAAATTACGAATCAAAATATGAACTCTCTTGAACATCCCGTCTTCACAAGAGTATGCGAAGAATCTAAGAGGGACTCACATACAAAAGGAACGAAAATGTTGTTGTCAAAAGAAATCACATCAGCAAAAGTACAAGTAGATGTAGTCAAATCCGTCTCTTTTAATTATATCAAAAGTTTTGATTATGACAATATATAAACTCTGCATAAAGATCCCGAAAAATTTTCAAATTATTCAAAAAAGAAAAAGAGGAAAAAACGTAAAATGCCTTTCCAAAAGAATCCTCATATTGCACTGCAGAAGGATTTTCATCAATATCTAATCCTAAAGGATGCTATATTTGGTCTGAATTTAGGCAGCGCCAGAGCCGTATTTCTTTCCAGAAACAATCATCTGAAGTTTATAATATCCAGCCAACACATCAGCAACAGCAACGGCACGAAGGATGTCAGCACCAGCACCTTTGAAAAGAGATTTGGGACCCTCGTTCTTAAGAATCTGGGAGAATGCGTCAAGTGAGCTCTTGTACTTGACAGCTTCACCGGAGGTCATCATCATTATTCTTCAGACTGTGCCAATTTGGTATGAGGCAAGACCGGCACCGTTGTTATTCAGCCACCCGAGAGCAAAGCCAGCAAAGAAACTATCTCGTAAACATCAAAATAAGCCAAGTGAAATTGACGAGCCAACGATATTATCAAAATCCACATAAACCAATAAAAAGAAAAGGCGCTAAAACAGACAAAACGCTAACCTGTAGTCCTCCAGTCAAGAGAACGGGCTTCAAGGAGTCATACATCCCGAAGTACAAACCACGGTAGACAATGATACCAAGACATGAAATGTTGAATCCACGGTACAGTCCAGCAACTCCATCAGAAGCGAGTGTCTTTCTGTAGACATCAATCATACCATTTAACTGTCTCTCGCCTCCTTTCTTTGCAGCCTTGGCATCATTTTGCAAGACGGGCACGTGCATAGTCCAATGAGTAGACAAAGAAATGCTCTTGTTCTTTTCTTGTAACGAGAGCTAAGAAATGAGAACCAAACATGTCTGCATCACGTACCAAGTGATCTCTAGTTAAGTGCCTGTCTAATTATGATGCCTTTGTCTCCATCTTGTTAGAGTCAATTAAATTGACATGTTATTTATTGTAGTGGCAGACTATTCATTAGTACAAGTGAAAAAAGTGCGACCAGATGTCTTGTGTCCTTAACTATTTATCGCATATCTAGTATGAGATATTAACTAATAGAATCCTTGTCTAGCACTATATAAACACATCAAAAAAACTTATATTTTCTTCATAACAGAAATGGAAGATCATATTTTTTCTCATTTTAATGCAATTTTACTACTCATAACCATTACCCTTTCCTCCATTAACATATATAAACTAACACAAAAAATCACATAAACTTTCAGATTTCCCACCAGAAATCTCTGGTGGCTTACCGGTGATCGGTCATCTTCTCCAATTCTCCGGCACCGACAGCATTCCGTAGCATCGAAAATTATCCTCTTTGGCAGATAAATATGGTCCCATTTTCACTTTCCGGCTAGGTATACCGCGTATATTAGTGGTAAGCAGCTATGATGCTGTGAAGGATTGTTTGAATATCAATGATAAAGTGTTTGCTGCCCGGCCGAGGACTTTGTTCGGAGAGTATATGCTTTTTCTTGCTAGTTATGGTGATTACTGGAGAAAGATTAGGAAAATTGTTATTAACAAAGTTTTGTCTAGTATAAGTTGGAGAAATTGAGAGATGCGAGGGTTTCTGAAGTGAAAACTAGTATTAAAGAGCTTTACTCTTTGTTTCCGATCACCAGAGATCAAAATCTTGATTTTCCAGTCACCGGTGATCATTTTCCGGTGACTGGAGATAATTTTCCGGTGGGTGGAGATGATATTAGTTGTACGGCTGATGGAGATGAGGTTAATTTTCCGGTCACTGGAGATCAATCACCGGTCTCCGAACAAAATCTTGATTTTCCGGTCACCGGTGATCATTTTCTGATGACCGGAGATGATTTCCCGGTGGATGGAGATGATATTATTTTTACTGTGGATGGAAATAATGTTATCAAGACGAATAAACAACTTCTGACAGACATCCAAGGTAAGGATTCGTACAATAAAGTCTTCTTGTCTGACCCTTCCTTGGACCCCATGCATGGTGGGAGCTTTAGTGCTAAGGGAGATAAGGTTATCAAGTCGTGGAAATAGCCTGTGGTAGAAATGCAAGGTAAATCTTCATACAATAGTGCACATAGTGATTGCTTTAGTGCACCAGATTGCCTGGTCTCTGGAGCTAATCTTGATTTTCCGATGACCGGAGGTGATTTTCGGTTGAAAGTGAATATTACTAATTGGATAGAAAAGTTAACACTGAGCTTAATAGTGAAAATGATAGATGGAAAAATCTATGGAAGGGTAGAAAAAGGTGGAAATGAAGAAGAAGAAGCTGAGAGATTTAAGAAAGCTTTGAAGGATTTTATGTCAATAGGGTTTGTGTTATGGGATGCATTTCCAATACCTTTGTTTAAGTGGATTGATTTTCAAGGGCATGTTAAGTTTATGAAAAGGACATTTAGAGATATTGATTGTGTTTTACAAAGTTGGTTGGATGAACATGTGAAGAAGAGAGAAAGTGTTGATTTTGTTGATGGAAATGAAGAAGATTTTATTGATGTTATGCTTTCTATGATGAGTAATGAAGATTTTGTTGATGGTTATAGTAGAGAACCCACCATTAAAGCAACTGCTCTGGTGAGTAATAACGTCTCTTGCTGCTATATTTACATTGCTTTTCTTGAATTTACAGTATCGGACTCTCCAAAAACGTTGTCGCACCAAGGTCGGATCCTTGACAAATGCACTATTTTTGAAGTATCCGACACAACCCCCGATTACATTTTTGAAGAGTCCGAGCAACATAGGTGAAGGTTATGAATGTTTATGAGATGCTTGTGCATATGTGTTTATGTAACACCCCATACTTTCAGGCTAGAACGTAAACCGTCATTTCTACTTGTACAAGTTCCAAAAAAACCATAAATCTATTGTAAATATAGTGTGTTAATCAATTATGTAGTGTATGAATCTATTTGAGCATGAATTGAGATCATAGAGGTCCCCTAATTCAAGGATGAGTTGAAAGCTTTTCCATCGATTTGAGTTTTAGTGAGCGTTTAAACTTGAATCAACTTCCAGCGACCATAACTACCAATATATATCAAATTAGAGGGCCTACTATATATCAAATGAAAGGTATTCGAATTATCTTTCCAACGATACCAATTTTACCAAAATCTGACAGCCCGACAAGAAATTATGGCTTTGCAAAGTGGAGTGCATCGTCTAGCATAAGGTGTGCGACGCACACCCTAACTTATGCCATAAGGTGTGCGATGCACAACCTAATGTGTGCGCAGCACAACCTAACTTATGCGATAAGGTGTGTACCACATACATTATGACCCAAGTGACTTAAACACTCCATTTTGGGGGCAAAATGGTCCTTTTCCCACCCTTATTCAGCCATAAACACGAAATTCAGTCCTCAATTCTCCAAAATACATCCACATTCATCTAAAATTCTCAAGAACACTCCCAAGGGTTTCAAACTAAAACCCAAATAAATCAAGATTTTTCAAAATTTATTGAAGATTTGGAATCCCCAAGTCGTAGGCATCTAAAAGCACCCTTTGAATTCCTAAATAGAGGTATGCGGGGTTTTCTGTAACACCCCATATTTTTGGGCTACAGTTTAGACCATCGTTCCTACGTATATAGACCCGAACTGAATTATTCTTGTAATGCCCTGCATTTCGGGCTACAATATAGACCATGATTTCGATGCGTTGATAATCCCAAAGCCTTAAATCCTATGCAAATATGGCATGTTAATTATTTGTGTAGTATGTGAATCCATTCAAGCTTGAATTTAGACCATAGAGGTCCTTCAACTCAAGGACGAGTTGAAACTATTTCGATCGATTAAGTTTTAGTGGATGTTGTAATTTGTATCAGATTCCATCGACCATAACTCTCTCTATAGGTCGAATTAGAGAGCCTAATATGTGTCAAATGATAGGTCTTCGATTTAGCTTTCCAACGTTACCAATTTTGCTAATATCCGGCACCCGAGCAAGAAGTTATGGCCTTTCAAAGTAGTATGCGTCGCCTAACCAATCACACATGGCCACTGGAAAACATAGGCGATAGCATAGGCGGCGCCTATGTGAACATAGGCGATAGCATAGGCGGTGCCTATGTAAACATAGGCAATAGCATAGGCGGTGCCTATGTAAAGGTTTCAAGTGACTTAAACACTCTGTTTTTGGGGCAAAATGGTCCTTTTCCCACCCTTATTTAGACATAAACACGAAATTCAGTTCCCAAAGACCCCAACATACACCTTCATTCAGCAAAAGTGTTCAAGAACTCTCTCTAGGGTTTCAAATAAAACCCAAGTAGTTCAAGATTCAACCATGGGTTTTCAAAACAAATTGAAGATTTGGAATCCCCGCAACGTGGGCTTCAAGAAGCAACTATCATATTTGCATATAGAGGTACGTGGGATTATATCCAAAATCTCATGGGCTTTAAAAATTCATGTTTTCAAAATGGGGGTTTTGAAATTAAGAATATGATTATGTTTTAAACGTTTTATGCTATTGATTTGGTCTTTAGGCCTACTTCCAATGTGATTTGATATATTATATATGGATATGCATGTGTTTCATAATGATGATAAATTGAGAGCATGATTTACACGGAATCCCTCTCTTGATATAATATTGTTTTAAGTTTTCACATGATATGAATCGTTTGAAATCATCTTGAAATGCATGTCATGAAATGTCTTAAAAATGTCATGATTTGGATATGGCTTTTGACTTTCAAAGAGAGGGTTGTTTTGTTCATGTTGAAATATGTTGCATATAATGATTGAATGAAGAGAATGATATGATACTGATGACTTGCAAGTCGGGTATGACGATACCCTACAGAGTATAATATGTGATTGATTTGAACAAAGTTTGAATGCATTGATTTTCATGAGAAAGGTGGATGCCCGAAGAAGGCGTTTGAGTGAAAGGGCTCATCGCTGGAAACCGTAGTTGCCGATGCGGGATATATGATATTGTATCCTATATGGGAGGATAATAAAAGAATTGGGACATATCACATGGGGGGATTCCCTGCGGTGTACTCACATGGGGGGTATACCGACTCCAAATCCTGGCGGCTACTTGGATTGGAGGCTTGGCCGTCGAGCACCAAAGACGGATTCCACATAGCCGTGGAATTACAATTGTAGGGTATTCCACCTAGCTCAATCGCATTACATTGGTATTAAAACTATTACATTATGCCCATTTGTTTTCAAATGATTTGATATGAAATTGCTTTATAATGGCTCTAAACTATATTTTATAAAAATATTATGTTTTGTTTTGATATCTCTACGTACCAGTACTTTTGTATTGACCCCCTTCCTCCCAGGTTTGGAGGCGCAGTCTAGGGGTCCAGAAAATTAGTAGATTCTTCAAACAGAGTTGCAGAGTCACTTGGTGAGCCTTCTATATTTTGGAAGGTCTGATATCTGGCAGTTTCATTTATCATTTATTAGTTTTGGGTCTACTGGGGGCCTTGTCCCAGTTTTCAGATAGACATTTGTTTCAGTCATGTAGTAGAGATTTTCGTAGACGTTATAGAGATGTTGATTGAGATTGTGGGACATTATTCCCCATTATTGTTTTCATATGATTCTTGACCATGTTTCCGTTATATAGTGTATCATCCGCATCTCTTTTTCATATAAGTCATGTGCATAATTACCAGATAGATAAGGGGTGTTTCGGGCCTTAATGGTTCGGAATACTCGTCACGGCCAGGGCCCCGGTTTGGGTCGTGACAAACTTGGTATCAAAGCATGGTTCATGGTCCCCGGGTGTCTGCGAAATTGTATCGGGCAGAGTCTTATTTATGGGTGTGTAGTGCGCTACACTTATAAGCAGGAGACTACAAGGCATTTAGGAATGTCTTTCTTTCTTCATGTTCTAGTTCGTGCAATAGAGCCAGAATGTTCCTCCTTTATACTCTAATTCGTGATATGGTGACGTCCATACGAAAGTAAAATCATCCCAAATTCTTTCCTTACTCTGATGTTCTTAGACCCGTCACATTACTGGGGCGATTCAAGTACAGAAGTTTAGAGTCTAAATGGTATGGTTCGTTCTAATCGAATCACATAAGATTTTTGCAAGGACTTGAGAAGAGTCTGTTAGTGCTTCAGAATGTGTTGGTTCTAGTGTGAACCTTGATTTTTATGAAATCATGTTTTTCAGCCTGCAGTATTAAGTGTATTCAGTTCTTTTCAGAACTTATGTTGCCAGTGTCACGCTTCAGAGGTAATAAGGTGTAGCAGAATGTTGGAACTGTATTTCCACCTGAATAGTAGTGTGTGTTAAAGTGTTGTTTTCATGACCTATTGGTAATGAAATTAGACCAAGAAGTTGGTGATGTGAAGTCACAAAGTTAGAAGTCAGAGTGAGGAGGATTTACCCCTTTATAGTGATAAACTGATTTGGTAGCTAGCAGCATGTGTGGACAGTATGGTAGTCCATGGGGGAAGTGTTTGACTCCGATTTTATTTCCACAAAGTAAGATGTGTATTCTTAGTTCATTGAATATTGCGTATTAAATCTCTATCTCATGAAATATTGTCATCAAAGTGTTGTTGAAAACTAAAGTCTAGTGAAGCCGTGTGGAGCTCTTTCGATTCACTAGCATAGTTGACTTGTCATTCATCCCATTTTCTTGTTCAAAATACAAAATCAAAGTCTAGTGAAGCCATGTGAGGCCTATTTCGATTCACTAGCAACTTGTTATCCAACTTGTTGTTCTTGTGTAGGTTTAATGTATGTATAGCTGAACCTGGTTGCATGAGATTGGGCCGGTAAAGAGATGATTCGTCCTTGTGTGTTAGTTTATTAGTAGAAGATAGAGAAGGAGTTATTAGGCGAGGTGAATTATCCTTGCTTGAAGTATGAAAATGGCCAGATTAGCCAGTAGGTTATAAGTATAGACTCATGGTTGTTGTGGACTTTGAAGGTAGTGTAAATGTACGCTTGGGTAAGTAATTGTGATGTGAGAAAGCAGTATAAGTAGATACGATTGTACAGGTTTATAATATAAGGATAAGGTTGACCATGTCTATTATGAGGCTTTAACCCCCTTGACCCTCTTTTCATTGGTAGTTGTAAACTAGTGCTACTTGTGAGAAGGTATGTAGTAGATTTTTGAGATATTTGGGTAGAATGTCCCAATTTGATGGATTAGTATATTTATATTATGATGCATTCTTCATTGGTGGTAAATGATTGATACTAAACTATAGGCTTGAGTTTAAATGGTGTGCTGGTAAATAGTGGCAAGTGTTTGATGATGCATGTTTTGTGGGATTAAATTAGTAGGCTTGAGGTGCTAAAATTGTACATGCTAATGAATTATGATAAGGAAAATCGTTAGGTCATGATCGATTATTGTGGTTATGAAGTTCTAGTGCACTAGTGTTTCGTGATGTTTATTTATAGTTTCCAAGTGAAAATTTTGTGTAAGGTTGGGTTGTAAATCATGCATAGCACTAGGTATTAAGTTTGAATAGTTGATGTCCATGAAGGTGGATGTGAAGATTTCTTGGTTAATGAATACTAGTTGTATAGAAGTGATCTAATAGGCTTGAACGGTGCATACAATAGATTAAGTTTATTTGATTCGTAGTGATGTATGATATTGTATGTGGGATGTAGAAGTATGCCTAAGGTGACATGAGGTTGCTGCATTCTTTCTAAGGCTATTGCATATTGCGTGTGGCTAGTAGTACCGTTGAGTTGCTAGATGGAGAAAGACTAGTAGATTTTATATGGGTTCTAAATAGTTAGGTTAAAGAGTCTTGATTGATAGTGTTGAGCCTTTTATATGATCTTTATTCTCATAGTAATGAGGCATAAGTTGGGAGTCCTCGATATTAGTACGCTATGTCGAAAGTGGTTTAGTTCATCAAAGGCTTGGTGATATCCATGTTAAGTGTTAGAATCTAAGTTTGAGTTTTGAAGGTTGAACCGATAGAAATAAGTGTGCAAACTAATGTATCCCAGAAGGTAGTCATTCGGGTTAAGTTCTATGATATGCATGCATTGTCATTTTTTTCAGACCCTAGAGTGTAGTAAGTGTAGTTCAGTTAGAATCTGGTAAATGATCTCCCAAACTCTAATGATGACTTGAAGCTAATGGGGAGATGATAGAACGAATGACCAAGTAAGGCTCTCAGATTCTAGTAGTGATACAGTATGATTTAGAACATCAGAAATTGAGGGTGAATCTCAACCCATTCCCACCTCAGTATTTTTTTTCAGTTATCCGGATTCTTACTCATGCCTTACGATTCAGTTCCGTGACCATAGTTCATGATTCGTGTATATGATAGAGAGTCACATACTCTTCCAGTTCAAAGATAATGAGTCCTAGTTCATTCAAGTAGTCGGAATCACATTCCTTATGTTATGAACTCTAGTTGAGGTCATGCAACTCTTGACGCGTGTACTCACTCTTTATAGTGTGCACAGTCCCGTATAAAAATCTTTTCATGCTTTATAGTCTTATGTTTTAACATTTTAGTGACCCTCCCAATGCAATGATAGTGGTGATAATGTAAACGTTCTTGTTGATGGAAGGTCATAGTATGCTTGTTTAGATAAGGCCATAAGTATGAAGTAAGATTTGTGGCCAAGTCTTTGATACATGTGATGGTTAGTGGAAAAGGTTGTGTGTGTATGTTTTTAGGATAGCGCGTGGGAGTTATATTGATAATAGTTTAGAAACTATGTGAAGTATGTATTTATGGGTGATTGCCTTGGAGTTAACATGTGGTTATAAATTAGGCTTGAATGACGTTTTAGGATTGTAGTGGAAGGTCGCAATATGCATTAGCGACTTCATATTAAGAGTTCAAAGTAGTCATCGAAGTGGTAAGGCATGTTATACTTAGGATGTGATCTTTAAAGGAGATATAGAAGATTGCATCATATGATTTAGAATAATAGCGTGGTCTGGCATGTTTTATTTTTTGTGACTTAGAGTTAGGCTTGATCACAGCGACGGAATTAAGTTATTTTTGACATTAGTAGAAAGATTTGTCAATGCTCTTATGAGAATTTTAAGCTGAGTTGAATGAATATGATATTTAAGGAGAATAGTATAGCTAAGTGATATTCGAGAAGTGTGCTAAGTTTAAAAGTAAGAAGTTGTAATGCCAAAGGCCTGGTAATTCTATCCTAATTCAGGATTTATATGCCTATGTTCCAGACTGCAGAGTAGTGTCAATGTGGTGATTCTTCAGTTGGATGTCTTGTGTAATCCATACCCAAGATTCATGGCTCCCTATTACTGCTAGAACTTCCTTAGAGAGAGTGTTGAAGAGAATACTCCAGTTAAGTATGAAGGTCCAGCATAATTCAGTATGTATAGTCAGTAAGTCAGTTTAATAAGCAGATTTGCATGGCTTGTTTTCTCGTCTTTTAATTTATTCATGCTACCCGAAATCTCAGACATGCTACTATTCCAAGATAGAGTATACTAGTAATTGCGAGTCTAGATCAGTTCATGCGTCATGCATTAGATTCAGATTCCAGAGGTTTAGTTATGATTCAATTCGTAGGTGCCCTGTGCATCGCCTCAGTTCCCCAAGTATCTTAGTGAATTGAGCATTCATAGAGGGACATAGGATCCCGAGGGGGAGATACCTCATTCAGTTGCATGCATAGATTCTTATTACAAGCCTCGCACCAGTTATCATTGCGTAATCAGTCATACATTCATATGTTAGTTCAATCAGATATGCATGCATTAGAAATGCATGTTCAATAGAAAAAGTTCAGCTTATCAGTGTATTTAGTCCTGCGTTCATGAGAACAACTCAGTCACAGATCCATGCATCAGATATGTATGTTCATTATGAGAATTCATCTTATGAATAGCTTAAGTCGTGTATTCCATGCATCAGATATGCGTGTCCGATATAAGAATTCAGAATATATCAGTAGTTCCAGTCTTATAGTCATGTTTCAGATCAGTGCATTCTTTCTTAGAGAAACATATCATGTCCACGTTATTCCATACCTCTAAGCTTCAATATGTCCACCCATCATTCGAGGACGAATGATCCCAAGGGGGAGATAATGTAACACCCCGTATTTTCGGACTAGAGTTTAGACCGTCGTTCCTACATATATAGACCCGAACTGAATTATTCTTGTAACGCCCCGCATTTTGGGCTACAATAGAGACCATGATTTCGATGCGTTGATAATCCCAAAGCCATAAATCCTATGAAAATATGGCATGTTAATTATTTACGTAGTATGTGAATCCAGGTCCTTCAACTCAAGGACGAGTTGAAACTATTTTGATCGATTAAGTAGTAGTGGATGTTGTAATTTTTGTCACATTTTATCAAACTTAACTCTATGTATATGTCGAATTAGAGAGCCTACAATGTGTCAAATGATAGGTCTTCGAGTTAGCTTTCAAACGATACCAATTTTTCTAAAATCCGGCACCCGAGAAAGAAGTTATGGCCTTTCAAAGTAGTATGCGTCGCCTAACCAATCGCACATGGCCACTGGAAAACATAGGCGATAGCATAGGCGGCGCCTATATAAACATAGGTGGCGCCTATGTAAAGGTTTCAAGTGACTTAAACACTCCGTTTTTGGGGCAAAATGGTCCTTTTCCCACCCTTATTTAGCCATAAACATGAAATTCAGTTCCCAAAGACCCCAAAATACACCTTCATTCATCAAAAGTGTTCAAGAACTCTCTCTAGGGTTTCAAAATAAAAACCCAAGTAGTTCAAGATTCAACCATGGGTTTTCAAAACAAATTGAAGATTTGGAATCCCCGCAACGTAGGCTTCAAGAAGCACCTATCATATTCGCATATAGAGGTACATGGGGTTATCTCCAAAATCTCATGGGCTTTAAAAATTCATGTTTTCAAAATGGGGGTTTTGAAATTACGAATATGATTATGTTTTAAACGTTTTATGATAATGATTTGGTCTTTAGGCCTAATTCCAATGTGATTTGATATATTATATATGGATATGCATGTGTTTCATAATGATGATAAATTGAGAGCATGATTTACATGGAACCCCTCTCTTGATATGATATTGTTTTATGTTTTCACATGATATGAATCGTTTGAAATCATCTTGAAATGCATGTCATGAAATGTCTAAAAAATGCCATGATTTGGATATGGTTTTTGACTTTCAAAGAGAGGGTTGTTTTGTTCATGTTGAAATATGTTGCGTATAATGATTGAATGAAGAGAATGATATGATACTGATGACTTGTAAGTCGGGTATGACGATACCCTACAGAGTATGACATGTGATTAATTTGAACAATGTTTGAATGCATTGATTTTCATGAGAAAGGTGGATGCCCGAAGAAGGCGTTTGAGTGCAAGGGCTCATCGCTGGAAACCGTAGTTGCTGATGCGGGTCATATGATATTGTATCCTACATGGGAGGATAATAAAATAATTGGGACATCTCACATGGGGGGATTCCCTGCGGTGTACTCACATGGGGGTATACCGGCTCCAAATCCTGGCGGCTACTTGGATTGGAGGCTTGACCGCCGAGCACCAGAGGCGGATTCCACATAGCCGTGGAATTACAATTGTAGGGTATTTCACCTAGATCAATCGCATTACATTGGTATTGAAAACTATTACATTATGCCCATATGTTTTCAAGTGATTTGATATGAAATTGCTTTATAATGGCTCTCAACTATATTTTATAAAAATATTATGTTTTGTTTTGATATCTCTGCGTACCAGTACTTTTGTATTGACCCCCTTCCTCCCAGGTTCGGAGGCGCAAACTAGGGGTCTAGAAAATTTGTAGATTCCTCAGACAGAGTTGCAGAGTCACTTGGTGAGCCTTCTATATTTCGGAAGGCCTGATATCTGGCAGTTTCATTTATCATTTATTATTCATTTATTCCAGTTTTCAGATAGACATTTGTTTCAGTCATGTAGTAGAGATTTTTGCAGACGTTATAGAGATGTTGATTGAGATTGTGGGACATTATTCCCCATTATTGTTTTCATATGATTCTTGACCATATTTTCGTTATATAGTGTATCTTCCGCATCTCATTTTCATATAAGTCATGTGCATGATTACCAGATAGATAAGGGGTGTTTCGGGCCTTAATGGTTCGGAATACTCGTGACAGCCAGGGCCCCGGTTCGGGTCGTGACATTTTCCTAAATTCTTATGGGCATAGAAATCATGCTTTAAGAAAGGGGTTTTTGAATTTATGCACATATTCATGTTTTTGGAAGCTCTAATGACATTGTTTTGGCCTTTTGGCCTTCTCCAAAGTGATTTGAAAGTTATATGTATATGTTGGTATGCGTTTAAGTCTTGAAATATGAATTGAGAGCATGACTTACATGAAATCCCTCTCTTGATGAGACTGTTCCCATGTTTCACATGATATGAATTGTTTTGAAAAAGCATGATATGAAATATTTGGATATTGTTGTGACTTGAATATGATTTTTTTTTAAAATGAAAGATAGGGTTGAGTAAGTTACTAAATGTTAAAAATACATATAATGAAAGAGTGCATGATTTTGCCAAAAGCACATGACGACCATATGTTTTAAGAATGCTTGCATAGTTTTGGTTTATGTTTCGGAGCATGAAATCTTTTATACTATTTGCATGTGGGTGGTCTGAACTATGTTTTTATGAAAAATATTGCTAAATGCATTATGGCTCAGAAAACACGACTTGCAAGTCTTGGTATGACGATATCAATTCAGACAATGCCATAATAGACACAGACTAATACAGAAATCAGATTTTTATCAGATTTTCATGTTATAGAACTTCAAATTGATGCATGTTTAGAAAAGGCTAAAATAGGGCATAAAGAGAGCTTAGGTGGTTCCCCGAAGAAGGCTTGAGTTCAGACAACTCATTGCCCAAAACTGTGATTTGCCGATCCGAGTATATTATTATACACTGGCTTAGTGCCTTGTAGCGTATCAAACTCAGACACTCCAACCCTTGTGGCACACTCGGGTTGGAGGCTTCCCCACCGAGTAAATGGAGGATTCCATATAGCCTGTGGAATATCAGACGTGTAGGGGAGTGCCACCTAACTCAGAAGTAACACAAAGAATAGAAATGTAATGACAACCATGTCTTTTATGATTTTCAAAGAAATGCCCATATGTTTTCAACTATTTCATGCATGATGATTCAGACTTTCTCTCACTTATGTTTTTATATAAATTTCATTATTTTGGATTGCTTTGCGTACCAGTTCATCTGTATTGACCCCCACCTTCCCCCCACCTCTCAGGTTCAGAGGCTCAGTCTAGGGGTCCTGATAAGCAGTAGATAAGTCGGACAACAGACGAGATTGTGCAGTAGCGAGCCTTCTATATTACAGAAGGCCTGTTTATTTTTCAGATATTTGTCTTTAGTCATGTTTTGGTCTACTGGGGGCCTTGTCCCAGCTTCAGACATTATTGTTTGAGAACTAGTAGAGATTTCACAGACTGAGTCAGACGTTATTTTGATGTTGTTAAATTGCAGTTTAAATTCAGAATTGACCATGTTTCCATCATAGACTTTTATTTCCGCATCTTTAAATCAGTTTATATGAATATTGTGCATGATTACTAGTTACAGAAGGGAGTACCGAGCCTTCATGGTTCGGGATGCTCGTCACGGCCAGGGCCCCGGTTCGGGTCGTGACAGTTTATGATCATGATCTATGTTGTCCAGACTCTTCAAAATGTCGTCGGGTGTGTATCTGATCCTTCAAAGGTAGTGCCTTTTTCAGAGGATTCAAAATAACAACAGCATACCCCAGTGAAATCCACAAGTAGGGTGTGGGGAGGTAGAGTGTACTGTAATATTTTGGAGAGTTCGAGCAACATAGATCATGGGTAGACGTTCAGTTGGTTAGCTCGATGCACTGAATGTCGGCCACGTGCTCCTCCAGAATTGCTAGCATATATAGGTACAAGGACAATTAACTCTTTATATCAAGTTTGATATGGAGAGACTTTGTGTTCTGAATTGAATTGTGCAACCATTTAGCATGACGGGAACAACAGTAACATACCTATTGTAGACCAATACAGTGGGAGAGGGGCATGGGGAGGATAAAGTGTATGTAGACGTTACTCCTACTCCAGAGGTAGAAAGGTTGTTTCCGAAATTTATTATGCCAACATAATGTGGGTTAAAAGATTGTTCTTTTGTTTGTTTTTCTAGTTTTGTTTCTCTTAAATGGTTCTTTCTAACACAGAGTATGGTGTTGGTTGCTTCAGACACGAGTGCTATTCACCTCTTACGGTGACCGCCAAGGTAATCGACTCACCTCAAGATCCACCGTTTCCAAGCAAAGATCAATACTAGCTTTTCCAAGCCCTACACTAAGGTGGCTTTTCCAAGCCCCAACGAAGAACTACTCTAAGGTGTTCTACTCTCAAGAGAGAGGATTTCAATGTATCATACATTCATCATCTATATCTATATATTATTAATAACAGAGGATGCAACCCTCTCATTCACCCAAATGGAATAATTTAATTCGTCCAAGTGGCATAAATTAATATATCCCTTTTAGTTATTTTAATTTATTTATTTTTAAATTGAAACAGTTAATTTTGAAAGAATAACTAAACGGATGTATTTTATTTAACTTTTATCAACTTCCATAAACTACATTTTGAAACAAAAACTAAACGGATAAAAAAAATTTGAACTTTTATCAACTTCCATAAACTATCAACAAAAAACTGTTAAATTCAAATTCAGTTTTATATTGAAACAATTCCACAATGCCAAGCTCTTTCATTTTGCCCCTTATTACGGCAAAAAACAAACACAAACTAAACAAGGTTTTGTTCGAGTATTTTTAACTACAACTTACAAAAGGAAATATACACTGTTTATATCACATAAACCGCTTATAATTTGAGTATTTTGGCATCACTATAGCCAAATGCAGATTTATATGCCTTCAGCTTTTGATGAAACCTAATTAAACCATATGCCATCATATATAATGTTCATCTGCATTGAATTGAAAATACAGAAATATGTTAGAAATTTATATTATTATATTATCTTTTAAAAATTTTGTTTCCACACAGATAAATATATTTTAATATCATTTATAGCATATATTCTTTTATTTCAGTAAGTACTAAGGTTGCAAATATGTAAACTAATTTATAGATAATTGTTTTATTGCAATAAACCAGTTTAATAATAACTCTTTTATCATCTTATTTATCAATGACTGTCCTGTGGTTTCCTACGTATACAAAACTGCATTCCTTCTTATCCTCAATTTTTAACTGGCGGTTTTTTTCTTTCCCTTCATCTATAAATTAAATTCATATTCTATTGAAACCATTGATTCCTTCATTTACCACTACAACTCTTTCCTTACCACGCTCTAAGAAAGCTTCAAATATTACTGTAACCACCGATTCCTTCATAAACTTCTAATCTTTCAATCCTTACCACAATTCAGCGATTTCTTTGTATGCTACTTCAATTCATTTAATCCTTATCACAATCTACATATACCTTCATACTCTATCAAAAATGCCAGACTTCATAAACGACATAACAATCAAAAAAATGAATTGGAAGTTGAAAGTCATGGTTGTTCGGCTTTGGGAAGTGAAAGATCGCTTTAATCCGGACTCTGTTTACTCAATTGAAATGGTACTTCAGGATAAAAAGGTATTATTATTTTTTTACAATTGTTCATTTTTTTTTTACACAGAATGTTTAACTTTATATAGAACCTTAATCTACTGTTCCAAAATGTTACAATTTATTAATGTTTACAATTTGTCTTGGTTTTTCTCTGTTTTCAGGGTGACAGGATACAGGCTTCTATTAGCTGTTCTGTGCTTAAACAATTTAAATCAGAAATCAAAGAGCATGGATTATATTTTATGCAGAACTTTATTGTCTGCAAAAATACTTCCAAGTTTCAGCCCACAATTAATAAATTGAATCTTAATTTTACTCTATGATCATATGTAACTGAAGTTACACTTTCTGATCCATCTTTTCCGTTGATGTTGTTTCACTTCCGGCCTTTCACATATTTGATAAATAAGATTTCTGTTGACGAAACAGAATTATTTGGTAAGAAATTAATTACCCTAACTTTTTTCATATTTACGAATCATAGTAATACTAATATAACATATTTTGATTTTATGGACATTATTGGGGAAATTGCAAATTTCGGTCAGATACAAACTCACAATATGGGAGGCAATTCTAGAAAGTTCATTAATATCGATCTACCAGATGATGAGTAAGAAAACACTCTTTGAGTATTTATCTAATTATATTGTTATTTTTACATTAATTTTTAAAAATATTTTTCAGAAACAACAAAATATCGACAACGTTTTGGGGCGAATTTGTTGATCAAATTGTGCCACAACTTCTAAGTTCTCACAACCAAACAATTGTTGTTGCTATGCAACTTATGCAGGCACATTAATTTCAAGGTAATATTTTTTAATTACATCTATCTACTTATTATAAAATTAGAATATCGTACCTAAATTTAAAATTTTTGACAGATGCCTATACTGTGAGAAATACTTGGAACACCTCCAAGCTTTGGATCAATCCAACTGATGCTCAATCTGAAGAGTTTAAAAAACGGTATTTTATACATTTTACTGTCATATATATTTATATATATATATATATTTCTCAAATAACACAATAATTTATTGAGTTACAATCTCTGTTTGTGATAGCAAGTCAGATAGAGTAACAAGTACCATCAGTAACATGTCTCATCAAGCTTCCTCTGTATCAAATGAATTATCTAAAGGAACAATTGAACTCAAGATAATATCTGAATTGTTGGAGATTGCGGAAGTTAGTAAACCCTTTACAGTGTATTATGTATTGACATGTTCCCATGTTTCATATATATATGCTTACCAATTTATATTTTTTATTAACAAATAAACAGGAAGGTTCTCATTGTTGTATAGTTGCCACTATTGAATTGTTAAACCTAGCCAATGGATGGTCTTATACTGGATGCACCAAGTGTCGTAAGAAGACAAAAAAGGTGAAAAACACTTATTTTTGCACAAACATAAAATGCAATCATGAAGATTCCCTTTCTATTTCCAGGTAAACATATAATTTTTTTATTTCATAATTAAAACACAACTTTATATAAGGAAAAACAATACTATTTAGGTACAGGATTCAAGTTACGGTCATGGACGATACTGGATCTATTTCATTGATTATATGGGACACTGATGCCACTTCTCTAATTGGCAAGTCCTCAAGTGAATTGAAGGAAGGATTAATTCAGGTATATATATATATACTATATAAATTACAATACACACATTTGTTATTTAAATACTAACAAATATATCATTTTAGAATACTGCCAATGATGATGCCCTTTCTTATCCGACGGGACTGAATAATATTCTACAAAGAAAATTTATTTTTAAGGTGATTGTCAAGAGCGGAAACATTCATAACCATGATGAGGTTTATAGTGTTGTTAAGATTTTAGATGATGAAGAATTGATCAAGAAATATTCTCCTAAAGAATCAGATATATACCCTGTATGTGAACTTTCCTCAGAAACTTCTTATCAGAAACTTCTTATTTACAAGTATTTTTATACTTATGTTTTATTTTATTTTTATACTATGTTGTAAAGGACCAAGAATTCAACAGTCAAGTTTCAGCTGAAGAAAAGGAATTCAAAGTAATTACACGTTTAATTTACTTTTACATATTGATAAATATAATATTTGCTAAATACCTGTGAAAAATCTTTATTATATATTATTCTATCTAACTTTCAAATTTTTTGTTTTCAATAGGAATCCATGCTTGACACTGACATGTTAACTCCATTGAAGACGTTTGCAAAAAGGGCTGGATCATCAAAAAAGGGTAAATCAGTAATAGATGATGGAGATGCCAAATATCATCACTCAAGCAACAAAGTTCGCAGATGTTTTACAAAGGAAAAGAAGCCATCATTTACTGCATTTAAATGACTTTTGTCATATTATTTCTGTACTTTAGCATATAAATAGTAATCTAGATAATAATTAGATATTGTGAATGTAATCTTTAGGTATTTGTATCCTAATAAGTTTGTTAATCTTATTATGTTTATTAACTCTTGAGAAATAAATGTATGTTCTCACCTATGCAAATTTTGTTTCACATCTTAAGAATTTCTTCCACTTTGTACAAAAAGGCATAAGTACTGAAAGTAATATTTATAATAAACAGAAAGTAATATTTATATTAAACTTTAATTTGTACCTGTTAATCACCGTTAATTTTTTTACAGAAATAGCATTCAAGACTAATCATTTCAAAATTTCCAACTTCCACCATTACTTAAAGCCTTCATGGTAGCTGACAAATCAAAAGAAAATGAAATTAATGCGGAGTAGACAATTGTTCATTCATATCAAATATGCTACTATAACCTGTAAATTTTCATGATAGGCATAGTATGATAAATATATGTAGGTTTGAACCAAATCTTGGCTTTCCTATAGTTAGAAAAATAAAAGTAAATCATTTCAGCTATTACTTCCCTCTGAAACTTATCACTGGGGAAGTTCTAACAAAAAACTGGTATTGAAGCGAAGAAAGAGTGGGGTCTGTGGCTGCAAATGACCATAGAGGGACCTGCAACTCTTTTCAATGTTTGATACCACATGAGCTATAACATAAGTTTGAGGGCCAACAATGGTCATAGTATCCTTCTCCATTAAGTGGCTAGATGTTATAGAAAATGAGACTATTTACAAAAAACTCAAATTGTACAAGAGAATTTTTGAAACAATGGAAATGATGTCCGCAAACGCTACAAAATTATAGATATTGCTAGATGTTTACCCTCGACGATTCAAAGAAATCAAGTAGAATTTTGGTTGATTAAGAAATCAAGAAATCAACTGAGACAAGATAAGCATGATGCACAACATTTTGGTTTATCATGACAACTCATTGGAAAATGAAAACTGGGAGCTATTTGTTAGTTCAACAACAGTTATAGCAGATAGCTTGGGGGTAATATCCTTTCTGTACTTTATCCTCCCCCATGTTTTTTGCACTATCTTTGTTGGTATCCTCCAAAAAATGATGCAGCACCCATGTCAGATCAACCAAAAGTGCATTACTTTTTAGGGATCAGACACAGGTTCGATGACATAGATTTTATCAAGTACTAATAGCAGTGGGCTTACCAGTTGACCCTCATTCCTGCTTTGAGAGTATCAGTCTTAACAATTTCAATCGAAAAATCAATCGTGTGGATTTTATCAATGACTGCTGAAGTTATCAATCTTGCATGCCGGTACAGCTTTTCATCATCAAATTCAGGGTAATGTTCCTGGGGAAAAAAACAGATTTTTAAGCAAAAGTTCTTTTAGGTGCAAAATTAGCCTGGCTAACCGTAAAATTTCAGAATACATGCTAATTTTCATACACAATTAAACTTCTCATTTCCATTCAGCAAATACAACCATAGAAAAGAGAATTTTCGGTACTTCATTGACCTATTTTCAGCATAGCACATATGGCATTATGTTCGTTCACAAACAAGGCCTGCAAGAGAGAGCAGCCTGCCCAGTGGTTTCGAACATCTCCGGATATTGGAGTGCATTTATCATCATGTTCAAGAAGTCCATCTCCTGAGACCCTGATCTTTCCATCTTTAAATGTTCTCACCCTAACCATGCCCTCTTCGTTGTTGCCATATATTACACTCCCGGCTCTAAAAAACAGCAGGAAAATATATAATTCATCAGATCATGAAATACGACTCCATCATTAGACAAGAGTGTATATGATCAAATCTGAATCAAAAGTGTTAGGATCAAATCTGAATCAAAAGTAAAGGATCAAATCAAGTTCCAGTTGGAGAGTGTGGACAAGAGTTGACAGGTTTGTGTGTCAATTGGGAGTAACATTTTCGCCTCCCTCCTTCCTACATCTCTGTCGTAGTTATTACCTCAAACTCTTTTAGCATGTGACAAAGCAGCAGTTTGAAAGAGTTTTTGAGTCGCACTCACCACCATGGGGTCCTTGAATTCAAATGCCCAAACTTCAGATCAGGTGAAACTGAAGTTTCAAGACCATGAAATGAATTCAAATGCCCAAATGACTTTGAACTTTAAATACAAAGTCAAATATTATCTACATATCAGTGAACATGTATAGACTTATTTGATATTATGAAGCGGATAATGAATGCATCATATATACACTATAAGTGAATAGCACCTCACCATAACTTCTGAAAAAATAAAAACAAAACAAAAAAAAAATAAAGCGGGAGAAAGGTGAGAGGGGAAGGGGAATTTCTCTGTTGAAGAGTCTAAAGTTCCATACTTCAAAGGTATGTTATTTTAAAATGCTTCTTTACCACATTTTAGACATCAAGAAGAGCAGTGACAATTATAAAGATTACCTAAATTTGTTGACCCCATTAAAAGGATGTTACTCTTCTCAAGCTCCACGGATTCATGTTATACTCCATCTGTTATTTTACTACCATCAATTTCTGCATGCGTAGGTACCACATTAATAGCATTAGAAGATTGGATAACCACTTATGTGAAGAGTGCATATAATTAGGAGGGAATGGTTGGCGTATTAAATGAAACAAACATTTAGGAACACTGACATAACTCTGTACATTGCCTATGGGTTAAGCCACAGGTTGACTAGAGCCCGATCTTGAAGGAGGTTGCAATTCCAACCCTGCAGCAAACCATAGATATATATAAATTTATTCAAACCAAAATAATGACACAATAAACAGAAATATACAGAAATATTTGTCCTTTTGAATGATTATTAAGCTGAGAGTTATTTCCTATCTCTACATATTGAATCCACTCATCACATTATTTTAAAATAATAATGTTTTTATTTTGTCTCTGCAGCAGACCATGGATATATGTAAATTTCGTCAGCCCAAAAATTATTTTATTTTAAAAATAAAATATTGAATCCACTCATTAACGTACAACTATTTATCAGCCTGCTTTAATATGATTAGACTACCACAATTCAACATCTATTCTATACATGATTTTTCTATTATGCAGAATTATTATTATTTCATTAATAATTTTAATTGCAGTATAATATATAATTTACATAAACTATAATATTCAAATCTTCTGATTAACAAAATTTATCAAGTATACTTTGTAACCACCCTGTCATTTTACTCTGGCATTTCAACTGCTCAATAGAATTTTTCAACAGTTATTTCAACCACACTGTTTTTTTTCAACTGCTATTTTTTTATCAATATTACTCTATACCTTATCATACAAAACTCAGATTCTATGAATATTGATATGGACATAGATAAGAAACTTGCAAGGAAGAATAGAATAAGTATACGGCAACAGAAACGGACTAAATATTCCTCCAACAATAATGGTATGGTCTTTATCAATATATGTTGTTTTTTCTTATTTTATTTAATTTATGTCATACATAAGAGACAAAGATGTACACTAAATATTACTTTTATATAATTTAAATATTATTTTTATATAATTTCAACATAACTATATACATACAGGAATTTTGTAAAAAATGTATGTTTCAGGAATTATAAACTATACTACAGAATTTATCAACTATACTCTGAAACCACTTTGCCATTTCAACTGCTCAACATAATTTTTCAACCACTCAGTTTGTTTTTCAACTGCTATATTTTTATCAATATTACTCTATACCTTATCATAAAATACTCAGATTCTATGCATATTAATATGGACAAAGATAAGAAACTTGCAAACTCAAATTCTATGCATATTCATATGTTCAAAGATAAGAAACTTGCAAGGAAGAATAGGATAAGTATACAGAAACAGAAACGGATTAAATATTCCTCTAACAACAATGATATGATCTTTATCAATATTTGTTGTTTTCTCTTATTTTCTTTAATTTATGCCATACATAAGAGGCAAAGATGTACATTAAATATTACTTTTATATATTTTCAACATAATTATGTACATACAGGAATTCTGTTTTATTGATACTACCATTTTCAAAGAGAATGTTTTAGGTAAAGGGAAAGGAAAAAAGCCTATTACATTTCCTTAATATATTTATTGACATTACCCCTTTTGCATAATAATATTTATTCTTATTTTATTGATACTACCATTTTCAAAGAGAATGTTTTCGGTAAAGGGAAAGGAAAAAAGTCTTTAACAGATACAACATATCATCATAGTTCCTATGCATCACATATTACATCCATGAAGAGTTTAGATCATGCTACTACATTGCAACAACAGTACCATTATCTAACACAAGTACATGATATGCGATATTTGCCATCGACTTCAAGTGTGCAGCCAAATCATATTTTTCAAGGTATAATTGAGCTACCTTTACTACAAGATTACTAAAATTAACATTATTTAATAAAACGCTAAAATACTGAATATATTCTTTTACAACATATGAATTGCAGATGAAGGTGTCAGTAGTGATAGTGATGTACCAGGTTTGTCTTTACTAATCAATATTTTTGTCATACATATTCTTAAATTAAGATAAAAATATGATTTCATTGTTTGAATTCTTAAAATAATGTTATCTCAATACAAGTGCAGCATATAATAATATGGGTCAAGATGAAGATGAGTATGGAGGTATGTCTTGAATCAAAAAATAAAAATGCATTCACAGAAAAATACTATTTATATAAAGTGGATTTCTACGATTCTAATATTTTACTTTATAGAGGTTAATGAAGGATATGCAAGTATTGATAACAAAGGTATGTATATTTAATATTATCCTTTATAAGCAAAAAGTAATGTGAACAAAACTTAACAGTTCAAACAATTTTATATTTGTCTATATTTTTAACAGATTACTGGGATATAGGAGATCCAACTTATGAATGTGAGCATTGTGGTGCTTACTTTTGGTATGAAGAAAGGATCAACAAGAAATTAAAATCTAAAAGACCGGAATTCTCTTTGTGTTGTCTTCATGGTAAGATAAAATTAGCAAAATCAAAAGAGTCTCCTCCAATTTTAAGACAGTTATTATTTGGATCAGGTAACAATTTTTTTTTTTCAATTTTAAATAATACTAACAAATATAAGAATCATATCAATTTATGCAATTTTAATTATGCAGGTCCAAAAAGTAAAATGTTCAGAGATAATATTAGAACTTATAATTCAATGTTCTCATTTACGTCAATGGGAGGAAAAGTTGATGATTCTATTAATAAAAAAAGGGGACCAAAAACATTCAAACTTTCTGGACAAAACTATCATCAAATAGGTAGTTTATTGCCCCCCAAGGATCCACTCCAAAATTTTCACAATTATATATCTATGATACAGAAAATGAAGTACAAAATAGAATTCAAGCTTTGAGGATAGTATTGAATAATTCCTTTTTTACAAAATTTATGAATACTCTAATAAAATAACTAACATGAAATAATTTTATACCATCTGTTCTTATTCAGTCGGGGTGAAAGCATAAATCATTTTCATGCTGAAATTGTTCATGATTTGAAGCAAATGCTTGATGAGCAAAATGCTTTGAAAAAATCATTTAGAATGGTAAGAGATCGATTTCAAGAAGATACTCACTCTAATGTTAGACTCAGACTAATTGGAAAGTGAAACTATGATGGCAGAAGATACAATTTACCATCTGTTTCAGAGGTTGCAGCTTTAGTGGTTGGAGATTTTGAAGTATCAAGATGTGATAGAGACATTGTTCTTGAAACCCAAACTGGACAACTTCAAAGAATTAATGAGTTGAATGTTGCATATTTAGATCTACAATATCCATTACTTTTTCCATACGGTGAAGATGGATATAGGGAGGACATTATTTTAAATGGAAAAGATGAATCAAGCTGGGGAAGAAAATTTGTTTGCATGCGTGAATTTTTTCATACAAAATTCAAGAGAGGAATGATGAAGTACCAACAATTGTAAATGCAAAGAGATTGTTCCAACAATTCTTGGTAGATGCATTTACAATGATTGAATCATCCAGGTTGAAGTATATTAGAACTCATCAAAAATAATTGTGTGTTGCAATGTATAAAGGATTAGAAGATGTTGTTTTACATCGAGAGATAAATCCTTCTTCTCATGGTAAAAGTGTAATTTTATCATCAAGCTTCACAGGAGGTGCAAGATACATGATTCAAAATTATCAAGATGCTATGGAAATTTGCAAATGTGCTGGATATCCAGATCTTTTCATTACATTTACTTGCAATTCAAAGTGGCCGGAGATAATCATATTCTTACAGTTACAACCAGAAGATCGTCCAGACATTTTATCTAGGGTGTTCAAAATGAAGTTAGATCATTTAATAAAGGATTTGAAAGAGAAGCAAATATTTCGAGCAGTTAAATCAGGTATAGAATAGCTTTTTCATGATAATCACTTTTTCAATAATAAATTTTAATCACAGAACATGTATTACTCTGTACATAAACTATTAATCTTTATTTACAAGTTCTTATTACTAAGAATTTTCATTATTTTTTTCATTTATTATCTCACATTTTTAATTCTAACTATATGTGTTGTTGTATTAGTTAGTTAAAATTATATATAATGTATTATTTTTTGTGCAGTGATATCTACTATAGAATTCCAAAAAAGAGGGTTACCTCATGCGCACATATTGTTGTTTTTCATAATAAATTCCCAAATGTGAGAGACATTGATAAAATAATTTCTCCTGAAATTCCGGATGAAAATGTTGATCCTGATTATTACAAGGCTGTGGAAAAATTAATGATGCATGGCCCGTGCGGTTTTTCTAGAAAAACATCTCCATGCATGCATAATGGTCGATGTTCAAAACATTTTCCAAAGAAGTTTGTAGTAAACACTACAATTGATGAAGATGGATATCCAATTTATAGAAGAAGGGAGAATGGAAGAACTATTGAGAGAGAGGGTATTTATTTGGATAACAGGTATGTGGTGCCACACAATAGATATTTGCTACTGAAATATGGTGCACATATTAATGTTGAATGGTGAAATCAAGAAAAATCAATAAAGTACTTATTTAAGTACATAACTAAGGGAAATGATCGTGTCACAACAGCTTTTTCACAAAGTGTGCATGAGAAAGATTCAACAAATGTAGATGAAATCAACATGTATTATGATTGTCGCTATATTTCTTCCTGTGAAGCATCTTGGAGAATTTTTGGATTCCCAATTCACCATAGAGAACCTCCGGTAGAAAGGCTTTCATTTCAACTACCTAATGAACAACCAGTTATTTTCTCTGATAATGATCCAATTGATTATGTTGTTTGTAAACCAAGTGTAAGGGAATCACAATTTTTAAGTTGGTTTGAGGCAAATAAGTCAAATGAAGAAACCAGAGAATTAACTTATGCAGAATTTCCTCTAAAAATTGTTTGGAATAAAATTACAAAAGAATGGAAAAAGAGAGATAATTTTTCTTTTTCTATTGGTAGAATATTTTTTGTTCCGCTTGGAAGTGGAGAGCTATATTATCTTAGGATGTTGTTGAATATCATTAAAGGTCCAAAGTGCTATGAGGATCTACGCACAGTCAACAATCACGTTCGTCTAACTTTCAGAGATGCGTGTTTTGCATTGGGTTTATTAGATGATGACAAAGAATACATGGATGCCATAATTGAGGCAAGTAACGGGGGAATGCCATCTTATTTAAGGCAGTTATTTGTTATAAAATTCACAAGATCTGGATAAACATTAATTTTAATGGAAAATCACTTGTTCCGAAAACCAGGCTCTGATACCACATGTAAGCATAAAATGGATTATATAAACTTAAACAATCTTATACATAAGCAATCCTATCCATAATCCTATGTATTATTCAGGAACGTTGAACTTAATGATTTTCACATACACATAATAACAGTAATGTCACAACCTGAACCGGGGCCCTGGCCGTGATGAGCATTCCGAACCATGAAGGCCCGAAACACCCCTATCTATCTGGTAATCATGCACATGACTTATATGACAAAAAAAATGTTGAAGATACACATTATAACGGAAACATGGTCAAGAATCATATGAAAAAAGTAATGGGGAATAATGTCCCACAATTCTCAATCAACATATCGAAAACGTCTGCGAAATCTCTACTACATGGCTGAAATAAATAACTATCTGAAAACTGGGACAAGGCCCCAGTAGACCCAAAACTACTAAATGATAAATGAACTGACAGACATCAGGCCGTCTGAAATATAGAAGGCTCACCACTTGATTCTGTAAATCTATCGGAAGAGATCTACTGGTTATCTGGACCCCTAGACTGTGCCTCCGAACCTGGGAGGGAAGGGGGTCAATACAAAAGTACTGGTACGCAGAGAAATCAAAACAAAATACAATATTTTTTTCCAAATATAGGTGAGAGCCAGTATAAAGCAGTTTCATATCAAATTATTTAAAAACACATAGGCATAATGTAATAGTTTTCAACAACAATGTAATGCAGCTGAGCTAGGTGTAATACCCTACATATAACATTTACACCAACTGTCAAACCTCGGTTGCTGTCGAGATTAGAGTAGAAGTGAGGGAAAGACACACAAGATCACACAGCAGGGTGTCTCGACCCAATAAAGTATGGTAGTGCACAAGATCACAAAGCAGGGCTCCTAACCATAGTCCCAATTTGGGAATGACATAAAGTCAGGTACACAAGATCACTTGGCCTGGTACCAAATTCCCATGTCGGCAAACACGGTTTCCAGCAATGATGTCACGTCCCGAACCGAGCCTCTGGCCGTGACGAGCATTCCCGAACCCGAAGGCCCGGAACGCCCTCTCTCTATCTGGTAATCATACACAGAATTTATATGATCAAAGTAATACGGATTAGACACAATAATACGGAAACAAGGTCAATAATTTAAAACAGCTAAAGGCCTGAAAACATGCCCAACAATATTTAATAAACATCTGCAACAGTTTGCGAAATCTCTACTGACATACTATCTGAATAACTGGGACAAGGCCCCCAGTAGACCAAAAACCATACTGAAATAAACACCTAAATGACTAGGCCTTCCGAAGAAAAGAAAGATCACCAACTGAACTCTGAGACAACCCTGTCTGTAGACTCTACTGAGGATCTGGACCCCTAGGCTGTGCCTCAGTACCTGGGAGGAAGGGGGGTCAGCACAATTTTACTGGCACGTGAATGTCACGACCCAAACCGGGACCCTGGCCGTGATAAGTATTCTGAACCATCAAGGCACGAAACACCCCTTATCTATCTGGTAATCATGCACATGACTTGTATGAAAAAGAAATGCGAAAGATACACTATATAACGGAAACATGGTCAAGAATCATATGAAAACAATAATGGAAAATAATGTCCCCCAATCTCAATCAACATCTCCATAACGTCTGTGAAATCTCTACTACATGATTGAAATAAATATCTATCTAAAAACTGAGAAAATGCCCCCAGTAGACCCAAAACTAATAAATGATAAATGAAACTTGCAGATATCAGGCCTTCCGAAATATAGAAGGCTCACCAAGTGACTCTGCAAATCTGTCTGAGGAAATCTACTGATTTTTTGGACTCCTAGACTGTGCCTCCGAACCTGGGAGGGAAGGGGGTCAATACAAAAGTACTGGTACGCAGAGAAATCAAAACAAAATACAATATTTTTTTCCAAATATAGGTGAGAGCCAGTATAAAGCAGTTTCATATCAAATTATTTAAAAACACATAGGCATAATGTAATAGTTTTCAACAACAATGTAATGCAGCTGAGCTAGGTGTAATACCCTACATATAACATTTACACCAACTGTCAAACCTCGGTTGTTGTCGAGATTAGTGTAGAAGTGAGGGAAAGACACACAAGATCACACAGCAGGGTGTCTCGACCCAATAAAGTATGGTAGTGCACAAGATCACAAAGCAGGGCTCCTAACCATAGTCCCAATTTGGGAATGACATAAAGTCAGGTACACAAGATCACTTGGCTTGGTACCAAATTCCCATGTCGGCAAACACGGTTTCCAGCAATGATGTCACGTCCCGAACTGAGCCTCTGGCCGTGACGAGCATTCCCGAACCCGAAGGCCCGGAACGCCCTCTGTCTATCTGGTAATCATACACAGAATTTATATGATCAAAGTAATACGGATTAGACACAATAATACGGAAACAAGGTCAATAATTTAAAACAGCTAAAGGCCTGAAAACATGCCCAACAATATTTAATAAACATCTGCAACAGTTTGCGAAATCTCTACTGACATACTATCTGAATAACTGGGACAAGGCCCCCAGTAGACCAAAAACCATACTGAAATAAACATCTAAATGACTAGGCCTTCCGAAGCAAAGAAGGATCACCAACTGAACTCTGAGACAACCCTGTCTGTAGACTCTACTGAGGATCTGGACCCCTAGGCTGTGCCTCAGTACCTGGGAGGAAGGGGGTCAGCACAATTTTACTGGCACGTGAATTTCACGACCCAAACCGGGACCCTGGCCGTGATGAGTATTCTGAACCATCAAGGCACGAAACACCCCTTATCTATCTGGTAATCATGCACATGACTTGTATGAAAAAGAAATGCGGAAGATACACTATATAACGGAAACATGGTCAAGAATCATATGAAAACAATAATGGAAAATAATGTCCCCCAATCTCAATCAACATCTCCATAACGTCTGCGAAATCTCTACTACATGATTGAAATAAATATCTATCTAAAAACTGAGAAAATGCCCCCAGTAGACCCAAAACTAATAAATGATAAATGAAACTTGCAGATATCAGGCCTTCTGAAATATAGAAGGCTCACCAAGTGACTCTGCAAATCTGTCTGAGGAAATCTACTGATTTTTTGGACTCCTAGACTGTGCCTCCGAACCTGGGAGGGAAGGGGGTCAATACAAAAGTATTGGTACACAGAGATATAAAAAAAAAACATAATATTTTTACAAAATATAGTTGAGAGACATTATAAAGCAGTTTCATATCAAATCATTTGAAAACACATGGGCATAATGTAATAGTTTTCAACAACAATGCAATGCAGCTGAACTAGGTGGAATACCCTACATATCACAGTTACACCAACGGTCAAACCTCGGTTGCCGCCGAGTTTAGAGTATAAGTGAGGGAAAGACAAACAAGATCACACAGGGTGTCTCGACCCAATGGTAGTGCACAAGATCACAAAGCAAGGCTCCTAACCATAGTCTCAATTTGGGAATGACATAAAGTCAGGTACGCAAGATCACAAAGCATGGTACCAAGTTCCCATGTCGGCAAACACGGTTTCCAGCGATGAGCCCTTACACTCAAACGCCATCTTCGGGCATCCACCTATCTCGTGTAAAATCAATGCATTCAAATTTCATCTGATTCAATCACATATCATATTTTGTAGGGTATCGTCATACCCGACTTACCAGTCATCAATACCACATCATTACTTCATGCAACCATTATATTCATCATATTTCAACATAATAACCCTCTCCTTGCAAGTCAAAAATCATATCCACTTTCAAAATAGTTCATGTCATGCTTGTCAAGATGATTTCAAACAATTCACATCATATGAAAATTTCAAACAATTTCATATCAAGAGAGGGGTTTCATATAATTCATGCTCTCAAGTTAACATCTTTTGAATCACAAGAATATGCATATATAATATATCAAATCACTTCGTAAATAGGCCTAAAGACCAAATCAATATCATAAAGATGCTTGAAACATGTTTATATTCATAATTTCAAAACCCCCATTTTTAAAACATAAATTTTTAAGCCCATGAGATTTTTGAGATAACCCCACGTACCTCTATATGCGAATATGATAGGTGCTTCTTGAAGTCTACGTTGCGGGGATTCCAAATCTTCAATTTGTTTTGAAAACCCATGGTTGAATCTTGAGTTATTGGGGTTTTTATTTTGAAACCCTAAGGGTGTTCTTGAGAGAAAATTTGAGAAAAGGATTATATGTGATGAATTGGGGGCTAAATCTGGTGTTAAAGACGAAATTTGGGTGAGGTGAATTGACTAAAATGCCCCTAAGAAAACAAAAAAAATCGAAACTGTCCCTCAGTTGACAAGCTGACAGGCTGAAGTAAAACGGGTATAACTCCTTACTTAGATGTTGGATTTTAATGAAACCAGTTTCATTGGAAAAAATACTCAAACATATTTCATTTGATAGGTATCACCTCTCCCATTTCATTATATTCAGAGAGTTATGATTGTTTGAAGTAGACCCTGAAATGCTGAAAACTGGGCAATAGGCTATGCGTTTTGCTACAGTTTTGAAATCCAAACGCAGCCTTATGCGTTCCGAAAAATTCCGAAACTTATCTGAGATGTACTATGAGCTTTTCCAATCGTAAAGCAACTTGAAAATCTAAAAACGGATGTCGGGAAGGTTGAAAAGTTGTATCCCGAAGATAGCCAGCTAAAATGACTCTAAGTCCTTATTACACTTAGAAAAAAATATTCTAGTTATTAGCCCCTCAAACCTAACACTAAAAATGAAATCGACTCGAGAATTTTATGGGGAATTACGATAGGAGTGATTACCTCACGTATGTTATTAAAGAATAATTCAGTTCGGGTCTATATACGTAGGAACGACGGTCTAAACTCTTGCCCGAAAATACGGGGTGTTACATTATCTCCCCCTTGGGATCATTCATTCTCGAATGCTAGGTAGGAACATATTGAAGCTTAGAGGTATGGAATAACGCGGACATGATATGTTTCTCTAAGAAAGAATACACTGATCTGAAACATGACTATAAGGCTGGAACTACTGATGTTCTAAATTCTTATACCGGACGTGCATATCTGATGCATGGAATACACGACTAAAGCTATTCATAAGCTGAATTCTCATAATGAACATGCATATCTGATGCATGGATCTGTGACTGAGTTGTTCTCATGAACGCAGGACTAAATACACTGATAAGCTGAACTTTTTCTATTGAACATGCATTTCTAATGCATGCATATCTGACTGAACTGGCGTATGAATGTATGACTGAATACGCAATGATAGCTGGTGCGAGGCTTGTAATAAGAATCTATGCATGCAACTGAATGAGGTATCTCCCCCTTGGGATCCTATGTCCCTCTATGAATGCTCAATTCACTAAGATACTCGGGAAACTGAGGCGATGCACAGGGCACCTACGAATTGAATCATAACTGAACCTCTGGAATCTGAATCTAATGCATGACGCATGAACTGATCTATACTCATAGTTATTAGTATACTCTATCTTGGAATAGTAGCATGTCTGATATTTCGGGTAGCATGAATAAATGAAGCAACGAGAAAACAAGCCATGTGAATTTGCTTGTTAAACTGACTTACTAACTATACAGACTGAATTATGCTGGACCTTCATACTTAACTAGAGTATTCTCTTCAACACTCTCTCTAAGGAAGTTCTAGCAGTAATAGGGAGCCACGAATCTTGGGTATGGATTACACAAGACACACACTAAGGAATCATCACAATGACATCACTATGTAGTCTGGAATATAGACATATAACTCCTAAATTAGGATAGAATTACCAGACCTTTGGCAATACAACTTCATACTTTCAAGCTTAGCACACTTCTCGAATATCCCTTAACTATACTATTCCCTATAAATATCATATTCATTCAATTCATCTTAAAATTCTCATATGAGCATTGACAAAAAAAAAATTCTACTAATGTCTAAAATAGCTTAATCCTTACACCGAGATCAAGCCTAACTCTAAGTCACAAAAATACAACATGCTACACCACGCTATTATTCTAAACCATATGATGTCACCTTCTATACCTCTTTTAAAGATTACATCCTAAGCATAACATGCCTTACCACTTCAATGACTACTCTGAACTCTTAATATGAAGTCGTTAATTCATATTGCGACCTTCCACTACAATCCCAAAACGTCATTCAAGCCTATTTTATAGCCACATCTTGACTTCAAGGCAACCACCCGTAAATACATACTTCACATAGTTTCTAAACTATTATCAATATAACTCCCACGCGCTACCCTAAGACATACACACACAAACTTTTCCACTAACCATCACGTGTATCAAAGACTTGGCCCCAACTCTTACTTCATAGTTATGGCCTTATCTAAGAAACCATACTATGATCTTCCATCAACAAGAACATTTACATCATCACCACTATCATTGCATAGGGAGGGTCACTAAAAGGTTAAAACATAAGATCCTGAAGCATGAAAAGATTTTTATACGGGACTGAGCACACTATAAAGAGTGATTACATGCGTCATGAGTTGCATGACCTCAACTAGAGTTCATAACATAAGGAATGTGATTCCGACTACTTGAATGAACTAGAACTCATTATCTCGGAACTGGAAGAGTACGTGACTCTCTATCATATACAGGAATCAGGAACTACGATCACGGAATTGGATCATAAGGCATGAGTAAGCATCCGAATAACTAAAAAAAAATACTTAGGTAGGAATGGGTTGAGATTCACCCTCACTTTCTGATGTTCTAAATCATATTGCATCACTACTAGAATCTGAGAGCCTTACTTGGTCATTCGTTCTATCATCTCCCCCTTAGCTTCAAGTCATCATCTAGAGTTTGGGAGATCCCTTACTAGATTCTAATTGAACTACACTTACTGCACTCTAGGGTCTGAAAGAAAAAAAAATGACAATACATGCATATCGTAGACTTAACCCGAATGACTACCTTCTGGGATACACTCTATCTTTCCATAGCCACCAATAGTCATAGTATAATGCTTGCACACTTATTTCTATCGGTTCAACCTTCAAAACTCAAACTTAGATTCTAACACTTAACATGGCTATTTAGATCACCATATACCATCTAACTAGTCTTTCTCCACTTAACAATTCAATGGTACCACTAGCCACACAAATTATGTAATAGTCTTAGAAAAATATGCCGAAACCTCATATCACCTTTGCATACTTCTACACCATACCTACAACATTATACTTCATTACGAATATATTTAAACTTAATCCATTTCATACACCGTTCAAGCCTATTAGATCACTTTCATATAACTAACATCATTGATCAAGAAATCATCACATCCACCTTTATGAACTTCAACTGTTCAAACTTAATGTCTAGTGCTAAACATGATTTTACAACCCAACCTTGCGCATGATTCTCACTTGGAAACCATGAAATAAACATCAAGAAACACTAGTACACTAGAACTTCATAACAAAAATAATCGACCTTGACCTTACGGTCTTCCTTATCATAACTCATTAGCACGTACTATTTCAACACATCAAGCCTACTAATATTTATTCCCACAAACATACATCATTAATCTCATGCCATTATTCTTGCATCCACATCCTACTTTAAATTCAAACCAATGGTCTAGCATCAATCATCTACCACCAATGACGAGTGCAACATAATATACTAATCCATCAAATTGGAACATTCTATCCCAAATACTTCAAAATCTGCTACATACCTTCTCATAAGTAGTACTAGTTTACAACTACCATCAAAAGAAGGTCAAGGGGTAAGGTCACATAATAGACATGATCAACCTTAATCTTATAATATAACCCCATACAATCTTTTCTACTTATATGGATTTCTAACCTCATACTTACTCACTCAATCATACATTTAAACTGCCTTCAAATTCCTCAAATAACCATGAGTCTATAATCATAACTTACTCGCTAATATAGCCATTTTCACATTCAAGCAACCAACAAATCACCCTGACTAACAACTCCTTCTCTAACTTATACTAAACTAACTCACAAGGACGAATTACCTCTTTACCAACTCAATCTCATGCAAATAGATTTAGCCATACATATATTAAACCAACGAAAGAACAACAAGTTGGACAATAAGTTGCTAGTGAATCAAAACAGGGCTCACACGGCTTCACTAGACTTTGATTTTGTATTTTGTACAAGAAAATGAGTTGGATGACAAGGCAACTATGCTAGTGAATCGAAAGAACCCCATACGGCTTCACTAGACTTTATTTTTTTTTTATATTTTTTCAAAAACACCATGATAACAAGATTACATATTACAAGGGATAGAAAATTGACACATAATATACATATTATTCTGTATCAATGAAATTCTTAGTAAAACACTTCCTCCATGGACTACCATACCGTCCACACACGCGGCTAGCTACCACATTAGTTTATCACTATAAAGGGGTAAATCATCCTCAAACATCAGTTATTCAACTGAAATATGCATTTACACAAAATCACGCTCACTCTGACTACTAACTTTGTGACTTTACATCACCAACTTCTTGGTCCAATATCACTACCAATAGGTCATGAAAAGGACACTTTAACTTATGCTACTATTCGGGTGGAAATACAGTTCCAACATTCTGCTATACATTGTCCACATCTGTAACAAGATTTTGAGAGTAACTATATACACTTAATACCTTAAGCTGGAATGCACGATTCCATCAGGATCAATATTTACATCAGAATCAACACATATTGATGCACTAATAGACTCCTATTGAGTCTTTACACAATTTTTTAAATCTTATAGGACTCAATCGGAAAGGACTATATCATGTAGATTCAAAACTTTTTGCACTTGAATCAGCCCAATAATGGGACATATCTGAGAACATCAGAGTAAGGAAAGAATTTGGGATGACTTTACTTTAATATGGGCGACACCATAGCACGAATTAGAGCATGAAAGGGGAACATTCCGACTCTATTGCACAGACTAGAACATGAAGAAAGAGAGACACTCCTAAACGCCTAATAGCCTCTTACTTATAAGTGTGCCGCGCTACACACCCATAAACAAGACTCTACCCGACGCGATTTCGCAGACACCCTGGGACCATGAACCGTGCTTTGATACCAAGTTTTTCACGACCCGAACTGGGGCCCTGGCCGTGACAAGTATTCCGAACCATCAAGGCCCGAAACACTCCTTATCTATCTGGTAATCATGCACATAACTTATATGAAAAAGAAATGCGGAAGATACACTAAATAACGGAAACATGGTCAAGAATCATATGAAAACAATAAAGGGGAATAATGTCCCACAATCTCAATCAACATCTCTATAACGTCTGTGAAATCTCTATTGCATGACTGAAACAAATATCTATCTGAAAACTGGGACAAGGCCCCCAGTAGACCCAAAACTAATAAATGATAAATGAAACTGGCAGATATCAGGCCTTCCGAAATATAGAAGGCTCACCAAGTGACTCTGCAAATCTGTCTGAGGAAATCTACTGATTTTCTGGACCCCTAGACTGTGTCTTTGAACCTGGGAGGGAAGGAGGTCAATACAAAAGTACTGGTACGCAGAGATATCAAAACAAAACATAATATTTTTACAAAATATAGTTGAGAGACATTATAAAGCAGTTTCATATCAAATCATTTGAAAACACATGGGCATAATGTAATTGTTTCAACAACAATGCAATGCAGCTGAGCTAGGTGGAATACCTTACATATCACATTTACACCAACTGTCAAACCTCGGTTGCTGCCGAGATTAGAGTATAAGTGAGGGAAAGACACACAAGATCACACAGCAGGGTGTCTCGACCTAATGGTAGTGCACAAGATCACAAAGCAGGTCTCCTAACCATAGTCCCAATTTGGGAATGACATAAAGTCAGGTACGCAAGATCACAAAGCATGGTACCAAGTTCCCATGTCGGCAAACACGGTTTCTAGCGATTATCCCTTACACTCAAACGCCCTCTTCGGGCATCCACCTATATCGTGTAAAATCAATGCATTCAAATTTCATCTGATTCAATCACATATCATATTTTGTACGGTATCGTCATACCCGACTTGCAAGTCATCAATATCACATCATTACTTCATGCAACCATTATATTCATCATATTTCAACATAATAACCCTCTCCTTGCAAGTCGAAAATCATATCCACTTTCAAAATAGTTCATGTCATGCTTGTCAAGATGATTTCAAACAACTCACATCATATGAAAATTTCAAACAATTTCATATCAAGAGAGGGTTTTCATATCATTCATGCTCTCAAGTTAACATCTTTTGAATCACGAGCATATGCATATATAATATATCAAATCACTTTGGAAATAGGCCTAAAGATCAAATCAATATCATAAAGATGCTTGAAATATGTTTATATTCATAATTTCAAAACTCCCATTTTTAAAACATGAATTTTTAAGCCCATGAGATTTTTTAGATAACCCCACGTACCTCTATATGCGAATATGATAGGTGCTTCTTGAAGCCTACGTTGCAGGGATTCCAAATCTTCAATTTGTTTTGAAAACCCATGGTTGAATCTTGAGTTATTGAGGTTTTTATTTTGAAACCCTATGGGGAGTTCTTGAGAGAAAATTTGAGAAAAGAATTATATTTGATGAATTGGGGCTAAATCTGGTGTTATAGACAAAATTTGGGTGAGGTGAAATGACTAAAATGCCCCTAAGAAACTAAAAAATTCGAAACTGTCCCTCAGTTGACAAGCTGAAGTAAAATGGGTATAACTCCTTACTTAGATGTTGGATTTTAATGAAACCAGTTGCATTGGAAAGAATCTCAAAGATCTTTCATTTGATAGGTAGCATCTCTCTCAGTTCATTATATTTAGAGAGTTATGATCGTTTGAAGTTGACCTTGAAATGCTGAAAACTGGGCAATAGGCTATGCGTTTTGCTACTGTTTTGAAATCCAAACGCAGCCTTATGCGTTCCAAAAAATTCCGAAACTTATCCGAGATGTACTATGAGCTTGCCCAATCATAACACAACTTGAAAATCTAAAAACGGATGTCGGGAATGTTGAAAAGTTGTATCCCGAAGATAGCCAGCTAAAATGACTCTAAGTCCTCATTACACTTAGAAAAAAATATTCTAGTTATTAGCCCCTCAAACATAACACTAAAAATGAAATCGACTCAAAAATTTTATGGGTCATTATGATAGGAGTGATTACCACACGTATGTTAATAAAGAATAATTCAGTTCGGGTCTATATACATAGGAACGACGGTCTGAACTCTAGCCCGAAAATACGGGGTGTTACAGCGAAGCAATCCAAAATAGAGTAATTGAACATATATATATATATATATATATACAGTACGTGAGAGCAAATTTTCATCAAACATTATGCATAAAACAGTTTCTAAAAAACACATGGGCACCTTCTGAAAACATGTAACCTGTTTGTAAATCTCAAACTCTGATCTGTGTATTACTTCTGAGTTAGGTGGTATTCCCTACAAGTCTGATATTGCACGGGCGATATGGAATCCTCCATTGACTCAGCGGAGAAGCCTCCAACCCGAGTATGCCGCAAGGGTTGGAGTTCCTGAATCTGATACGCCACACGACACTTAAGTCAACGTATAATAATATACCCGGGTCGGCAAACCACGGTTTTAGTCAATGAGTTGCTTGAACTCAATCCCTCTTCAGGAAACCACCTAACATCTTTGTATGCCCGTTTTTAACCTTTTCTATACATGCAACATTCTGAATGTCTAAAAATCATGATAGTCTAAAATGTCTATTAGTCTGAGTCTGATATGGCATTGGTTTGAATTGGTATCGTCATACCAAGACTTGCAAGTCATGATTTCTGAGCCATAATACATTAAGCTAAATCTTTCATTTAAAGCATAATTTAGACCACCAAAAACATGCAACTGATATAGAAGATTTCGTGTTTCGAAACTCAAGTCAAATTCATGCAAAAACTTCATCGACATATGGTAGTCTAGTGCCTTTAGCAAATCCATGCACTCTTTCATTACATGCATTGTGAACATTAAACATTCATGCTACATTCCCTCTTTAGTGATTTAAAACCACTTTTAAATTATAACAAGAGTTCAATCATTTCATATAGTGCTTTTCAAGGATGCATTGCAAAACAATTCATATGCTATGAGAAATCTGAAAAATTCATAACCAATAGAGATTTCGCAGACTGAGTCAGACGATATTTTGATGTTGTTAAATTGTAGTTTAAATTCAGAATTGACCATGTTTCCTTCATAGACTTTTATTTCCGCATCTTTAAATCAGTTTATATGAATATTGTGCATGATTACCAGTTACAGAAAGGAGTACTGGGCCTTTATGGTTCGGGATGCTCGTCACGGTCAGGGCCCCAGTTCGGGTCGTGAAAGTTTATGATCATGATCTATGTTATCCGGACTCTTCAAAATGTCATCGGGTGTGTATCTGATCCTTCAAAAGTAGTGCCTTTTTCAGAGGATTCAAAATAACAACAGCATACCCCAGTGAAATCCACAAGTAGGGTCTGGGGAGGTAGAGTGTACTGTAATATTTTGGAGAGTTCGAGCAACATAGATCATGGGTAGACGTTCAGCTGGTTAGCTCGATGCACTGAATGTCGCCCACGTGCTCCTCCAGAATTGCTATCATATATAGGTACAAGGACAGTTAACTCTTTATATCAAGTTTGATATGGAGAGACTTTGTGTTCTGAATTGAATTGTGCAACCATTTAGCATGACGACAACAACAGTAACATACCTATTGTAAACCAATACAGTGGGAGAGGGGCGTGGGGAGGATAAAGTGTATGTAGACGTTATTCCTACTCCAGAGGTAGAAAGGTTGTTTCCGAAATTTATTATGCCAACATAATGTGGGTTAAAAGATTGTTCTTTTGTTTGTTTTTCTAGTTTTGTTTCTCTTAAATGGTTCTTTCTAACACAAAGTATGGTGTTGGTTGCTTCGGACACGACTGCTATTCACCTCTTACGGTGACCGCCAAGGTGATCGACTCACCTCAAGATCCACCGTTTCCAAGCAAAGATCAATACTAGCTTTTCCAAACCCTACACTAAGGTGGCTTTTCCAAGACCCAACGAAGAACTACTCTAAGGTGTTCTACTCTCAAGAGAGAGGATTTCAATGTGTCATACATTCATCATCTATATCTATATATAATTAATAAAAGAGGATGCAGCCCTCTCATTCACCCAAATGGCATAATTTAATTCGTTCAAGTGGCATAAATTAAAATATCCCTTTTAGTTATTTTACTTTTAATTTTTTAAAAAAATTGAAACAGTTAATTTTGAAAGAATAACTAAACGGATGTATTTTTTTTGAACTTTTATCAACTTCCATAAACTACATTTTGAAACAATAACTAAACGGATAATTCTTCTTTGAACTTTTATCAACTTCCATAAACTATCCACAAAAAACTGTTAAATTCAAATTCAGTTTTATATTGAAACAATTCCACAATGCCAAGCTCTTTCATTTTGCCCCTTATAACGGCAAAAAACAAACACAAACTAAACAAGGTTTTGTTCGAGTATTTTTAACTACAACTTACAAAAGGAAATATACACTGTTTATATCACATAAACTGCTTATAATTTGAGTATTTTGGCATCACTATAGCCAAATGCAGATTTTGATGCCTTCAGCTTTTGATGAAACCTAATTAAACCATATGCCATCATATGTAATGTTCATCTGCATTGAATTGAAAATACAGAAATATGTTAAAAATTTATATTATCATATTATCTTTTAAAAATTTTGTTTCCACACAGATAAATATATTTTAATATCATTTATAGCATAAATTCTTTTATTTCAGTAAGTACTAAGGTTGCAAATATGTAAACTAATTTATAGATAATTGTTTTATTTCAATAAACCAGTTTAATTATAACTCTTTTATCATCTTATATATCCATGACTGTCCTGTGGTTTCCTACGTGTACAAAACTGCATTCCTTCTTATCCTCAATTTTTAACTGACGGTTTTTTTCTTTCCCTTCATCTATAAATTAAATTCATATTCTATTGAAACCACTGATTCCTTCATTTACCACTACAACTCTTTCTTACCACGCTCTAAGAAAGCTTCAAATATTACTGTAACCACCGATTCCTTCATAAACTTCTAATCTTTCAATCCTTACCACAATTCAGCTATTTCTTTGTAAGCTACTTCAATTCATTTAATCCTTATCACTATCTACATATACCTTCATACTCTATCAAAAATGCCAGACTTCATAAACGACATAACAATCAAAAAAATGAATTGGAAGTTGAAATTCATGGTTGTTCGGCTTTGGGAAGTGAAAGATCGCTTTAATCCGGACTCTGTTTACTCAATTGAAATGGTACTTCAGGATAAAAAGGTATTATTATTTTTTTACAATTGTTCATATTTTTTTACAAAGAATGTTTAACTTTATTTAGAACCTTATTCTACTGTTCCAAAATGTTACAATTTATTAATGTTTACAAATTGTCTTGGTTTTTCTCTGTTTTTAGGGTGATAGGATACAGGCTTCTATTAGATGTTCTGTGCTTAAACAATTTAAATCAGAAATCAAAGAGCATGGATTATATTTTATGCAGATCTTTATTGTCTACAAAAATACTTCCAAGTTTCGGCCCACAATTAAAAAATTGAAGCTTAATTTTACTCTAAGATGCCTATACTGTGTGAAATACTTGGAACGCCTCCAAGCTTTGGATCAATCCAACTGATGCTCAATCTGAAGAGTTTAAAAAATGGTATTTTATATATTTTACTGTCATATATATTGTCACGACCCGAGCCGGGGCCCTAGCCGTGACGAGCATACCGAACCATGAAGGCACGGAACACCCTTCTCTAGCTATTTGATAATCATGCACATAATTCATATGATAAAAGGTAATGCGGAAAGATAAATCTAATACGGAAACATGGTCAATATGAATGTGATCATAATACTGAAAACTGAAATCCAAAATATATCTGAATAATAATGTCTGACTCAATCTGCGAAATCTTTACCATGAACTAATCAAAGTTGTCTGAAAACTGGGACAAGGATCCCAGTAGACCAAAACCTAACTAATAGTAGTAATATGAAATAACCAGGCCTTCCGAATCATAGAAGGCTCACCACTGCAAACTCCACTATGTGATCTGAAATCTCTACTGTTTATCTGGACCCCTAGACTATGCCTCAGAACCTGGAAGGAGGGGGGGTCAGCACAATTGTACTGGCACACGAAGCAATCCAAAATATAGTAATTGAACTCATATATATATATATATATATATATATAATACGTGAGAGAAATTTTCATCAAAACATCATGCATAAAACAGTTTCTGAAAAACACATGGGCACCTTCTGAAAATATGTAACCTGTCTGTAAATTTCAAATTCTGATCTGTGTATTAATTCTGAGTTAGGTGGTATCCTCTACAAATCTGATATTCCATGGGCGATATGGAATCTCCCATTGACTCAGCGGGGAAGCCTCCAATCCGAGTGTGCCGCAAGGGTTGGAGTTCCTGAATCTGATACACCACACGACACTTAAGTCAGCGTATAATAATATACCCGGGCCAGCAAACCACGGTTATGGGAAAAGAGTTGTCTGAACTCACGCCTTCTTCGGGGAACCACCTAATCTCTCTTTATGCCCTATTTTAGCCTTTTCTGAACATGCATCAGTCTGAAGTTCTAAAACATGCAAATCTGATAAAGTCTGATTTCTGTATTCGTCTGTGTCTGTTATGGCATTTTCTGAGTTTGGTATCGTCATACCAAGACTTGCAAGTCATGATTTCTGAGACATAATACATTAAGATATATCTTTCCTTTAAAGCAAAGCTTAGACCACCCAAAAACATGCAACTGATATAGAAGATTTCGTGTTCCGAAACTCAAGTCAAAATCATGCAAAAACTTCATCAACATATGGTGCTCTAGTGCCTTTAGCAAATCATGCACTCTTTTATTACATGCATCATAAACATTAAACATTCATGCTAAATTCCCTCTTTAGTGATTTAAAACCACCTTTAATTCATAACAAGAGTTCAACCATTTCATATAGTGCTTTTCAAGAATGCATTGCAAAATATGCTATGAAAAATCTGAAAATTCATAATAAGAGGGAATTCACAAAAAAGTCATACTCTTAATAAGAATTCATTCTTAAATTCATGTTTTCATACATACATATTCTCAAATCACTTTGGGGAAGGTCAAAAGACCAAAACAATGATGTTAAAACATCTAATACGTGAATATATACATAGTTTCAAAAGCTCCATTCTAAAACATGATTTTTGTATTCCCATGAGAATTTAGGAAAACCCCGCGTACCTCTATATGCGAAGATGATAGGTGTTTCTTGAAGCCTACATTCTGGGGATTCCAAATATGCAATTAGTTTCTAAAACTCACGGTTGAATCTTGAGTTGCTTGGGTTTTTATTTTGAAACCCTAAGGAGAGTTCTTGAGAAATTTTGATGAATGAAGGTGTATTTTGGGGTCTTTGGGAACTAAATTTCGTGTTTATGGATAAATAAGGGTGGGAAAAGGACCATTTTGCCCCAAAAATGGAGTGTTTGGGTTTTTATTTTGAAACCCTAAGGAGAGTTCTTGAGTAATTTTGATGAATGAAGGTGTATTTTGGGGTCTTTGGGAACTCAATTTCGTGTTTATAGCTAAATAAGGGTGGGAAAAGGACCATTTTGCCCCAAAAATGGAGTGTCTAAGTCACTTGAAACCATTACATAGGCGCCGCATATGATATCGCCTATGTTAACATAGGCGCCGCCTTTGCTATCACCTATGTTTACATAGGCTCCTCCTATGCTATTGCCTATGATTACATAGGTGATGCATATGCTTTCCAGTGGCCATGTACGATTGGTTAGGCGATGCATACTACTTTGAAAGGCCATAACTTCTTGCTTGGGTGCCGGTTATTAGCAAAATTGGTATCGTTGGAAAGATAACTATAAAACCTATCATTTTACACATAGTAGGCTCTCTAATTTGACATATACAAAGAGTCATGGTCGATAGAAGTTGACACAAATTATATTTTCCACTTAAACTTAAACGATCGAAGTAGTTTTCAACTCGTCCTTGAGTCAAAGGACCTCTATGGTCTAAATCCAAGCTTGAATGGATTCACATACTACACAAATAATTAACATGCCATATTGTCATAGGATTTATGGCTTCGGGATTATCAACGCATCCGAATCATGGTCTATATTGTAGCCCAAAATGCGGGGCGTTACATTATACCCCCTTATGATCATTCGTCCCCGAATGATGATGCGGGACACAGACAGACACGATTTTAAGCATAATAAGGACTAGGAAAAATAAGATAGGAATATTACCTTTTGTCTCATCATCCATCGAAGCAAACAAATTGGGATATCAAATTCTCATGTCATCTTCTGACTCCCAAGTTGCTTCTTCAACTTTCTGATTCCTCTACAATACCTTCGCTGAGGCTATCTCTTTGCTCCTCAACTTTAGAACTTGGCGATCTAAAATTTTAACGGGCTCTTATTTGTAAGACAAGGAATCTGTCACTTTGATATCCTCTACTGGCAATACCAAAGAATGATCTCCAATGCATTTCTTCAACATGGATACATGGAATACCGAATGAACGGAACCCAAGCTTGCAGGAAATTCTAGCTCATAAGCAACTTCACCAATCTTTCTCAGAATTTGATATGGCCCTATATAGAGAGGGCTCAATTTACCCCTTTTTCCAAACTGCATAACTATTTTCATAGGAGAAACCTTGAGAAACACCCAATCACCAACTTCAAACTCTAATTCTCTTCTCCGAACATCGGCATAGGACTTCTGATGACTCTGAGCAGTCTTGAGTCGTTCTCTAATGATCTACACTTTCTCCATCGCCTGATGAACAAGATCAGGCCCATAAAACTGAGTCTCACCCACTTCACACCATCCTATCGAAGACCTACATCTCCTCCCATACAAAGCCTCAAAAGGAGCCATCTTGATGCTGGCATGGTAACTATTATTGTAAGTAAATTCAATCAGTGGCAGGTGATCTACCCAACTACCTTTGAAATCAATGACACATGCCCTCAACATATCCTCGAGGGTCTGAAGAATAATTCGAAGGTGATTGGTGTGATCCTCTTTACTCTTAGAATACATCAGGATATCATCATTAAATACAATGACGAACAAGTCAAGAAACTGACAGAATACTCTATTCATAAGATCCATGAAGGTTGCAGGGGCGTTAGTCAACCTGAAGGACATGACTAGAAATTTGTAGTGACCATATCGGGTTCGGAAGGCTGTCTTGGGTATTTCTGACTCCTTAACTTTCAACTGATGATAACCCGAATGAAGGTCTATTTTTGAAAAATACTTGGCTCCCTGAAGCTGGTCAAAAAGGTCATCAATCCTAGGAAGAGGATATTTATTTTTAATCGTGACCTTATTCAGCTGACTATAGTCTATGCACATACGAAGGGAACCATCTTTCTTTCGCACGAAAAGTACAGGCGCGCCCCAAGGAGACACACTGGGGCGTATAAAACCCTATCTAGGAGATCTACTAACTGTTCTTTCAACTCTTTTAGTTCTACAGGAGCCATTCTATAGGGCAGAATGGAAATAGGACGAGTGTCTGGCAACACAACAATACCAAACTCAATCTACCTATCAGGTGGTATTCCTGGGAGATCATTTGGAAAGACTTCTGGGAATTCTTTTACTATGGGAAGAGATTGAAGAGGAAGACTCTCGGCATTGGAGTCCTTAACTCGGATAAGGTGGTACAAGCAACCTTTAGAAATGAGTTTGCGGGCTCTGAGATAGGATATAAAGTGCCCTCTGGGTGATAAAGAATGTCCTTCCCACTCTATCACTGGTTTCTTTGGGAAAGAAAAAGTGACCCTTCGAGTCCTACAATCTAATGTGGCATAGCATGAATGGAGCCAATCCATTCCCAAGGTAGTATCAAAAGCAACCATATCTAAATCTATGAGATCTACTAGCGTATCTCAGCTACCAACAGTCACACCACAGCCCCGGTACACCCTCCTAGCAACAATAGAATCCCTCATCGGGGTGGAAATAAAAAAGGATTCAGAAATCACACTAGGCTCAAACCCAAAACCAACAGCCACATAAGGGGTCACGTAGGATAAAGTAGACCCGGGATCAAGTAACACATAAACATCATGGGAAAATATTTGTAACGTACCGGTAACAACATCTGGGGAAACTTCCGCCTCCTGGCGATTGGTCAAAGCATATAACCGGTAGTGAATGTTCCCGGCAACTGATGTGGCACCCTTCTGAGGCAGGGGTGGTGCCAAATAATTTGACTGAGACTTTGCACCACCAACATTCTTTCTAGCAGATGGACATTCCCTCTGAAAGTGACCCACCTGACCACATGAATAGCACACTATCGAGCCCAACTGACACCTTCCCGAATGATTTCTACAACAAGTCTCACACCGCGGAACAATATGATGTTGCTGAGCCACACTACCCTGTGACTGAGTATCCTGAGCTCTGGTTCCATGGTTAGTCTGAAAACTCTGAGATCGTCTGTCTGCTGGTGGTTGGGGTACTGGGGCGCTGGCAGTAGACTGGACATTACCGCAATTCTTCTTTTTCTGCCATTTATTTCCCCACTTACCACCCTGAGGCTGACTGTGACTCTGGTCGACTGATCTGGCTCTTTTCGCTTGTCTTTCCACCTTCTTAGCTTCTGAGATCTTTTTTTTTCTCTTCTACCTGCTGCATATGAATGGTCAGACTAGCAAAGTCTAACTCCATATTCAACATTGTTGTAATGCCCTGCAATTCAGGCTACAATATAGACCATGATTTCAATGCGTTGTTAATTCCGAAGCCATAAAATCCTATGCCAATACGGCATGTTAATTATTGTGTAGCATGTGAATCCACTCAAGCTTGAATTTAGACCATAGAGGTCCTTCAACTCAAGGACGAGTTGAAACTATTTAGATCGACTAAGTTTTCGTGGACGTTGTAGAGTGTGTCAGATTCCATCGACCATAACTCTCTGTATATGTCGAATTAGGAATCCTACTAAGTGTCAAATGATAGGTATTCAAGTTATCTTTCCAACAATACCAATTTCGCTAAAATCCAACACCCGAGCAAGAAGTTATGGCCTTTCAAAGTGATAAGCGTCGCCTAACCAATCGCCCATGGCCACTGGAAAGCATAGACAATAGCCTAGGTGGCGCCTATGTAAACATAGGCGATAGCCTAGGCGGTGCCTATGTAAACATAGGCGATAGCCTAGGCGGCGCCTATGTGAACATAGGCAATGGGATGGGCGGCGCCTATGTAAAGAAATCTAGTGACTTAAACACTTTGTGTTGAGGACAAAGTGGTCCTTTTCCACCCTTACTTAGCCCTAAAACACGAGATTTAGTTCCAAGGACCCCAAAATACTTATTCATTCAACAAAAGTGCTCAAAGATTCTCCATAGGGTTTCATAATAAAAACCCAAATAGTTCAAGATTTGACCATAGGTTTTAAAAGATAATTACATATTTGGAATCACCAATCCGCAAGCTTCAAGAAACATCTATTATCCTTGGAAATAGAGGTACGTGGGGTTATCCAAAAATCTCATGGGTATAGTTTTTATGAACATGCATGCTTTTAAATGGGGGTTTTCAATCAAATGCTAATATCTTGCTCTCAATACGATTTCTAAATCATTTTCTTTATGTCATGGGAATTGTTTCCCCTATACTTCAATGGTTGAAACCATGCATATGTGATTTGAGATTTTCCATGGAAGTTTGATAAATATGAATGATAAATTGTTTTCAAATTCCCATGATAATGTTTCGATACTCCATATTGTATTGTGATCAACAAAAGAGAGCATGAATTTGAAATAAATATTGTTCACAACTTGTAAATGATGAAGCACCTTGTTTTTCACATGATTATGCATATGTGGATGTGATATTGATGACTTGCAAGTCGGGTATGACGATACCCTACAGAATATGATATGTGATTGAATAAGATGAAATTTGAATACATTGATTTTACATGAGAAAGGTGGATGCCCAAAGAAGGCGTTTGAGACACAAGGGCTCATCGCTAGAAAAACATGTTTGCCGACACGGAATATTGGTACCAGGCTAAGTGATCTTGTGTACTTGACTTCATCTCATTCCCAAATTGGGACTATAGGTAGGAGCCCGAGCTAAGTGATCTTGGGCACTACCATTGGGTCGAGAATCCATGCTATGTGATCTTGTGTGTCTCTCCCTCACTTATACTCTAATCTCAGCGGCAATCGAGATTTGACAGTTGGTGTAAATTATGTAGGGTATTCCACCTAGCTCAGTTGCATTTCATTGTTGTTGAGAAACTATTGCATTACACCCATGTGTTTTCAAATGATTTGATACGAAATTACTTTATAATGGCTCTCAACTATATATTGTAAAAATATTATGTTTTGTTTTGATATCTCTGCGTGCCAGTACTTTTGGGTTGACCCCCTTTCCTCTCCAACCTCTCAGGTTCAGAGGCCCAGTCTAGGGGTCAAGAGAATCAGTAGATCTTTCAGACAGAGCTATAGAGACAAGTGGTGAGCCTTCTATGTTTTGGAAATTCTTATGTCCTGCATTCCTTTTATCTTATATTCAGTTTTAGGGTCTACTGGGGGCCTTGTCCCAGTTTATACGGTTATTTGACTCAGTTATTTGTTAGAGATTTTCACAGACAGTTGTTTAGAGGTTAAATGATGTTGAGGGAACCTTATCTCCCCGTTATTGTTTCTTTTCATATTTATGACCATGTTTCTGAATTATTGTGTTTTTTTGCATTACTTGATCATATGAATTAGGCGCAGGATTACCAGACAGATAGGGGTGTTTCGGGCCTCAATGGTTTGAAATGCTCGTCACGGACAGGCCCCGGTTTGGGTCATGACAAGCTTGGTATCAAAGCATGGTTCATGGTCCCAGGGTTTCTGCGAAATCGCGTCAAGTAGAGTCTTGTTTATGGGTGTGTAGCGCGCCACACTTATAAGAAGGAGGCTGCTAGGAGTTTAGGAAATGTTTCCCTTCTTTGTGATTTAGTTCGTGCTTCAGAGTCTGAACTGTCCCCTAATTAATGATCACTTGTGTTTCAGAAACACAGTTATGCCTCTACGTCGTATCGTCGATTATAATGCTCAGGCAGATGAGGTCCGTCCCACCCATGGGATGTGGAACCATAACAGGGCTCACACTTTAAAATTTGTCCCTACTCCGGCAGTCCCGACCAGTCCAACTCGAGCTCCGCGGACTAATGTCAACCATCCCCCAACTGCTCAGGGAGATATTTCAAATGCAGAATTCAGACAGTCCATTCATATGCTGATACAGTTGGTAGCTAACCAGGCTCAACGATCGGAAGGTGTTGGGTATGCATCTGTTACGTCTGAGGCTACTAGAGTTGGACATTTCATGAAGATGAACCCACCTAAATTCACTGGCACCAAGGTGGAGGAAGATCCATAGGTGTTCGTGGATGAGATAGAAAAGATCTTTAAGATGATGCATGTGGATGAGGTTTAAGGGGTGGAGCTAACAACCTATCAGCTTGGACGTTGAGAATCAGTGTTATGCCGACTGGGAAGATGAAAAAGGTGAAAGTGCTGAGCCCACAGTTTGGGGTGAATTTGTGAAAGCTTTCCTTGATCGATTCTTTCCACTGGAGTTGAGGGAGACCAAAGCTGAAGAGTTTATGAATCTGAAGAAGGGCAGTATGAGTGTCCAGGAGTACACTTTGAAGTTTAATAAACTAGCCCGCTATGCACCAGAGTTGACTAGTAATATGAAAGCCCGGATGAGGAAATTTGCATCTGGCCTTGCTAATAACCTGGTACTTGAGTGCCAGAGGGCTATGTTGAATAAGGAGTTAGACTTTGCATGACTGACCATTTATGTGCAGCAGGTGGAAGAGAAGAAGAAAAAGATTGTTGAATCTAGAAAGAAAGATAGATAGGCTAAGAGAGCTAGATCTGCGGACCAGTACCAGAGTCAGCCGCAGAGTAGTAACTAGGGTAATAAGTGGTCGAAGAAGAAGAATTTTTGGAATAATGCACAGTCAACAGCCAGCGCTCCAGCACCCAGACCACCGACAGACAGACAAACTCAGAGTTTTTAGACTCCTCATGGGTCTAAAGCTCTAGGTATACAGTCTCAGGGCAGTGTGGCCCAGCAGCATCGTACTCATCCGCGATGTGAGGTTTGCGGAAGGAATCATCTAGGGAAGTGCTGGTTTGAGGGGAGAAACTACTATACTTGTGGCAAAGTGGGTATTGTCCATCTGCTAGAGTAAATGCGGAGGGGGTTAAGTCCCAAGCCACCTCCACAGCTCCTTTTCCAAAGGGTGCCCCTTCAGCTTTCGAAAGTGGTCGCAACCGGTTATATTCTTTGACTAACCGCCAGGAGGCAGAAGCTTCACCAGATGTGGTCACCAGTATGTTACGAATCTTTTCTCGTGATGTTTATGTATTGCTTGATCCCGGGTCTACTTTATCTTATGTGACCCCTTATGTGGCTGTTGGCTTCGAGTTTGAGCCTGAAGTTATCGTAGAACCCTTCTCTGTTTCTACTCCTGTAGGTGATTCTGTTGTTTCTAGAAGGGTATATAGAAATTGTGTCGTGTCTATTCATAGTAGGGAAACTGTGGCAGACCTTATAGAACTGGATATGATAGATTTTGATGCCATCCTTGGGATGGACTGGCTCCATTCGTGTTATGCCGCCCTTGATTTCAGAACCCGAAAGGTCACTTTTTCTTTCCCGAATGAGACACCAATTGTATGGGCAGGGAGTTCTGTGGAACCTAGAGGTCACTTTATCTCTTATCTTAGAGCCCGAAAGCTTATCTCCAAAGGTTGTATGTATCATCAAATCCGAGTAAAAGATTCAAAAGTTGGAAACCTTCCTCTGCAGTCAGTCCCTGTAGTGAATGAATTCCCATAATTCTTTCCCGAAGATCTCCCAGGGATACCCCTGATAGGGAGATAGATTTTGGCATTGATGTGTTGCCAGACACTCGTCCTATTTCTATTCCGCCATATAGAATGGCCCCCGCGGAACTAAAGGAGTTAAAGGAACAGCTTGCAGACCTCCTGAATAAAGGTTTTATTCGTCCTAGTGTTTCCCCATGGGGTACACCCGTGCTCTTCGTGCGAAAGAAGGATGGATCCCTTCGGATGTGCATAGACTATCGTCAGTTGAATAAGGTCACAATTAAAAATAAATATCCTCTTCCTAGGATTGATGACCTTTTTGACCAGCTTCAGGGTGCCAAGTGTTTTTCAAAAATAGACCTTCATTCGGGTTATCATCAGTTGAAAGTTAGGGAGTCAGACATACCCAAGACAGCCTTCCGAACCTGATATGGTCACTACGAATTTCTAGTCATGTCCTTCGGGTTGAATAACGCCCCTGCAGCCTTCATGGATCTTATGAATAGAGTGTCCCGTCAGTTTCTTGACTTGTTCGTCATTGTATTTATTGATGATATTCTGATCTATTCTAAGAGTAAAGAGGATCACGCCAATCACCTCCGAATTATTCTTCAGACCCTTAAAAATCATCAGTTGTATGCCAAATTTTCTAAGTGTGAATTCTGGTTAGATGCTATTTCCTTTCTGGAGCATGTTGTGTCCAGTGGCGGGTTAGGAGGGGATCCCCAGAAATTTAAAGAAGTGAGAAAATGGCCCAGACCCACGACTCCAACCGATATTCGGAGCTTCTTGGGTTTGATGGGGTATTACAGAAGGTTCGTAGAGAGTTTTTCTTCCATAGCTTCTCCGCTTACTAAACTGACTTAGAAAAAGATTAAGTTTGTGTGGTCTGACTTGTGTGAAAATAGTTTTGAGAAATTAAAGGACAAGCTGACTACTGCTCCTGTTTTGACCCATTCCCGAGGGTGTAGATGATTTTGTGGTTTATTGTGATGCATCCCGTGTGGGACTTGGTTGTGTATTGATGAAGCGTGGTAAGGTGATAGCTTATGTATCTTGGCAGTTAAAGGTGCATGAGCACAATTACCCCACTCATGACTAGGAGTTAGCAGTCGTGGTGTTTGCACTTAAAATCTGGAGGCACTATCTCTATGGAGTGCATGTTTATATTTATACTGACCATAAGAGTTTGCAGTATGTTTTCTCACAGAAAGAATTAAACCTCAGGCAGAGACGTTGGATGGAGCTTTTGAAAGACTATGATATGAGTCTGCATTACCATCCAGGCAAGGCAAATGTTGTAGCCGACGCCCTCAGCAGGATGTCTATGGGCAGCCTTTCTCATATAGAAGAAGGAAAGAAAGAGATGGTGAAGGATATTCACCGCTTTGTAAATCTGGGAGTACGACTCTTATATTCCGAAGATGGAGGGGTGATAGTTCATGAGTTAGCTAAGTCATCTCTTTGTGCTGAAGTTAAGAAGAAACAGGTTGAAGATCCCATCTTGATGCAAATCAAGAAAGATATGGGTCAACAAAAGGTTATGTCGTTTGAAATTGGTGGCGATGGTATTCTGAGATTTCAGGGTAGGTTGTGCGTTCCGAATGTCGATGGGCTACGGGAAAGAATCCTTAATGAGGCGCACACTTCGTGGTATGTCATTCACCTAGGCTCTACTAAGATGTACCATGATCTGAAAACCTTGTATTAGTGGAATAACATGAAACGTGATGTAGCTGATTTTGTGTCGAAGTGTTTGAACTGTCAATAAGTAAAGGTAGAACACATGAGGCCAGGTGGTACTTCCCAAGAGATAGCCCTGTCTTTATGGATGTGGGAGATGATAAACATGGACTTCATTATAGGACTTTCGAGATCCCAAAACCAATATGATTCTATATGGGTGATTGTAGATCGGTTGAATTCGCTTACAATAATAGCTACCGTGCCAGCATCGAGATGACTTCTTTTGAAGCTTTGTATGGGAGGAGATATAGGTCTCCGATAGGATGGTATGAAGTGGGTGAGACTCAATTGTATAGTCCTGATCCTGTTCATCAGGCGATAAAGAAAGTGAAGATCATTAGAGAATGACTCATGACTGCTCAGAGTCATCAAAAGTCCTATGCCGATGTTCGGAGAAGAGAACTAGAGTTTGAAATTGGTGATTGGGTGTTTCTCAAGGTTTCTCCTATGAAAGGAGTTATGCGGTTTGGAAAAAGGGGTAAATTGATCCCTCGTTATGTAGGGCCCTATTAGATTTTGAAAAAGATTGGTACAGTTGCATATGAGTTAGATTTGCCTGCAAGTTTGGGTTCCGTTCATCCGGTATTCCATGTATCCATGTTGAAGAAATGCATTGGAGATCATTCTAAGCTATTTCCAGTAGAGGGTATCAAAGTGACAGGCTCCTTGTCTTATAAAGAAGAGCCCGTTGAAATTTTAGATCGCCAAGTTCGAAACCTGAGGAGCAAAGAGATAGCCTCAGTGAAGGTAATGTGGAGGAATCAGAAAGTCGAAGAAGCAACTTGGGAGTCAGAAGATGACATGAGAATTAGATACCCCAATTTGTTTGCTTCGATGGAGGAGGAGACAGAAGGTACTATTCCTATCTTATCTTTCCTAGTCCTTTATTATGCTTGAAATCGTGTCAGTCTGTGTCCCGCATCATCATTCGGGGACGAATGATCCTAAGGGGGGATAATGTAACGCCCCGCAATTCGGGCTACAATATAGACCATGATTTCAATGCGTTGTTAATTTTGAATCCATAAAATCCTATGCCAATACAGCATGTTAATTATTGTGTAGCATGTGAATCCACTCAAGCTTGAATTTAGGGCATAGAGGTCCTTCAACTCAAGGACGAGTTGAAACTATTTCGATCGACTAAGTTTTAGTGGACGTTGTAGAGTGTGTCAGTTTCCATCGACCATAACTCTCTGTATATGTCGAATTAGTAAGCCTACTATGTGTCAAATGATAGGTATTCGATTTAGCTTTCCAAAGATACCAATTTGGCTAAAATCCGACACCCGAGCAAGAAGTTATGGCCTTTCAAAGTGATAAGCATCGCCTAACCAATCGCCCATGGCCACTGGAAAGCATAGGCAATAACCTAGGTTGCGCCTATGTAAACATAGGTGATAGCCTAGGCGGGGCCTATGTGAACATAGGCAATGGGATGGGCGGCGCCTATGTGAACATAGGTAATGGGATGGGCGGCGCCTATGTAAAAAAATCTAGTGACTTAAACACTCCGTTTTGAGGACAAAGTGGTCCTTTTCCACCCTTACTTAGCCCTAAAACACGAGATTTAGTTCCAAGGACCCCAAAATACTTATTCATTCATCAAAATTACTCAAAGATTCTCCCTAGGGTTTCAAAATAAAAACCCAAATAGTTCAAGATTTGACCGTAGGTTTTCAAGGATAATTACATATTGGGAATCACCAATCCACAAGCTTCAAGAAACATTTATTATCCTTGGAAATAGAGGTACGTGGGGTTATCCAAAAATCTCATGGGTGTAGTTTTTATGAACATGCATGCTTTTAAATGGGGGTTATGCTAATATCTTCCTTTCAATACGATTTCTAAATCATTTTCTTTATGTCGTGGGAATTGTTTGCCTATATACTTCAATGGTTGAAACCATGCATATGTGATTTGAGATTTTCCATGGAAGTTTGATAAATATGAATGATAAATTGTTTTCAAATTCCCATGATAATGTTTCGATACTCCATATTGTATTGTTATCAACAAAAGAGAGCATGAATTTGAAATAAATATTGTTCACCACTTGTAAATGATGAAGCACCTTGTTTTTCACATGATTATGCATATGTGGATGTGATATTGATGGCTTGCAAGTCGGGTATGACGATACCCTACAGAATATGATATGTGATTGAATAAGATGAAATTTGAATGCATTGATTTTACATGAGAAAGGTGGATGCCCAAAGAAGGCGTTTGAGACACAAGGGCTCATTGCTGGAAAAACATGTTTGCCGACACGGAATATTGGTACCAGGCTAAGTGATCTTGTGTACTTGACTTCATCTCATTCCCAAATTGGGACTATAGGTAGGAGCCCGGGCTAAGCTATCTTGGGAACTACCATTGGGTCGAGACACCATGCTATGTGATCTTGTGTATCTCTCCCTCACTTATACTCTAATCTCAGCGGCAATCGAGATTTGACAGTTGGTGTAAATTATGTAGGGTATTCCACCTAGCTCAGTTGCATTTCATTATTTTTGAGAAACTATTGCATTACACCCATGTGTTTTCAAATGATTTGATAAGAAATTGCTTTATAATGGCTCTCAACTTTATATTGTAAAAATATTATGTTTTGTTTTGATATCTCTGCGTGCCAGTACTTTTGTGCTGACCCCCTCCCCTCTCCAACCTCTCAGGTTCATAGGCCTAGTCTAGGGGTCAAGAGAATCAGTAGATCCTTCAAATAGATCTGTAGAGACAAGTGGTGAGCCTTCTATGTTTCGAAAGGTCTTATGTCCTGCAGTCCTTTTATCTTATATTCAGTTTTAGGGTCTACTGGGGGCCTTGTCCCAGTTTATACGGTTACTTGACTCAGTCATTTGTTAGAGATTTTCGCAGACATTTGTTTAGAGGTTAATTGATGTTGAGGGAACCTTATCTCCCCGTTATTGTTTCTTTTCATATTTATGACCATGTTTCCGAATTATTATGTTTTTCCGCATTACTTGATCATATTAATTAGGTGCATGATTACCAGACAAATAGGGGTGTTTCGGGCCTCAATGGTTCGAAATGCTCGTCACGGCCAGGCCCCGGTTCGGGTCATGAAAATTTCCCCCTGGCACTCAAGCACCAGGTTATCAGAAAGGCCGGATGCAAATTTCCTTATTCGGGCTCTCATATTACTAGTCAACTCTGGTGCATAGCGGTCTAGTTTATTAAACTTCAAAGTGTACTCCTGGACACTCATACTGCCCTGCTTCAGATTCATAAACTCTTCCGCTTTGGCCTCCCTCAACTCCAGAGAAAAGAATCGATCAAGGAAAGCTTCCATAAATTCGCCCCAAACTGTGGGCTCAGCACTCTCACCTTTTGCATCCTCCCAGTCGGCATACCACTGATTCGCAACATCCTTAAGCTGATAAGTTTCTAGTTCCACCCCTTCAACCTCATCCACATGCATTACCTTAAATATCTTTTCCATCTCATCCACGAACTCCTATGGATCTTCCTCCACCTTGGTGCCAGTAAACTTAGGTGGGTTCATTTTCATGAAATGTTCGACCATGGTAGCCTCAGACGAAACAGATGCAGACCCAACATCTTCTGATCGTTGAGCCTGGTTAGCTACCAACTGTGTCAGCATATGAATCGACCGTCTGAATTATGCATTTGAAATATCTCTCTGAGCAGTCGGGGGACGGTTGTCATCAGTCCGCGGAGCCTGAGGTGGACTGGTCGGGACTGGAGGGACTCCCGGAGTAGGGTCAGGTTCTGGAGTGTGAACTCTGTTATGGGTCCGCATCCCATAGGTGGTACGGACCTCATCTGCCTGAGCATTCTGATCGATGATACGACGTAGAGGCATAACTGTGTTTCTGAAATACAAGAGATCATTGATTAGGAGACAGTTCAGACTCTGAAGCACGAACTAAATCACAAAGAAGGAAAACATTTCCTAAACTGCTAGTAGCCTCTTGCTTATAAGTGTGGCGCTCTACACACCCATAACCAAGACTCTACCCGACGCGATTTCACAGACACCCTAGGACCATAAATCGTTCTTTGATACCAAGTTTATCACGACCCGAGCCGGGGCCCTAGCCGTGACGAGCATCCCGAACCATGAAGGCCCGGAACACCCTTCTCTATCTATCTGGTAATCATGCACATAATTCATATGATAAAAGGTAATGTGGAAAGACAAATCTAATACGGAAACATGGTCAATCTAAATGTGATCATAATACTGAAAACTGAAATCCAAAATATATTTGAATAATAATATCTGACTCAGTCTGCGAAATCTCTACCATGAACTAATCAAAGTTGTCTGAAAGTTGGGACAAGGCCCCTAGTAGACCAAAACCTAACTAATAGTAGTAATATGAAATAACCAGGCCTTCTAAATCATAGAAGGCTCACCACAGCAAACTCCGGTCTGTGATCTAAAATCTCTACTGTTTATCTGGACCCCTAGACTGTGCCTCGGAACTTGGAAGGAGGGAGGGACAGCACAATTGTACTGGAACGCGAAGCAATCAAAAATAGAGTAATTGAACATATATATATATATATATATATATATAATATGTGAGAGCAATTTTCATCAAAACATCATGCATAAAACAGTTTCTAAAAAACACATGAGCACTTTCTGAAAACATGTAACCTGTCTATAAATTTCAAATTCTGATCTATGTATTACTTTTGAGTTAGGTGGTATCCCCTACAAATCTGATATTCCATGGGGAACATGGAATCCGCCATTGACTCGGCAGGGAAGCCTCCAACCCAAGTGTGCCGTAAGGGTTGGAGTTCCTGAATCTGATATGCCACACGACACTTAAGTCAGCGTATAATAATATACATGGGCCGGTAAACCACGGTTTTGGGCAAAGAGTTTTCTGAACTCACGCCTTCTTCAGGGAAACACCTAAGCTTTCTTTATGCCCTATTTTAGCCTTTTCTGAACATGCATCATTCTGAAGTTCTAAAACATGCAAATTTGATAAAGTCTGATTTCTGTATTCGTCTGTGTCTGTTATGGCATTTTCTGAGTTTGGTATCGTCATACCAAGACTTGCAAGTCATGATTTCTGAGACATAATACATGAAGATAAATCTTTCCTTTAAATCAAAGCTTAGACCACCCAAAAACATGCAACTGATATAGAAGATTTCTTGTTCCGAAACTCAAGTCAAAATCATGCAAAAACTTCATCAACATATGGTGCTCTAGTGCCTTTAGCAAATCATGCACTCTTTTATTACATGCATTATGAACATTAAACATTCATGCTAAATTCTCTCTTTAGTGATTTAAAACCACCTTTAATTCATAACAAGAGTTCAACCATTTCATATAGTGCTTTTCAAGAATGCATTGCAAAATAAGCTACGAAAAATCTGAAAATTCATAATAAGAGGGAATTCACCAAAAGTCATGCTCTCAACAAGAATTCATTCTTAAATACATGTTTTCATACATACATATTCTCAAATCACTTTGGGGAAGGTCAAAAGACCAAAACAATGATGTTAAAACATCTAATACGTGAATATATACATAGTTTCAAAAGCCCCATTCTAAAACATGATTTTTCTATGCCCATGAGAATTTAGGAAAACCCCGCGTACCTCTATATACGCAGATGATAGGTGCTTCTTGAAGCCTACGTTCTGGGGATTCCAAATATGCAATTAGTTTCTAAAACCCACGGTTGAATCTTGAGTTGCTTGGGTTTTTATTTTGAAACCCTAAGGAGAGTTCTTGAGAAATTTTGATGAATGAAGGTGTATTTTGGGGTCTTTGGGAACTGAATTTCGTGTTTATGGCTAAATAAGGGTGGAAAAAGGACCATTTTCCCCCAAAAACGGAGTGTTTAAGTCACTTGAAACCATTACATAGGCGCCGCATATGATATCGCCTATGTTTACATAGGCTCCGCCTATTCTATCGCCTATGTTTACATAGGCGCCGCATATGCTATCGCATATGCTTTCCAGTGGCCATGTACGATTGGTTAGGCGACACATACTACTTCGAAAGGCCATAACTTCTTGCTCGAGTGCCGGTTTTTAGCAAAATTGGTATCGTTGGAAAGCTAACTCGAAAACCTATCATTTTACACATAGTAGACTCTATAGATCGACATATACAAAGAGTCATGGTCGATAGAAGTTGACAAAAATTATAATGTCCACTTAAACTTAATCAATCGAAGTAGTTTTCAACTCGTCCTAGAGTCAAAGGACCTCTATGGTCTAAATTCAAGCTTGAATGGATTCACATACTACACAAATAATTAACATGCCATATTGGCATAGGATTTATGGCTTCGGGATTATCAATGCATTGGAATCATGATCTATATTGTAGCCCGAAATGCGGGGCGCTACATATATATATATATATATATATATATATATATATATATATATATATATATATATATATTTCTCAAATAACACAATAATTTATTGAGTTACATATGCAGATTACTCTCTGTTCGTGATAGCAAGTCAGATAGAGTAACAAGTACCATCAGTAACATCTCTCATCAAGCTTCCTCTGTATCAGATGAATTATCTAAAGGAACAATTGAAGTCAAGACAATATCTGAATTGTTGGAGATTGTGGAAGTTAGTAAACCATTTACGGTATATTATGTATTGACATGTTCCCATGTTTCATATATATATGCTTACCAATTTATATTTTTTATTAACAAATAAACAAGAAGGTTCTCATTGTTGTATAGTTGCCACTATTTAATTGTTAAACCTAGCCAATGGATGGTCTTATACTGGATGCACCAAGTGTCGTAAGAAGACAAAAAAAGTGGAAAACACTTATTTTTGCACAAACATAAAATGCAATCATGAAGATTCCCTTTCTATTTCCAGGTAAACATATAATTTTTTTATTTAATAATTAAAACACAACTTTATATAAGGAAAAACAATACTATTTAGGTACAGGATTCAAGTTACGGTAATGGACGATACTGGATCTATTTCATTGATTATATGGGACACTGATGCCACTTCTCTAATTGGCAAGTCCTCAAGTGAATTGAAGGAAGGATTAATTCAGGTATATATATTTATACATATATATATACTATATAAATTACAATACACACATTCGTTATTTAAATACTAACAAATATATCATTTTAGAATACTGTCAATGATGATGCCCCTTCTTATCCGACGGAACTGAATAATATTCTATAAAGAAAATTTATTTTTAATGTGATTGTCAAGAGCGGAAACATTCATAACCATGATGAGGTTTATAGTGTTGTTAAGATTTTAGATGATGAAGAATTGATCAAGGAATATTCTCCTAAAGAATCAGATATATACCCTGTATGTAAACTTTCCTTAGAAACTTCTTATCAGAAACTTCTTATTTACAAGTATTTTTATACTTATGTTTTATTTTATTTTTATACTATGTTGTAAAGGATCAAGAATTGCTGAAGAAAAGGAATTCAAAGTAATTACACATTTAATTTACTTTTACATATTGATAAATATAATATTTGCTAAATACCTGTGAAAAATCTTTATTATATATTATTCTATCTAACTTTCAAAATTTTTATTTTCGATAGGAATCCATGCTTGACACTGACATGTTAACTCCATTGAAGACGTTTGCAAAAAGGGCTGGATCATCAAAAAGGGGTAAATCAGTCATAGATGATGAAGATGCCAAATATCATCACTCAAGCAACAAAGTTCGCCGATGTTTTAAAAAGGAAAAGAAGCCATCATTTGCTGCATTTAAATGACTTTTGTCATATTATTTCTGTACTTTAGCATATAAATAGTAATCTAGATAATAATTAGATATTGTGGATTTCATCTTTAGGTATTTGTATCCTAATAAGTTTGTTAATCTTATTATGTTTATTAACTCTTGTGAAATAAATGTATGTTCTCACCTATGCAAATTGTGTTTCACATCTTAAGAATTTCTTCCACTTTGTACAAAAAGGCATAAGTACTGAAAGTAATATTTATAATAAACAGAAAGTAATATTTATATTAAACTTTAATTTGTACCTGTTAATCACCGTTAATTTTTTTACAGAAATAGCATTCAAGACTAATCATTTCAAAATTTCCAACTTCCACCATTACTTAAAGCCTTCATGGTAGCTGACAAATCAAAAGAAAATGAAATTAATGCGGAGTAGACAATTGTTCATTCATATCAAATATGCTACTATAACCTGTAAATTTTCATGATAGGCATAGTATAATAAATATATGTAGGTTTGAACCAAATCTTGGCTTTCCTATAGTTAGAAAAATAAAAGTAAATCATTTCAGCTATTACTTCCCTCTGAAACTTATCACTGGGGAAGTTCTAACAAAAAACTGGTAATGAAGCGAAGAAAGAGTGGGGTCTGTGGCTGCAAATGACAATAGAGGGACCTGCAACTCTTTTCAATGTTTGATACCACATGAGCTATAACATAAGTTTGAGTGCCAACAATGGTCATAGTATTCTTCTCCATTAAGTGACAAGATGTTATAGAAAATGAGACTATTTACAAAAAACTCAAATTGTACAAGAGAATTTTTGAAACAATGGAAATGATGTCCGCAAACGCGACAAAATTATAGATATTGGAAGATGTTTACCCTCGACGATTCAAAGAAATCAAGTAGAATTTTGGTTGATTAAGAAATCAAGAAATCAACTAAGACAAGACAAGCATGATGCACAACATTTTGGTTTATCATGACAACTCATTGTAATCCCCACTACTTGATGGGCAAATGGGATTGAAATTTAAGAGCTTTAGCAATATTAAATATGTGCCTGTGCTTCCTTTCCACCACTCCATTTTGCTGTGGAGTGTAAGGACAGCTGGTCTGATGTAAGATTCCCAGAGACTGGAACAATGTATGACATTGAGTATTGATAAACTCAGTCCCATTATTAGATCTAATGGCTTTTATCACCACTCCAAACTATGTTTTAATCATGGATATGAATGTCTTAATAGCTACTATGGTCTCAGATTTTAGCTGCAACAGATGAATCCAAGTATATCTACTATATTCATCAACCATAGTCAAGAAATAACACTTATTATCAAATGTAGGTGTTTTATAAGGACCCCATAAATCCATGTGTACAAGTTCAAAACATGCAGAACATCTAGTAGTACTTGTGGGAAATGGCATTCTTGTTTGTTTAGCTAGTGGGCATACAGTACATTTATTAAATATATTTACATCACTATGATTCATCAAAATATCTAAATCTCTTAAAACCTGAGGAGCTGGGTGCCCAAGTCTTTGGTGCCATAGTTTGCAATTAGGAACAACAACCTCTGCAGTGAACCTGTTGTGTTTTGGTCCTTCCTGAACAACATTATCTTTCCATTCTTCTTTAAGAACATACAGTCCACCCTCTTGTCTACCAATCCCCTTCACCTTGCCATTGAAGAGGTCTTGAAATATGCAGAAATCAGGATAAAAGGACACAAAGCATGATAGTTCCTTGGTTATCTTAGCAACAGACAACAGATTTAGTCTAAAATTTGGAACAAAGAGAACATCTTTGATCACATCATCTGTAAAAATGTAAGCTTCTCCCGTGTGAGAAATTGTGACTTCATCTCCTATTGGAAGGTGCAATTTGTCCAAATGTCTTGGAACCAAGCTGCTTCTATCTTTAAACAAGTGTCTATTGGAAGACACATGATGTGTAGCCCCTGAATCTACAATCCAACTGTCAGAACAAGTCTTGGATAAGAAGCAAGTAACAATACCTATCATATTAACTTGTTTCATATCCTTGGGATCCTTATTCAACATGTTTATGATTTGATTGTACTCTTCATCAGTGAATGTATGTGGTTTTGCTAGTGGTACAGAATTGATATCATGACTGGAACTGGCAGTATCAACTGATCCTGCTACCATGCTTGCAGTTTGGGAAAACTTGCTACCAGTGTTAGTATAGTTGTTACCCCTATTATGCAGTGAGAAATTATTGCCACCAGCATTATATGACCTGAAATTTGGAGGAGCATAACCTTGTTTCTTCTTATTCTTCCAATCAATTGGATATCCTATCAATTTGTAGCAGTTTTCTTTAGTATGACCTAAAATTTGACAGTAGTCACACCTTCTACTCTTGTAATTTGTGTTTCCTTGTCCATAACCATAACTGTGATTCACTTGCATAGCAAAAGGTTCTGATCTGTCGTGTACAGCAAGTGTGCATGCTGAGTATTGTATCTCATCCTCTATGAGCATGGCATAATCTTGATTGAGAGTTGGAGTTACACCCTTAAGTAAGATCTGTCTCCTATCTTGAGTGTAGGACTCATTCAAACCACTCAAAAATTGTAGAAGTCTCAGTTGACACATCTGATCTGAGTACTCTTTGGATTTAGGGCAATCACAACTAGGATTTTGAACCAGAACATCATACTCACTCCACAAGGTTTTCAACTTAGTAAAATAAGCTGAGATTGAATCAGTACCTTGAGAATGCATATTGATTTCACCATGCAATTGATATATACGCATACGATTCACTTTATCATATCTTTCCTTCAAATCATTCCAGACTATGCAAGCATTTGTACCATACACGATCCCAGATAGTAAGCTTTCACTCATAGTATTCATGATCCATGAGAGGACAATCGCATTACACGTTTCCCACTGATCATGAAATTCTTCTCTGTATGACTCCTTGTTGCAGGATCCAGTGACAAAACCATATACTTTCTCTTTCCTAAGAGAGCAATTTGCATGGATCGACTCCAAAGACTATAGTTTTCTGAACCAGTTAATTTGATTGGAATGAGTACAGAGCTTGAACTATCTGAAGCACCTATGAAGAGTGGATCACTTTGATCAATTTTGGGTGCCATGAATGAAGAAATTCAGCTACAAAATCAACCAAACTTGCAAAAAAATTGAAATACTCTTCTGTATTAGCGCCCTGGCTTTGATACCATGTGAAAGTCAAGCATTACAACTTGATAATTCATGAACAAGGAAGAAGAGATGAGAGAGTGAAATTGTAAAATTTATTCCTCATCAAAATCACATGTTACAATCTGATATTGTGCCTTATATATAGGCTATGTAAGAGATACAAAAATATCTAATAACTACCTCCTTCTAGAATATTCTATTTGACAACTCATTGCACCTAACTAATCATTTGTCTAACAACCTTCAACACCCTATACAGCTGACTCAGCAATATACTAACTAACTAAATATCTACTCCTATCAATGCTACACATTAGTGAAACAGGTAGTCACACATGTGTCTTTAAAACAATTTGCTCAAGATGCTTTATTGACGATCCATAATTTAGAGTCTGCGGATTTAGAATATTTGTAACACTTTTAAATGATTGTCATATGTGTGTTCTTCTGTCTGTCAGTGTGTGTATGTGTGTTCTCACATGAATAGTTGAAAGATGTGAGTTTGGTTGAACACGCTCTAAATTTGCATATGAATAATGTGACTTGTCGAACTTCTACTGACCCTTTTTTGTTTCTTTTCAGTCAGGCTGAGTGATTTTGATTCAGAAGAATATTTTGGAGGAGTTCAAGGGCAGAAGGATGGAATTCTTGGGATTTCATTTCGGTTCCTTTGTCGCAAATTACCACTAAATTACCGGTTTCGAGCAATGTGTGGCTTCCAAGGAGATGTGATAGCTTTTGTATTGTAACATATTTTTGAGTTGATGGAATTTTAGTAATATTACTCAGTTGGGCATTACTAAAGGTTTGAGTTCATGAGCTCACAATGTAAACATTCGTACACTCATTTGAGTTGATAACGTCATTTATTAAATGAACGGAAATGTGCATTTATATGGTGATTCTTACTGTTGATGTTCCGTTAGAGGCAGAGCTAGCAGACATGATACCAAAAAGTTTGAATTGCAGACCGGTTCCTTGTGAAAGTTGGAACCTCTATAAAAATGCAGTGATTTGTAAATGAAGCATTACCATCTGAATCTGAGACTATTGGGAAGCAGATTATAGACAAATGCTATCTCGGTTGTTGGGATTTTGTTAAAATCTAAAGACATTGGAAGATTTGAAAGATGTTGCTGAAGATGTCATGTCATTTGCAACAGATGATCCTGATGAACATCGTTTACATGTCGAAATCTATGTAGAATTCAATTAATAAAGTGGGAAATTGTCTGATAACTGATGGATTTTGATATCTAGAAGATCCTTAAATGAATGGAAATAATTGATAATAGTAGCTGAAACTGTTGTGGAAACTAGAGCCTTAGGAGATTTCAGATATTCCAGACAAACCAAGATGGTTACGGGACAGCCAGAGGATATTTTCAGTGAAAATCTACCTATTGGTTTTTATTCCGCTGCTTCCAAATGCAATTAGGACTTGAAAGCTACAAGTTGTAGGAGGCCAATAGTGTTAAAATAACACGATTCACAAAGTTACAAAAAGAACAACAACAACAACAAAATACCTATATAATCGTATAAAGTTGGGTCTGGTGAAGGCAGAGTGTAGAGAGACTGGTTCCGATTAACAAAGTTGCAAAAAGGGTGAGGTAAAAACTAAGAAATTAGTCAACTTCAGTCTGCACTGCTTTTATGCCAATGCTATTTTCTGTACATGCTACATCATGAAATAGTAACTTCTTCCAATTTTCAAAAAGGCATAATACATAAACAGGACCTTTAACTTGACACCAAATTATAAGTATGCCCTTTAACTTTGTCAGTGCGTAAGTAGACTGTTTAACTATATAAAAGTTGAACAAAAAAATACTCCAATTCTACAACTAACATGCGTGAAACTCAATCGCCCCTACGTGGATTAGTAATCCACTCAAATGTTGTCACCTAATAAAAAAGACACATTATAACTATGACCTTTAACTTTGCTAGTGCACAAGTAGACCCTTTAACTATACAAAAGCTGAACAAAAAACACTTCAATTCTAACTTTGACAGCGTGATTTTGAGTGTATAAACGCATTTTACTAGATAGGATTGGAGTGTTTTTTTTGTTCAGCTTTTGCATAATTAAAGGGTCTACTTGTACACTGTAAAGTTAAAAGGTCATAGTTATAATTTCGTGTCAAATTAAAAGTCTTGTTTATATATTATGCCAAAAATAAAAACAGATCAATTTTTTTGAAACGGAGCGAATACTTTTTAAGGTGTTATATGTCCCACTGAATAAAAAATTAAAATATTTTTTGTTTTGCAAATTAAAGATAGCCTTTGATAATTGAGTCATACCATTACTCACCGTATGAGTCAAAAAGATTGCTTTTTTAAAGAAAAAATACTCCATTATTTGATCCTAAGCTGGAGATTTATTATTTGTTTATTGATTAGTCCACAAAGTATCAGTTGCAGGCAGCTAATATATATATATATAAAAATTGATTGGTACAGCAAATTGGCCAAGCTCTTTCTTTAATATATCAATGAGGTATACTTCTAAATAATTGCATATATGAGATATGAGAAAAGTCTAAGTATATGCAGATATTGTCTATAATCATCTTTTAATAACTTTCTATCTCAAAAATATAATTGAAGTTATCATCCCAATTTATCAGAAGCCAACACTTTGTTATCTATAAAATTTAATACCATTTTAGTCACTCAGAGATCAGGTATGGCATATTTCTATTGATTTTAATCTTGATTACTTGCTACTATATATTTTTTTCATATACTCATATTTGTGTTTTTAATGTTCTTTTCTCATAGTATATATTATTGCAGTGATCAGTTGCTTCTTCCCAAATTTCTACCATTCAAAGGTTAGTTTCCTTTAATTACTCATATTTATAATCTAATAAGTATTAGTTGAGCGATCACATAAGTTTAGAAAAATCAATCTTCAACTCTAGTCTCAATCCATCGTTTAGAAAATATGAATAACTTGAAATAAATACCTTGTATAAATAGTTTCAATTATGGAATTTGAGCCTTGAATCTTGAACTCTATGTGTTCTTGCTTCTAAGAATTTTTGGGAGGAAGAAAATGAGGGATTTTAAAGATTTCTGCTAGTTCAGGACGACTTTAGCGTTATAAAACGCGTTGGGAAAGTTACATGGGGTGAAAGGACAAGTTTGCCCCTAATTTAATAAGAGAAAAATGAACTTTTACGCCGGAGAGGTATGCTCTGCGCTGCACAGCCCAACGTGGAGGCAAACCAGTGATTTCCTGGTTTGAGCACTGTCTTGGAAAGAAGACTCAAAAACCTTTAATTTGGTAGGTAGCAGGCCACCTAACTCATTATATACTCGGATTAATGATCATTGGAAGTTGACCCAAGTAAGAACGCCGACTAAAACTCAATCGGTAGGAAAGTTCACAACTCAACTTTGAGCTAGGAGATTTTTATGACCTCAATTTATCTACAAAGATGTTTCCATACTAAAGAAGATGTTTCCATACTAAAGAATGGGTATCACGTTATCTATAATACCATTGACTTCTTGCATCTTTCAGGTCATAATCTCAAAGGCATACATGAATATAGTAGATATGGCTCATGCAAGTGTGGCCTCTCTTATGAGAACAATAGAATTTCTCTTGACATCCAATTCGCCAATGCAATCTCTAACCAGTGATCACAGTGAAGACATCTCTGCTCTTCATGAAAAGATTAGTTCCCTGGAAGTAGTTGCCAAGAACTTTGAGAAAAACAATGTTTCGGGAGAAATGGCGGAATTGGAAGTACAGATAAAGGAAGTTACAAATGCTGTTGAACAAACAATTCAACTAAGTGTAACTGAAGTTGTATTGGCAAATGATGAAAATCTGAGAGAAAAGGCACAAGAGAGGCTCTCTGATAGCCTGCAGCAAGCATCAAAGGATATTGATCGTGTCTGGAAAAAGTCAACAAAGATTCAAGATAAAGGGAACGTGATGAATTTTCAATGGTTCAAGATTTTTCAATGTTTCATGATTTTTCAGTGGTTCAACAGAACATCAACGGAATACACAGATGTTGAGAACAGTATGGTTGGACGTGATGATCAAAGGAAACGGTTGGTAGAAGATCTTACTAGAAGCTACTCTGGTGAACCCAAAGCCATCCCGATTGTTGGGATGGGAGGCATAGGTAAAACAACCTTAGCGGACGAAGTTTACAATGATGTGTGCATTCATTCTCATTTTGATGTTTGTGCCTGGGCTACTGTTTCTCAACAACACAATGTGAAGGAAATCTTGTTGAGCCTTTTGTGTTATACAAAGGGTGGAAAAATTGACATGAACGATGAGGCAGAGCTAGCAAACATGCTACAAAAGAGTTTAAAGGGTAAGAGATATTTAATTGTATTGGATGACATGTGGAAAAAAGAAGCATGGGATGATGTGAGACTATGCTTTCCAAGTGAAAACAAGGGGGAGCGGAATACTTTTGACTACCCGTAACAATGAAGTGGCTTGCTATGCTGGTAGAGAGAATCAGTCTTTGCAGATGGGCTTCATGGATCAAGATGAGAGTTGGAGCCTTTTTAAAAGTGCAGCATTTCCAAATGAAGAATTACCATCTGAGTTTGAGACTATTGGGAAGCAAATCTCAGAGAGATGTCATGGGTTACCACTAACTATTGTCGTGGTTTCTGGACTTCTCAAATCTAAAAGGGCAATAGAAGATTGGAAAAGTGTTGCAAAAGATGTCGATCAAGTCACTTGTCACAAATGATCCTGATGAACGATGTTCACGTGTGCTTGGGTTGAGTTACAATCACTTGACTAGCGATCTAAAGACTTGTCTACTGCATTTCGGAATTTTTCCAGAAGACAGTGAGATACCAGCGAAGAAATTGATGAGATCATGGATGGCTGAGGGGTTCCTGAAGTTTGAAAATGATTTGGAAGGAGACGCTGAGAAGTGTTTGCAAGAGCTTGTCGATAGATGTCTAGTTCTCGTCTGCAAGAAAAGTCTAGATGGAACAAATATTAGATCATGTAAGGTTCATGATTTAATATATAAACTGTGTGTGAGAGAAATTCAAAAGGAGAACATTTTTATCATGAACGACATTGTGCTTGAAGTAAATTCAGGATGTCGATATCTCAGTATGCATAAAATCCAGCCCTTCAAAGGCGTGACTGGTGATGAAATTGATTATTGTCCCTTTGGTCTTTATAGGGCTCTTCTTACCCCTGTACATCGTCAGTTGAGAGATCATGACAACAACGATCTTTTGAAACGAACCCGTTCTATTTTCTCTTGGACTAATTATTTAACTCATGTTACCAAATCAGAGCTTATTCATTTCAAATTACTCAAAGTCTTGGAGTTAACACACATAGAGATTGATAATTTCCCTGTACAGATACTAAGCCTCATCTGGTTGAGGTACCTATCATTGTACTGCCGTGAGAATTTAGACATACCTCCAGAAATTTGTAGGTTTTGGAATCTGCAGACATTCATTGTTCAAGAGCCTAATCGACCATTTATAACTATAACTTTTCCTGAGGAAATTTGGGGACTAATGCAATTAAGGCATCTTAAACTGCCCAGATTTTATTTGCCAGATTGCCCAAGTGGATCTGTTGACAAAGGAAGGCACTTGGATTTTTCAAACTTACAAACTATTTCTTACTTGTCTCCACGTTGTTGCACGAAGGAGGTTATTATGGGGATTCAGAATGTCAAAGAATTAGGAATCTGTGGATATCCGACTGACTATAAGGGTATTCAGGACTCTGGGCTTCTCAACAATCTTGTCCATCTGTAGAAACTTGAAACATTGAGTTTTATACTTTTCTTTAAGCTTTTGCCAGCAAGTGCAATAACTTTTCCAGCAACGCTCAAGAAGATGAAGTTGGAAAGAACTTGGCTCAGTTGGTCGTACTTGGACATCGTAGCTGAGTTGCCTAACCTTGAGATGCTGAAGCTGATGCCTAATGCTTGTCTTGGCAATGAATGGTATCCAAATGTCAAGGGATTTAGTCGATTGAAGGTTTTGTTAATTGAAGATAGTTTTTTCAATTACTGGAAAGCCACAGATGACAATTTTCCTGCCCTTGAGCGCCTTGTGCTTAAAGAATGCAGTTATTTGAAAGAGATACCCATTGAGTTTGCAGATATCCACTCACTACAACTGATTGAGTTAATAAGTTGTTTTCCCAAACTTGGGGAATCTGCAGTACGGATTCAAAAAGAACAAGAAGACCTCGGAAACAACCCCGTGGATGTTCGTATCTCCAATCCATGTAAGTATATCGTATTAATCAGGGTCACACACTGTTTCTCATTTCCACAAGTCAAGTCGTACACAAAAGTTATTTAGCTTTGCCCCATATTCTTTCACAAAAATAACTTTGACAAAATTTGGTTAAAATCCTACTTAAAATATAAGAGAAATTAACAAGAATATCCCTTGTATTTGAGGGTAGTTCAAAATGGCCCCTTAAATGTGAGCACATTTGGTCTAATTGTCACTCCGTCTATCAATAGTTTTCCACTATTGACTTGACACACAAGTTAAGAAATAGTAAATTATAGTTTGGAGATAGTTTTACCATATTAGCTTTTGAATCTAATAAATTTGGCCATGAAAACTAAAAAATTTTGGAGTTGGTGTTGGAGTTGATTTGATTGTAAATGGGAGATTTTATATTTCTAATTTTTGTTGCTTTGTTATGGTAAGATAACAGCATTTCTCACCAAGGATAATCGTAATCAGTCTAGTAACACTAAGGGTGTGCTCTGTAGGAAGGAAAGCGATGTCTTTTACTTACTTATTTTGTTGTTTTTAGTACGTAAAGATGTTAATAAGCATTTGCATATAATCTAGATAAATATTATGAACGGTGAGGGTGAAAGGTAGGAGGTTGATGGTGGGGGATAGGTTGAAGATGAATCTAAAAATAAATACTATGAAAGATGAGGGTGAAAGGTAGGGGGTTAAGGGTGGGGGATAGGTTGAACATGAGTGGAATGCTAAGTATCTTTATTCTTAATGAGTGGTATGGAATTTTATGTCATAAAATTGGAATCACTTTGAACATTCAAACAAAGACGAGTACCACAAAAAACATAGCCAATGTAATCTCACATATACCATGAGGAAAAATCTAGGGTGTCGGTTATCAATTTTCGAAAGTTCAGTAATTCTTGCACAATATGTTAAATACATGAGAAATAACAAAATAATCACTCACTTTCTTTGGGCACATATAAAGAAGTACTCTTTTATAACATGGAATTATCGAGAACTCATAAACTTTAAATACCTGATCCACCACAAGAACAATTTTTTTTAAAAAAAAAAGAAATTAGATACAAAAGGGACAATGGCATATTCCCGCCAGAGAAAGAGTGCCACAAAACCAACCGCTATCCAAAAAAACTAGACAAAAAAGCTTAACTGCTTCACGTACCCCCCCTAATTCTCTTCATATCAAAAGTCTAAATATTGTTTCCATGTGAGTGTACAAGTGTTTGAAGTAAAGCAATCAAATATTTATTTCCAAATTTTTCAGATTGTTCACTTATATTGCAGGTTAAACAGATCAATCATTTGTACATCTATGTTGAGACGACATTTATACACTTCATCTTTAGTTAGTCCTTGGAAATGTCAGGTAACTATACTCAAATTTTGCTAGTATTATTTGATTATCACGTAGCTTCTTGTCTTTGTTGTTGTTTGGTTATGAAGATATATTTTGCTTTTATGGATATAAGTTACTGACTCCACTGTATTATCCTTATCAAGTGACTTTGGTATGATCAAGATCATCAGTGTTACTTAATAATGTTAATGATTTAGTATTCCCATGGTTAACTCTTTTAGGTATGGATTTATAAATTTTCACAGGAAGTGAAGGATCTTTATTTGATGATGGAATCTGTGAAGAAAAATTACATTCTGTGATAACCAGGCCACAAAAAAAATGATATTGGAATAACTAGGGGTGGCCCTGAGGAGTTGGAGTTTGTAAATGATTTTCGACAAATGCTGATCCTGGAGAACCTGCTTCCTCCTATACATGATGATAATCTCAAGTTATACGCAAGAGTAAGAAGGCTTGAGCTCGTCCTAAGTATCATGGATTCTTCGAGCAGCTTTTGGAAAAATGAAGACAAGAAGAGGACGAGCAACAAGAGCATTCAATATGGGAGTTTGATTCGATAAAATTATATTGTAATGTCTTCTAACTTGTTAATTCTTATTGTGGTGTACTTTTTCTCCTTCATGGAGCAATTTATATTGTGGGAATTGGATGATAATCTAGTTTAAATTTTAGTTTCTTGGTTTAATATTTATTGTGTATATTTGACGGTATATTCTTGGGGATCAACTCAACAATATTCGAGAGAAGTAATAGAATATCTCGTGTTCTTGAATTCATTCCTATGATCTATTTATTCGAAAGAAGAGTTTAACGAAAATGCATAAGTTCCCTCAACGTATGATTGAAGTTCCAAGGATGCACATTTCATTTTGGGAGGCACGAATATAGTTCTCTTAATATTTTTGAATCTGCAAAGATTCATCGTTCGAGGGAGTTCCCTAAATATCTGTTAGTGAACATACTGTTCAAAGTTGTGTTTTTTTAAAGGATTAGACACGGGTGTGACAACCTTTTTAAAGAGCTCCAACAACATAGAAATATAGTACAAGTCTGCATTTAGGATAGATCCAAATATCATCCTAAGAAAACATTACTAAGCATGCAAAGCGGAGCCAGGATTTTTAGTCTATGGGTTCTGAACCGTAATCTTTTTTTGGGAGTTAAATATTTTCACACACTATATAAGATAAAGCTACTGAGTTTTGCTGAATACACTGAATCCATTCCTCGAGAAGGAGTGAACCCGACCACTTCACGCCTAAGGTCATACTGATCTACGAACCACCCTTCTTTTTGATTTTTCCTTCCTGATCTCTCTTAAGCCTTTCAAGCTGGCTCTGTCCCTTTCAGTAACGACCATTTATCACTGGCATAGCAACTGCCGAATGCGGTGCGACTCGTTAGCTGCTCTGTGACACTGATTATCAACACTGATGGACCTTAGGTCTAACTCAACCCAGAAGCTAGCTGAAGAGGTGAGGATTGACGGAGATCATATAAAGAGGCCAAATGCTCCTTAACCATGATAAAGTCTAATAAATTACCTGATCGGCTTCAAGCAACGTGCAGCTTCCAAGGAGATGTGATCTCTTTCTTATTGTAACATATTTTTGAGTTGATAGAATTTTTAGTAATATTACTCAGTTGGACATTACTAAATTCTTGAGTTCATGAGCTTACAATGGTTACGATCGCACACTCATTTTATTTGGTAACGTTATTTGTTAAATGAACGGAATATGGCTAGAAGGATTGAAGTTCAATATTTCATCATAGTTCTTACTGTTTAAACTTCACATTTTACCATTACGTTACCAAGTTTTAGCATTATTCTTGGCTTCCAAGAAGATGTAATTTCTCTATATTTTAAATAAGGGGGCATCTATTTCTTGACTGCTTTTAACTGTTTATCTTTTGCCAAGGGTCTATCGAAAACATCCTCTCTACCTTTGAGATAGCTTGAAGGTTTGTGTACGCTCTACCCTGCCCAGATCCCACTATGTGTATAAAGCACTACATTTTTTACAAAGTGTACCCTTTTTTCGCAGAGATAAAGGACCATTTATGTTCAGCATTATATTACAGGGACCTAAGTGAACCTACTATGTAAAGTTAAGGGACTTTTTGGGCTGATAAATTCTGAAGATAGCATTTCTCAGCCACTCAAATTTTATCTTTCAGTGATTTTGAAGCTCTATGATCTGTCATTGAAAGGTTAGTTTCCTTTAATTACTCTCTCATTTAATTAAAGTCTTAGAGCTAAACAACACTTGTAGTGGCTTATCAATGTATAATTTATCTCTTTGTACTATGTATAGTTATGTTGCACGAACTCCTAAAAATAACGTTGATTACGTGTTGGATCCTTCAAAAGTTGTGCAATTTTTAAGGATCTGACACGGGTATGGTAACTTTTTTAATGAGTCCCAGCAAAATAGAAAACAATACCTAAGTAAGCAAAGCAGAGTTTTGAACCACAATGTTTTTTGCGTACTGGGAGTTATTTTTACGCGTTAAATGAGCTAAAGCTACTGAGTTTGGGACTAAACTTACTGTTACCCTGTGATAGCTATGATTAAGGCAAATACATTACCTGATCTTATTTAGTTTATGCATGCCTTTTCTGCAAATCTGTGTACCTCGTTATTTGTAATACCATTGACATCTTTGATCCTGCAGCTTTCAGGTCATAATCACAAAGGACAAAAACGAGAATACAGTAGATATGGCTCATGCAAGTGTGGCTTCTCTTTCAAGAACAATAGAATCGCTCTTGACATCCAATTCGCCAATGCAATCTCTCATCTGTGATCAGAGAGTAGAACTTTGCACTCTTCATGAAAAAGTTAGTTCCCTGGAAGTATTTCTCAAGAACTTTGAGAAAAACAATGTTTCTGGGGAAATGACGGATTTTGAAGTAGAGGTAAAAGAAGTTGCAAGTGCTGCTGAATACACAATTCAATTGAGACTAACAGAAACTGTACTGGAAGAAAATAAAAGCATCATAGAAATCATTGGCTCAAGAATTTTCAAAGGAATCTCGAATATATGGACACGCCGAAAGTTTCGTAAAAGCCTTCAACATTTAGCTAAGGACATTGATCGTATCTGGAAAGAGTCAACAAAGATTCAAGATAAAGGCAAACAAGCATCAAAGGAATCATTGGTTCAAGATTTTTCAAGTTCAGTGAATGACAATCTGAATGTTAAGAACAATATGGTTGGACGTGATGATCAAAGGAAACGATTGTTAGAAGATCTGACTATAAGCAACTCTGGTGAACAGAAAGTCATCCCGATAGTTGGGATGGGAGGCATAGGTAAAACAACCTTAGCGAAAGAAGTTTACAATCATGAAGCAATTCTACGCCGTTTTGATGTTCGTGCCTGGGCTACTGTATCGCAACAACACAACATAAAGGAAATTTTGCTGAGCCTTCTGCAATCGACGATCAAAATGGATGACACGGTTAAGACGAAAGGTGAAGCAGAGCTAAAAGACATGCTTCAGAAAAGTTTAAAGAGAAAGAGGTACTTAATTGTCTTGGATGATATCTGGAGTTGTGAAGTGTGGGATGGCGTGAGATGATGCTTTCCAACTGAAGACAATGCAGGGAGTCGAATACTGTTGACTATCCGTAACGATGAAGTAGCTTGTCATGCTGGTACAGAGAATCTTTCTTTGTGGATGAGCTTCATGGATCAAGATGAGAGTTGGAGTCTTTTCAAAAGTGCAGCATTTTCAAGTGAAGCTTTATCATATGAGTTCGAGACTATTGGGAAGCAAACCGCAGAGAAATGTCACGGGTTACCACTAACTATTGTCGTGGTTGCAAGGCTTCTCAAATCTAAAAGGACAATAGAAGATTGGAAAAGTGTTGCTAAAGATGTCAAGTCATTTATCACAAATGATCCTGACGAACAATGTTCACGTGTGCTTGAGTTGAGTTACAATTACTTGACTAGCGATCTAAAAGCCTGTCTTTTGCATTTCGGAATTTTTCCAGAAGACAGTGAGATTCCAGTGAAGAAATTGATGAGATTATGGATGGCTGAGGGGTTCCTGAATTTGGGCAATGACGTGGAAGGAGAGGCTGAGAAGTGTTTGTAGACACTTAATTTTGTCCCTCCCGAAAACCCAATTTATCCATTTTTACTTTCGCCTTACCATGTGTCCTCCCCCGTGTGATAATCCCATCACAAAAGGACAAAAAATAACAAACTTTTGACACCTCCCTCACACCACCCCACACCCCTACCCTTACCCTTTAACCCCCCTCCCCCCACATTTCTTTTCCACAAAGAAAGGGGGAGTATATACACAATCATCTTCTCCACAACAAAGGGACTCACAATTCCGATCAAACACAACAACGGGATTCACACCATTAACACATAGATGCGCACCCTTCTCATAGGAAAAAAAACACGCACACGCACACAGTGAGGTCGGTGAGAAAACGGTGAGGTGATTGGATTAGAGAACATCGGAGAGAAGAGACGGAGAAGTCCAAAAATAAAAGAGAAAAGATCAAAAACAGATTATAAAAGGGAAGAGAATGAATGGAATAGTGAACGGGTAAGAGATTTGGTCTTGTTTTGAGTTTTTCGGTGAGATTCAGTCCCTGTTTCAAGTTTTTCGGTGAGATTCAGTCCCTGTTTCAAGTTTTTCCGGTGCAACGTTCGCCAGAATTGACTTTTGATTCGTTGGTCGACCATTCCAGCTCTCAAAAGCTTGATACTTCTCCATTTCCTTTTTATTTCCGAGCAGATCCATCCTGAAAACGTCAAAACGCACCGGAATTTATCTTGACCCGTTGTTCCTGCTGTCGTTGGAGCTCACCGGATCTCGGTCTACGCTGGGCTGCAGTGTCCTGTCGTTTTGTTGGGGTTTTAGGTTCGTTTGTCTCAGAGATTCCTTTCGAAATGGGGTTCCTTGTTTATCAGTTTTGTTCCGGGTTAGGGGATTTGGTTTTCTGTTCGTATCGATCAGTCCATCGAGATCAGTCTTGGGGTTTTGAGTTTGTGAATATCGAACTCGGAGTCATCGCAGTTGAGGTTCTATTCGAAATTTCAAGGTTGGGCTTCTTTAATTCTTATTATCAACGAAAGTCGATTATCGGAAGGTCCATCTCTTCGACTCTTGCTTCTTATTTCATTTTAATTTGCTATATTGATGTTGTGATTATGATTGTTGGACTTTGTTGATGTTTTGATTATGTGCTTGACGATGTGATTTCGTTAATATGCGGAACGAATTTGAGTAATTTTGATGGTGCGATTGATAAAAAGGAAGTTGGGTTGGGAATTGAAAAATTGACGAAAAGGATAGATTTGAATTAATTTTGATTCATTGTTGATATAAAACGTGATAGAATTATGTCTTTAGTCGAGAATGAATAGGCAAACACTAGGTTCGGGTAGGCAAATTTAGGCATGGTGGATTGATGGCATGTTTGAAATATGTGTTGGAATGGTTTTGTTTTATCGCATTTAATTCAATTGTACTCATTTGGCCGAGGAATGCCCCGAGGTACTTGTATCTATTCACCGGGAAATTCCCCGACGTATCATGTACTCAAAGGAGGTTCGTGATGAAGGCCCGAGGCATCGGGTAAAGCATTGGAGTATAGTTTAGGATTAGTCTAAATAGGATTTCTAATTTGTATTGTTCTATTTTTGGACTGTATAATTCGGACTGGACATTACTTTGTTTTTTTTTTAATTTTATTTTATTTGTTTGTTTGTTTGTCTTGTGTATTTATGTGGTTTATACATTTTATAATGTCAAATTAGCCGATACGCTCCACCAAGCAACCGTTGTCAAACCACGGGATCGAGGGGTGCCTAACACCTTCCCCCGAACAACAAAATTCCTTAGCCGGAATCTCTGTTCGCAAACCAGTTTTAAAGAGTCAAATTGTTTTGAAAATAATTTTCCAAAGGTGACTTGGCATACTGGATTATGCCAAGTGGCGACTCTGAGCTTTGAATGTAAACGCAATCCTTTTTTGGAACAAATCTTCATTTTGTCATTTTAGTAATAAAAACCCTTTCGAACTTATTATATATTCTTTTCGGAGTTAAAAAAGGGGTGTGACAGCTCTGGCGACTCTGCTGGGGATTTTTCAGAATTCAGGCTTATTTTTGAGTTTGTATCGGCTTAGTTTAACATTATGGGTGTATAAATATTGTTTGTATTATCGTTTGTTATTTATTTTATCATTGTTGAGTGCTATGTGTTTACAGTTTTTCTCTTGTGTGTTACCGCTTTATATCTGATATCATGTGCATAATCCGAGTCAATTCTTTTTGCAACAAGTCCCAGAGTGCACGTCGTGCGCACGAACTCTAGTTGAGTCACCTTTATTTTAGGAGGGGGAGCCATTGGATGTATGGAGTAGGTGAAAAGCAAAGCAGCCACTATCGACCATATGCTCCCCCGAACGGCCTTGTTAGTAAACCCCAACGTAGGTCAGCCTTTAGGTCATACTTATGTGCATCATATTGAGACCTAGCGGGGCCCACTTGGTCCTTTGTAGATGACTCTCCTCTAAAGCATCCTTACGTGCTAATTGTTGCATTTTTTAGGGTAACCGGGTCATTTGACGGACTGATTTGGGGAAAGCATGTGTTAGAATTAAAGAAAGGTGTGTAGGCATGGAAAAAAAAAGGAAAAAAAGAGAAAAGGTGAATCAAAAAAAGAGTTTCGTAGTTTTTAGGTTCTTTATGGCTTTTGTTTTTCACAATTCAAAAATTCAAAAAAAAAAAGATTTTTTTACTTTTTGCACTCATTTTTCAAAAAAAAAAAAAAAAAACACATAAAAAAGATTTTCCTTTTGTTTCCTTTCGCAAACATTCACAATTCGAAAACTCCAAAAATATTTTTTTGGGAGCTTTTTATAAAAGAAAAATTTTAAAAAAGGGTGGTAGAAGTTTTGTACATTTCATATAACGAAAATACAAAAAAGATTTTCTTTCATAGATGTTGGTATCATTTTTTATGTGAAGTGTCAAATTGAAAATTCAAAAAAAGATTTTATTATTTTTCATCTTCTGTTTGTGGTTGCGTTTCTCAAGTCAGGGTTCAGTCGGTTATTTAATCCTTAATAATCCTATCCGGACGAACTACGCACCCCTGATTCTCCTCTCTTGGGAGTGAGATACGTAGGTAGCCTATTGTGGGTTCGAGGATCTTATTTGAAAAAATTTAAAAAAAAAAGATTTTCTTCACTCTTCTTTTAAAGTAGGTGTTTCCTATATATCTTTAAAAGAAAATCACAAAAAGATTTTTTTTTAATAGTTTCAAGTCTCATTTTCGTATGAAATTCAAAAATTGAAAACCCAAAAAGATTTTTCTTTGGTAATCATAGGTTTCGTTTGGTATAGGGAGTTTAAACCTGAAAAATGCAAAAAGATTTTCGTCAATTCATTTGACAATTTGTTATTTTTGAAGTTTCTGAAAAAGAAAAAAAAGGAAAAAAGAATTAACTGGCCATTTTGGCAAGACATCACGAACTACGCACACCTGATTCTCCTCTCTCGGGAGTGAGATACACAGGAGCCCTTCTTGGGTTCGGTGATCTTTTTAAAGGAAAGGAAAAAAGAAAAAGATTTTGAGAAAGTGTTGAACTCTAACACATTTGCTATCTCTTGTCCAGTTAGTTTAAGGTGGTTGGTTTGTGGCATTTTGGCTGGTCCTCCATATCGCACCAAGTCGAAGAGAAAGTTATGTCCAACAGGAATACTGAGGTTTTGGTCACTAATCAGATAAGGAGTTCGGGAAATGAGAATTTAGAAGCTAATGAAGAGATTAGGAAATTAAGGCAGCAAATGATGGAAATGCATCGAGCTTGGGCTAATGGGTTGCCACCTCCTCCATTTCCCGTTGATAATATGGAATATCTTTCTAGCTTGCCTCCAGTATCACATACACAGTTTCCTATTTTTGTTGACACACCACAACATGCATCAGGACCTGCTCCGGGGCAACACAATCCAAACACTTTCAATATTCATTTCCTCACTCCTCAACACAAAGCTACCACATGCTCGGCTCCACCCACTGTTCATATTTTTGCAGCACCACCCCCACTCGAAGCTCCTACTTTTGAGGTTTATCCATAAGTTGTGCCTCCCCACTCTGCGAGAGAGCCTGTATTAAATATTTTTGTTGATCAACATCATATTATTGAGCCCACATTTAAGTTGACTAATCCTTGTGGCTATACTCACCCGCCTGAATTTTCTCTTAACACTGAGCAGCCTGTTATAACGGAAGAAAAAGAGAAAATGACCAGAAAATTGAGAAGTTTGGAACTGGCTATGAAAGACCTCTAGGCACTTGGGGGGTACAAAAGTGTCTCATATAAAGATCTGTGCATGTTTCCAGGGGTTCATCTTCCTTTTGATTTTAAAATGACAAAGTTTGAGAAGTATGATGGACATGGCGATCCTGTAGCACATTTGAGACGTTATTGCAACCAACTAAGGGGTGCTGGGGGGAAGGAAGAATTACTCATGGCATATTTCGAACAGAGTCTTTCAGGCCTAGCTTCGGAATAGTTTGTTGACCAATATATAGACAAGTGGATTAGTTGGGATGACCTAGCTAATGAATTTGTGCAACAATTCCAATACAATGTGGAGTATATTCCAGATGAAAAATCTCTAACTAACATGAAGAAAAAGAGTACTGAGACTTTCAGAGAGTATGCGATTAGATGGCGCGAACAAGCTGCTAGGGTGAAACCATCAATGAAAAAAAATAAGATAGTGGAGGTATTTATTCAAGCACAGGATGAAACATATTATCAACACTTGTTACCTGTATTAGGCAATCCATTTATTGAGGTCCTCAAAATGGGGGAGATGATAGAGGATGGAATTAAGACCGGCCACATTGTGAGTTTTGCAACATTGAAAGCAACTACTCAAGCAATTCAAAAAGGTTCGAAAAATGTCAGAGGGAAGAAGTATAAGGAATATGCATCTTCTATTGTAGTTGGACAACAGGAACGGGCAAGAGGACCACACCATCGTTACCCATAGGCTCAAACCCAAGCGTATGCCCAAGCTCCACAAAATCTTTTCCAAAATCCATTATACTGTATTCCCCCACCTACATATCCAATATACAATGCACAACCCTATGGTCAATTTTCTTCTTACCCACAATGGTGTGCACCAACTCTTTAGAGTCATCCTCAAACTCCACAAACATACCCAAGCCGTTCTAAGTTTGATTTTCGATCCAAGCCAAACAATGAAATGAGGTAGAAGTCAAGAGATAGCTTCACACCAATTGGAGAGTTGTACGCCAGTTTATTCCAGAGATTGATACAGCGGGGCATGATCACTCCTCTCCTTGGGTATACTTTTAACCCGCATTCAAGAAGTTTTGATGCTAATGTATGATGTGCATATCATTCTGATGCTCAAGGTCACAGTATTGAAGATTGTCGTTCTTTGAAAAGAGAAATAGAAAAGATGATTCAAGATAAATCAATTATGGTGCAGACCATTGATAGTGAGGAAAGCTCTTGTTATGCTGATATGAAAACCAGTGGCTAAGATGTCAGGCTGAGCAATTGAGAAGTCACCCCTCTCCCTACTAGGAAGAGGTCTGGTAGTTTTTTTTGTTTTATTTTCTGTTATCCAAATTATTCCAGGGTTGTAGTTTGGGATCTATATTGTTTTGTTTCTCTGTCGTCTTTGTTTAAACCCTTCTATCTTTTCTTTCAATGAAATGTGGTGTCCCTTGTCGTTTTGTCTCATTTTAAGTCATTTGTTTGTTTTCTTTACATAGTACATTTTTATGTTGGCTCTAGTGATATGACATACTGACGGAACTTTCAGCTAGATCTTAAAATCTAATTTGAGCATGAACTTTGAATCAGAGGGATAAAGTTAGAAAATGCATCCAAGAAAATATGTAGAGTGCTGAGACATTTGGTGACAAGTTGAAGCCTTCTTCGAAAATTAAGGCAATTGTATAACTTGTTTTTGGAGATTAAAGCTTAGGCTTTCTACTCCACTTGAATTTAACTAGTGATTAGAAGACATAAAATCTTCATCACAAGTTAAAGTTCACTCGGTTGACGATTTGAAGTTATAAAAACTTCATCGTTAACTAGAAACAAGAAGAAAAGTTGAAAAGTTATTTAACTTTATAAATAGTATTCTGAAAAATACTAAATTTTTCTGTCTTGTGTTGATAGGAAAAATGACAAGCGATAGTCAAATGAAAGATACGACAACGTCTGTGGGGGAAACTAAAACTTTTCTAAGTCAAAGAGGAAGAACTCAAGTCGATTACATGTCACATATCCCCGTATGATTTGCTCAAGATGCTTTATTGACGATCCATAATTTAGAGTCAGCGGATTCAGAATATTTGTCACACTTTTAAATGATTATCATATGTGTGTTCTTGTGTCTGTCAGTATGTAAGTGTGTTCTCTCATGAAGTTTTTGTGAAAGATGTGAGTTCAGTTGAACACGCTCTTAATCTGCATCAGAATAATATGACTTGTCGAACTTCTAATGACCCTTTATTGTTTCTTTTCAGCCGAGAAGAGAGATTAAGAAGAATAATTTTGGCGGAAGGATTGAACTCTTGGGATTTAATTTCGGTTCCTTTGTCGTGAATTACCACTAAATTACCGGTTTCAAGCAATGTGTGGCTTCCAAGGAGATGTGATCTCTTTTGTATTGTAACATATTTTTGAGTTGATAGAATTTTTAGTAATTTTACTCTGTTGGGCATTACTAAATTTTTGAATTCATGAGCTCACAATGTAAACACAATCGCACGCTCATTTTAGTTGGTAATGTTATTTATTAAATGAACGGAAATGTGCATTTATATGGTGATTCTCTTGTGTTACTTCTTACTGTTGATGTTCCGTTAGCGGCACAGCTCGCAGACATTTATATTGTTGACGGTTCCATGGATCGATCCATGTGAGAGTTGGAACCTTTTTAAGAGTAAAGCATCTAATCCCCCTAAATTATGATTACCCCCCCCCCCCCCCCAAAGTAAATTTTAGCGTATTTTTGTCAACCTTCTCAGCTAACGTGGCGCCTTTGAAGTGGGCCCAGAGTCGTAGCAACTTTGATCATAGTTCGAGGGGGTACTGAATGTTTATCTCTTAAATAGTGTTGTGTTTATGAATGAAGCATTTCCATATGAATTTGAGACTATTGGGAAGCAGATTATAGACGAATGTTATCTCGGTTGTTGGGATTTTGTCTAAATCTAAACACATTGGAAGATTCGAAAAATGTTGCAGAAGATGTCATGTCATTTGCAACCGATGATCCTGATGAACAACGTTTACAGTGAATAAATTGATGAGATTATGGATAGATCGGGACACTGCACTCGTTCTGTTCTCTTTTTCGCCAAACAAGTTTATGTTCTTTTCTCATAAACTGTGAACCTTAAATTCAGTTAGGCTAATGACTTCAAATGCAAGCATTTATATAAATAATATCCGCGCACCCATTTTTTTAGTTACTAATCAGCATGCTTTGTTATGATTTCACATCTGTTTCTTCTTTTTTTTTTGGATTGCATTGATTTGTTTTTCCTCTTCTATCGGAAACAGCCTTTCTACCTCTGAGGTAGGGGTAAGGTTCGCATACACTCTACCCTCCCCGGTCAGTCATCCATGAATGTTACTTTTAGTTTTTCTTGAAAAAAAACAAACAACTAAACGTCTTTGCTAAAATTCCAGCAAGATGTGTGTTCCCTAGAAGCAAAAATGCTGAATTTAACCCCGTGGACTATTATCAAGAAGCTGTACAGGAAAATATGATACAAAATCTACGTTCAGGTTCATTTTCATCGATGAAATATTAGCGTGCTCTTTGGAACTACAAATGTAATAAGTTTGATTTCAGATTCCAACAGGGGGAAACAAAATTGAGCTGAAACATGTTCCCCTGCTTCGCAAAATCCAACAAGCTTCGCGACTACTTCAGCGCTTTCGCTTACATTTTGCATGTTAAGAGGATCTGACCAGAGTTTACTCGCAAGCTGTTGCCGTTTCCTCTGTTTACTTTCTGGTGGAATGTCCCATTTCACTTAAAACATTTCCCTTTCGTCGGCAATTGGCTTCAATCTCACCCTTTTCGCTAGATATTCCCTCGCCTGCTTCAGTGGCTTAATACCATATATTCAAAAGCAAAGCAGTGGTCAGATACCAAGAGTTAGTAATTTTCGAATAAAATTGCGTAAACGACAGTGCTCCTGAAAGAATATATTATACCTTGATGAGACATAGCCAGCAAGTAGGTCATCACCCATGAGTGCAGGGATCGCGTTACGAAGCTTTGCTAAGGTATGATTTAACCATATCAGCCTCCTATGCTCAACCTCCATGTGTATCTGATCTGATGGATCCCCTTTAATAAACATGTAAAATTGAGCAAATGACTTGACATCATCAGCAACATCTTTCAAATCATCCAACATCTTTAGATTTTGACAAAATCCCAACAACCGAGATAACATTTGTCTATAATCTGCTTCCCGATAGTCTCAAATTCAGATGGTAATGCTTAATTTACAGAACGCTGCATTTTTATAAAGGTTCCAACTCTCACATGGAACCGGTCTGCAGTGAAGTACCTCTTACCATTTAAACTTTTTGGTATCATGTATGCTAGCTCTGAATCACCATATAAATGCACATTTCTGTTCATTTAATAATACGTTACTAAATAAAATGAGTGAGCAATTGTGTTAATCATTGTGGGCTCATGAACCCAGAACTTCAGTAATGCCCAACTGAGTAATATTATTAAACATTCTATCAACGCAAACACGATAATCCCGGCTCCGTCCCTATGTTGCTGGAGCTCTTAAAAGTTGTCACACCTGCATCAGATCCTCAAAAAATGCATAACTTTCCGACATGCAACCTGCGTCAATTTGGAAGAGTTCGAGCAACATAACTATATATAGTACATACGAACTTTACTGCAAGAGAGAAGTATATGATTTTATTGACATGTATGTGTATATATACAAGACAACACAAAACAAATAAGGAAAGAATCAACTAATAAAGAATTGTGATCTTCTCCTAAATAGAAACTAAATCACTAATGAGATACTGAGATATGGAAAGTCAATCATGAGATATCTTAGTAACAATCAAGAGATATTTCTAATAAGCCTCCGCAAGATGGTAGATCGATCCGATATACCATTCTCGGAGCTTAGTGCTTCGAATGGAACTTTTGGAAGCGGCTTGGTCAGAAGATCAGCCAGTTGGTCTTGGGATGAGACATGAGAAACACGTAGCCAGCCTTGTTGGTACGGTGCACTAAAGACATGTGACACAAATGCCACAACATTATAATCTTCTGTGTTTGATCCTCAAACACCAAGTGCCACGACATCGGAGACTGATTGGTTATAACAGCTTCATCACTTGTTCTATGTTCTGATTTTTTAGTTTTGTCTGCTTAGTTGTTTTTTTACGCGCCAGATTATGGGCAGACAAGTAGTGGGAATAACTGAAAGTGCTGTTAACGACATTTACGAGCACATCAACACAACAGCTTCTCAATGATAGAACAACAAAAGGAAATGATCAAATCCGTCTTTGAATGTTTGTGAGTTGTGATTTTTGTGTTCCTTTCCTAAAGCTAAAGCGTGGGAGTTGCGTTTGATTCAGACTGGCGTTATCTAAGGAGAGTTCATATTGTTTAAACTTTAAATTTACCATTATTATGTTGCTTCGAAGGAGATGCAATTTCTCAAGATTTTTAATAAGGGCGCATCTCTTTACTTTCTTAAACTTTGTGCCAAGTCAAAACCAGAGAATCAAATAAAAATGAAAGGAGTTTAAAGTTAGTATATTTGTAACCTTTGTATCCATTATTGAAGTTGATGAACTTCATTGTAAGAGAAGGACAAAGGCGGATTTAAGGTTTGAATTTGACGGGTTCATAATATAATTGTGTTTTCTCCTTGACCAAGACCAAAAAATGCATCCTTTTTGGAAAGATAAAGGACCATTTATGTTCAGCATTAGATATCAGGGACCTAGGTGAACCTACAATTTAATGTTAAGGGATCATTTAGGCTGTTTTCTCAAGATAAATTCTTCAGATATCATTTCAGCCACTCAGATGTTATCTTGTTTAGGTACTGTGTAACTTTTGTTCTTTATACATTTGTTTATTGTTACTCATAATATTGTCATTTCTTCTATTCTTTTTCTCAAATATTTCTTTCAGTGATTTTGAAGTTGAATGATCTGCCATTGAAAGGTTAGTTTCCCTTAATTACTCTCTCTTTTAATTAAAGTTCTAGAGCAAAACAACACTTGTAGTGGCTTTCTTATCAATGTGTAATTTAGCTCTTTGTAATGTATATATTTATGTTGCTCCAATTCATCAAAAATAACGTTGATTACATATCGGATCCTTCAAAAGTCGTGCATTTTTTGAGGATCTGACACTAGTGTGACAACTTTTTCAGTAGATCTATACATCATCCTAAGAAAACATTACCTAAGTAAATTGGTTATGAGGAGTTAAATTGTTTTTTAAACATTAAATGAGCTAAAGCTACCGAATTTTGCTGAATCCGTAGCTTTAAGGCTGACTCTGCCCCTGTAAGTAAGGACCATTTAGCGTTTGCTTCGCCGTTGGTCAGAAATTAAGTTAGCCTCATTGTAGTAGCCATGATTAAGACTAATAAATTATATGATCTTGTTTAGTTTATGCCTCATTTTTTGCAACTTTGCAAATCATATTATCTGCAATTCATTGACCTCTTGCAACCTGCAACTTTCAGGTTGTAATCGCAAAGGACAAAAACGAGAATACAGTGGATATGGCTCATGCAAGTGTGGATTCTCTTATGAGAACAATGGAATCGCTCTTGACATCCAATTCACCGATGCAATCTCTATCCTGTGATCACAAAGAAGAATTTTGTGCTCTTCATGTAAAAGTTAGTTCCTTGGAAGTATTTCTCAAGAACTTTGAGAAAAACAATGTTTCTGGGGAAATGACGGATTTTGAAGTAGAGGTAAAAGAAGTTGAAAATATTGCTGAACACACAATTCAACTACGAGTAACTGAAGTTTTAGAAAATGATGAAAATCTGAGAGAAAAGGCACAAGAGAGGCTTTCTGATATCCTGCAACAAGTAGCAGAGGACATTGATCGTATCTGGAAAGAGTCGACAAAGATCCAAGATAAAAGCAAACATGCATCAAAGGAATCAACGGTTCAATAGTTTCCAAGTTCATCAAAAAATATTCTGAATGTTGAGAACAGTATGGTTGGACGTGATGATCAAAGGAAATGGTTGGTAGAAGATCTTACTAGAAGCTACTCTGGTGAACCCAAAGTCATCCTGATTGTCGGGATGGGAGGCATAGGTAAAACAACCTTAGCGAACGAAGTTTACAATGATGCGTGCATTCGTTCTCATTTTGATGTTTGTTCCTGGGTTACTATTTCGCAACAACACAATGTAAAGGAGATCTTGTTGAGCCTTCTGTGTTCTACTAAGAGTGACACATTTGACATGAACGATGAAGCAAAGCTGGCAGACAGGCTACAAAAGAGTTTAAAGGGAACGAGATATTTAATTGTATTGGATGACATGTGGAAAAGTGAAGCATGGGATGCCGTGAGACTATGTTTTCCAAGTGAAAACAAGGGGAGTCGAATACTATTGACGACCCGTAACACTGAAGTAGCTCACTGTGCTGGTACAGAGAATCTTTCTTTGCAGATGGGCTTCATGAATCAAGATGATAGTTGGAACCTTTTTAAAAGTACAGCTTTTGCAAATGAAGCATTACCATATGAGTTCGAGACTGTTGGAAAGCAAATCGCAGATGAATGTCAAGGGTTACCACTAACTATTATCGTGGTTGATGGACTTCTCAAATCTAAAAGGGAAATAGAAGATTGGGTAAGTGTAGCAAAAGATGTCAAGTCATTTCTCACAAATGATCTTGACGAACAATGTTCACGTGTTCTTGGGTTGAGTTACAATCACTTGAATAGCGATCTAAAGACTTGTCTACTGCATTTTGGAGTTTTTCCAGAAGACAGTGAGATTCCAGGGAAGAAATTGATGAGATTTTGGATGGCTGAGGGGTTCCTGAAGTTGGAAAATGATTTGGAAGGAGAGGCTGAGAAGTGTTTGCAAGAGATTATCGATAGATGTCTAGTCCTCGTCCGCAAGAAAAGTCTAGATGGAACAAAAATTAGATCATGTAAGGTTCATGATCTAATATATTACCTGTGCGTGAGAGAAATTCAAAGGGAGACATTTTTATCATGAACGACATTGTGTTTGGTAACTCAGATGCAAATCTTGTTCCTTCAGAATGCCAATCTCTCATGCAAATGCAGCCCTTCAAGCGCTTGATTGGTGATGAAATTTATTCTTCTCCCTATAGTCTTTGTAGGGTTGTTCTTACCCCTGGTCATCGTCAGTTGAGAGATCATGCCAACAACGATCTTTTGAAACGAACCCATTCTATTTTCTCTTTTTATCTTGAGGATTCAATTTCTGTTCTCACATCAGAGCTTATTCATTTCAAATTTCTCAAAGTTTTGAAGTTGAGACACGAAGAGATTGATGTTTTCCCTCTACAGATACTAAGCCTCATCTGGTTGAGGTACCAAGCATTGGTCTTCCATAAGAATTTAGACATACCTCCAGAAATTTGCAGGTTATGGAATCTGCAAACATTCATTGTTCAAGGGTGTGGTCGATCAGTTTTATTAACTTTTCCTGAGGAAATTTGGGGACTAACGCATTTAAGGCATCTCAAACTGCCCAAATTTTATCTGCCAAATCCTCCAAGCGTATCTGTTGACAAAGGAAGGCACTTGGATTTTTCGAACTTACCAACTATTTCTTACTTGTTTCCACATTGTTGCAGGAAGGAGGTTATTTTGGGGATTCGGAATGTTAAAAAATTAGGAATTAGACAAACTCAGACTGACTTTGGATCTTATCGGGACTCTGGGCCTCTCAACAATCTTGTCCATCTGCATCAACTTGAAACATTGAATTTTAGATTGTTAGGGATTAGAAGTTTTGATGATAGACAGATGAATGAAACATGTTGTGCAAGCTGGTCCATACAAGTGAAACTTCTCCGGACATATGGAGTGCATGCTGAAATCATTACATGCTAAAATCATTACATAAGCTGTCAACACATGGATAAGCAAAGGATGTTCACATGGCTATATGAAGATAATTGGAGCAGTTAGAGTTTGAGTAGATCAAGAAGTCTACAAGGCAGAAGGATAAAGAAAAAGAGTCCCACTCAATTTAGAAGAAGGAGAGATGGTTACAACAAGGAGTGGGTTACTTGAAAGATTCCTACAAAAGATACATGTAAACAAAAAAAAAAGGACTGCATCTGAGGGAGCATATATAGATGACAAGATGCATTCAAATATCGATGATGAACTAATAAGAAAATCAACAATCAGCAAAATCATTCACCAACTTGAAGAAGAACCTAGTTCTCACTTAGTATGTTTTAGACTGCTTGTAATAGGAAGGTTCTTGAGTTGTAGAGTAAATTGTTCTAGTCGAAATACTCTATAAGCTGAGTTAGGAATCACGTCTTCAAGTTAGGGAACTCGAAGACTTAGGAACACTTATCTTGGGAAGATTTGTGTTTTTGTAGTAATAGGAGTTAGAAGTTTTAATTCCTTATTTACAAGAAGTCTTGTAATTGTGTTGATTGTTGAGGCTCAAAGTTATAGTGAATATTGGGGTTAAATCCTGTAGAGATACAAGTCGTGGTTTTTTTTACACCTTTTTGAGCCGGGTGTTTTCCACGTAAAAATTACTGTGTTCAGGTTTTACTTCTGTGAACCACGTATACTTACTTGTTCCACAGATAGGCAATCAGTAGGGATCATAATCTAACAAGTGGTATCAAAGCCGGTTGTCTTAAATAAGGTTTACACCTAAGATCAGATCATTATGATGAATTCTGCACCTCCTACTGGTCACAGTGAAGGTCAATACACTACTAGACCCCCACTCTTTGATGGTACTCATTTCATTTGGTGGAAACCCAGGATGGAGATGTTTATTCAAGGAAAAGACTATGAATTATGGGATAGGATTACTGAAGGTCCTACTATCCCTATGAAGACAGAAAATGGTGTGCAAGTCAAGAAAATAAGGAGTGAGTTTACTGCTGATGATCTTTTGGATTTAAAGAAAAATGCTAAGGCAAAGAATATCCTAGTCTGTGGTCTAGGACCTACTGAATACAATAGAATATCTACCTGTACCACTGCTAAGAAAATATGGGATGCCTTAGTAAATACCCATGAAGGTACCTCTCTGGTAAGGAAATTTAGGATCTCTCTCCTTTTTATTGAATATGAAGCATTTAAGATGAAGGAAAATGAATCCTTGCATGATATGATGACAAGACTTACTACTCTAACAAATGAGTTAACCTCCTTGGGAAAAGTCATCACTGAAGAAGAACAAGTAGAGAAGGTTCTGAGGGTGCTACCAAAGTCAAAATGGAATGTTAAAGTCACTGCAATCAAGGAAACAAATAAGGTTCTCACAGATATGACTTTGGATAAACTAGTAGGGAATTTAAGAACCTACGAAATGGAAGTTGATGGCATTAAGGAACAGAAGGATTCTGAAAAAAATCTTGGCCTTGAAGGCTTCTGATAGTGATGAAGAGATTGAACTGGATAAGGGACAAATTTCCTTCATAACAAAAAACTTCAGCAAGTTTTTTAAGAAGATGAAGGGAACAGGTAGCAAAAAGCGTTCCAATGACAATCCAAATAGATGTTACAAGTGTGGAAAGACTGATCATCAGATCAGAGAATGTCCTCTCTGGGAAATAGAATGGAGGAAGGAAAGAGTTGAAAAAAATAAAAGGCCAGGAGGAAGGAAAAGGAAGAACATGCCATGATAGTTGCATGGGGATCTGACTCTGATAATGATGATGATGGAGTTGATGAGACAAAATTTATGGCTTTTGGATACTCAGACATTGAGGAAGAAGATGATGCTTCTGAGGTAAGTTTACTTTAACTAAAAGAAAAACTACATTTTTTTCTAAAACTAAACTTGTTTCCTTGATGAGTGATTTAATTGAAAATTTCCAAGAATTAACTTCTAATAGGGATGAATTGTTCAACAGTCTTGCAAGTATTAAATTTGATTTCATTGACTTGAAAGCTTGCAAGCAAAATGTTGACAAAGAAAATTGCACTCTCAAAGAACAAATTACACTGCTTGAGTCCTCAAATAATGATCTTAAGTCTGAAATCCTTAAACTGACCATGGGAAAAAGGCCATAAGTAAAGAACAAGAAAATGTTGAACTTGAGTTAACTAAGTACAAACAAGAATGCTATGACTTGACTGAAAAGATGGATAAGATGAGTCAAGAGGTAGCAATATTAAAATTGGATCTAGAAAAGTCAAACAGATGGACAAATTCTTCAAGAATTGTTCATCATCTTGGTAAAAGAAATCACAATGAAAAAGAAGGCTTGGGTTTTTATAAAAAACTAATAATCTTCAAGACTTATGCTATATTTGTGGAAATCTTGGATATCCTACTACTGAATGTCCTATGGCTGCTAAACAAAGATATCGAAGTCTGAACCTGGCAACCAAACTTTCTCAGACCAAGAAAACAAGCACTAAAATTAGTCTAAGAAACAAGTCAGTCTACTTGCTTCCTTCTTGGACTAGAAGGAATTTAATTCATCCTTTTACTAACAAAACAGGACCCAAGCTTGTCTGCGTTCCTAAGTCTAACCATTGATTTCTTGTGCAGGAGAAGGTGAAGGGAAACAAAAGGCACTGGAACCTAGATAGTACTTGCTCAAGACATATGACTGGTGACAAGCAAAAATTCCTTTCACTCTCCAAAATAGATGGTGGGGGAGTCTCTTTTGGGAATGGAAAAAGGGGAATCATAACTGGAGTTGGAAAAATTGGTTCATCTGAGTCAAATGCTGTGGAGGATGTTTATCTTGTGGAAGGACTGAAGCATAACCTGCTAAGCATTTCACAATTGTGTGACAAAGGTAATAAAGTAATTTTCACTGCTGCAGGTGTTAAAGTCAAAAGGATGGACACCAAAGAAATTGTGCTTACTGCAAGGAGATACAGGAATGTATAAAAAGCAGACATAATGGCAATACAAGGACCTAAGTTGACTTGTCTAAGTTCAATAGAAACTGATCCCCTCCTTTGGCATATAAGACTTGGACATGCAAGTCTGAAACAACTGAACATACTTTCCTCCAAAGACATGTTATTGGGACTACCCAAGACCAAGTTTAAGGAAGAAAAGTTATGTAGTGCATGTGTAAGGGGGAAACAGGTAAAATCCTCTTTCAAGTCAAAGATCCATGTTAGCACTACCAAATGTCTTGACCTGGTTCATATGGACTTGTGTGGACCAATGAGACAACAAAGCAAAGGTGGAAAAAGGTATATTTTTGTAATTGTTGATGATTATTCCAGGTTCACCTGTACTTTGTTTCTAGCCTCTAAAGAAGATGCCTTTGATGTCTTTGAAATCTTCATTAAGAAAATAGAAAAGAAACTGGGCACTTCATTAGTTTCCATAAGGTCTGACCATGGAACAAAATTTGAGAATGCAAAATTCTTAGATCTTTGTTCATCAAATGGAATAGATCATAACTTCTCAGCTCCTAGAACTCCACAAAAAAATAGAGTGGTGGAAAGGAAGAACAGAACCTTGGAAGATATGGCTAGAACAATGATGCTTGCAGCAAATGTTGCCAAAATCCTATGGGCTAAGGCAATAAGTATTGCAACATATATCACAAATAGATGCATAATCAGACCCATGTTAGAAAAGACTCCCTGTGAATTACTAAAAGGTAGAAAGCCTAACATTTCTCACTTTAGAACTTTTGGCTGCAAATATTTCATACATAATAATGGTAAGGATAATTTGGGAAAATTTGATGCCAAAAGTGATGAGGGAATCTTTTTAGGTTATTCACTTCATAGTAAGGCTTACAGAGTTTTAAACAACAGAACTAACTGTGTTGAAGAAAGCATGAATGTGATTTTTGATGAGTTTTGTGTTAAGACTAACCTGCAGGAAGAAAGCGACACTGAGGAACAGGTTACACAACATGTTCCATCGACTGAAGCAGTTAAACTTGGGGGCACTTTCACAGGGGGAACTGAAGATGAAGGCACAATGTTAGGGGGAACTGAGCCATCAACTGCTTCATATTAGAACATTAGCAGTGATCCAAGCAGCTCACTAGGCTTGATCCCAAAAGGATACAAGTATCAAGGTTCTCACCCCATTGAGAATGTACTTACTGATCTCACTTCTGGAATCACCATAAGATCTGGATTGAGAAGTATGTGTACATTCAAGGCATTCCTATCAGAAATCGAGCCAAAAAAAGTAAGTGAGGCATTGCTTGATGTTGATTGGATCATAGCCATGCAGGATGAATTGAATCAGTTTGAGAGAAGCAAAGTATGGAATTTAGTTCCTCTTCCAAAAGATAGATCAGTCATTGGGACTAAATGGGTGTACAGAAATAAAGTTGATGAGCATGGAACAGTCACAAGAAACAAGGCAAGACTGGTGGTTCAAGGATACAACCAAGAAGAAGGAATTGACTTTGATGAGAATTGTGCTCCTGTAGCAAGACTTAAAGCCATAAGATTGCTGGTTGCCTTTGCCTCTTACATGGAGTTTATTTTGTACTAGATGGATGCGAAGAGTGTATTCCTAATGGCATTCTTAAAGAAGAGGTTTATGTGAAGCAACCTCCAGGATTTGAAAGCAGAGAGTTTCCAGATCATGTGTACAAGCTGGATAAGGCTTTGTATGGGTTGAAACAAGCACCAAGGGCTTGGTATGAGAGATTATCAAAGTTTCTGCTGGAGCATGGACACACCAGAGGTAAAATTGACAATACCCTTTTCTTAAAAACTAATGGAAAGGATTTGTTAGTTGTGCGGGTGTATGTGGATGACATTATTTTTGGCTCAACCAACATGAATATGACTCATGACTTTGCTAAACTCATGAGTTGTGAGTTTGAAATGAGCATGATGGGGGAGTTGAATTACTTCCTGGGTCTTCAAATAAAACAGTCAGCATCAGGAACAATGATCCATCAACAAAAGTATGTGAAAGAGCTTTTCAAGAAATTCTCCATGGAGGAAACTAAAGAAATAAGTACTCCCATTGCCACTGCCACAAAACTTGATCTGGATGAAATAGGTTCTGATGTAGAACAAAAATTGAACAGAGGTATGATAGGGTCTTTATTGTATCTCACAGCAAGCAGACCTAACATTGTGTTTAGTGTAGGAATGTGTGCAAGGTTTCAAGCTAATCCAAAAGAATCCCATCTAAAGTTTGTAAAAAGAATCTTCAGATATTTGAAAGGAACTAGTGATCTTGGGTTGTGGTATCCCAAAGGTAGTAACTTTAATTTGGTAGGATACTCTGATAACGCTCAATCTACAGCTCTCGTAGGAGTGTAAAGCGGTCGTTAGCAAATATAGAACCCAACCTGGGTTGGGTGTCGATCCCACAGGGAATAGCTTGGCCAACAAGTAAGTAAAATTACTAAACTTTTGGTGCAAGTCTCGTAAGAAGGGGGAATTCTTGTTTTGCAAGTAATGTAAACAAAAGCTGAAAATAATAAAGTAAAAAGAGAGAGATTGTTACGTTGGTTGTAAACAATGAGAATTGAAGCGTTGGGGTTATGTCCACCTTCTGAGGTATACGTCTCTATTGGCTATGAGTGTGTAGAATTCTGACATGCAATTGCTTATAGAGGATTGTAGTCGATGGTAAATCCAAGCGTCTCTCGACCTAAACAAGGACTATTTCACTTTAACTCTCTCGAGCTTAAAGCGTATCTAATGGTACGAATTCTCCAAGAGGTTAGTCCAGTTACGACACTAGCTTTTTAATAGGAAAGGGTGTCCTACTACCTTGACATTATCTCTTTTCCAGACAAATAACTTTTCTCTCGAACAAGTTAAATGTTAGACTGGCGTATTCTTGCGTTTGCAACCGCAAAGAATGTAGATTAAGATGAAGAGAATAATGATATAAGCAATATACGTGCCTCGAACTCACAAACTCACAGCAATAGATAGTATCTCATACGGCTTCCATAACCCCAACAGAGAAGTTTAGTTACCCATGAATGCGAAGGAGATCACGATTGACATTGTTGTTAGACCACAAGATTGAGTAATTTCGTGTATCTTAGGTGGTAGGCGTGAGGCGTGAATTCCTAGGCAAAGTAACGATTCTCTTGTTGTGGAATTTAAGAATGGAAGAGTAGAAGAAGAAAAATAGAATTAATGGAAAGATTAGAAGAGTTGTATAGTAATAGAATTGAATTGTAAGATGAGAAGTTAAGAAGATGTTCTAAAATCTCTAGCATGATAGGGTATTTATAATACCCATATCCTAATCTTACTAAGCTAATGAAATAAATAACCAAATCCTACTAGACTAATGAAATCCTTAACCCAAATGTACTAGGTTAAGGTAACATTATCATAATCCACATAAAATAATGAAATACATAACCTAATTGTACTAGGTTAATGTATCATTGTCAAAATCCAGCTTTGTGTCTGTAAGTCCCCAAAGTCTTCAGAATTGTTGTTTTAGCCCGGGACAGATTTTCCATGCAGCAGTTTTGGTCCTTAGGCGTGTAAACTCCCTTCCCTTCCTTCGTGAGCTTTCTTTTGCGTCAAGTAAGCCATGAAATGCTGAATTCTGCATCATTTATACCTGAAACTTTACTAATCATGTTCGTTAGCTCATTTACAGGAAAAAGGACTAAAAGTGCATGAAATATATAATTTGTTCTCAAAACTAGGCTAAAATATGGGCAAAATATATTGATATAGGCGCGTAAATTCACCTATCATCATACTCTGATGCTGATTATGCAGGATATTTGGTGGACAGGAAAAGCACTACAGGTATGGCACACTTCTTAGGATCATGTTTGATTACCTGATCCACAAAGACGCAAAATTCAGTAGCTTTGTCTACTGCTGAGGCTGAATAAATTGTTGCTGGGTCATGCTGTGCTCAATTATTATGGATCAAACAACAACTTCTGGATTTTGGGGTAGATATAGGTTGTGTTCCCATCTTTTTTGATAACACAAGTGCTATAAACATAGCCAAAAATCCTGTTCAACATAAAAGAACTAAGCATATTGATATCCATCATCACTTCCTTCTAGATAATGTTGAAAAAGAAAATATATCAATTATGTTTTGTTCAACTGAGGAACAAATTGTTGACATATTCACTAAGGCTTTAAGCAGGGAACACTTTGAAAAAAATAGGTTAGCATTGGGGATGATTAAAATTGTATAAATCTCCTTCAATGATTGACTAGAATATGTTCTGCCTGCGTTATTGTTGATTAATTCAGTCTTACACATTTAGTTGTGTGTCCTAATTCCAAGATTTAAAGCAATGTGATATATCTATGTGTGTTTTTTTATAGATGGATCATCAAGGCAAGAGTGGTCACGGACTAATCAAACACAGGTATGATTATTGTTTTCCATAGTAGCATTAAGAGAAACAAGTCATCTACATGGTTCTTTCTATAATGATTAAAACTGCCAAAACCCAACAGTCATCTTCTTCAAAAGGCTGCCAGACCTTTCCCATCCGTACTGAACCTCTACATAAGCATGTTTCTCCAAAATCACAGTCCCTTCATCTTTCAACTTCATTATCACTCTTCTTAAATACACCTCTTGTTTTCTCTCCTATCTCCACTTCTCCTTCAACCTCTGAATATTCACCATACTATGGTGTCTTCCTCCTCTCCTCTTTCTTCCACAAAATCTAACATTAATCCTTCTACACAACTTATTCTCCACCCAAACATCAATTTACCCTCCCTTATCCAACCCCAAATCCTTCTTAACCTATCTGATTTCACATTCTTCAAGACCTTACCACACCCCTTCTCTCACTCTTCTTTCAAACCCTCACTCTTTCCATAACCCTTACCACTATCAGTAGCTCCTCTTCAAATCCTTGATCAAGATGACATTCCAATTGCCAACCTTATTCCTAGACGGTCAAGATCGACTCTGAAATGAAAACCCTCGTTTGTCTCCATTGATGTCGATGATGATACTCCTGAACACTCTTCTCCCATCATCCCTTCATCTCGAACTCCACATACTCGGAGAAGGAAACAACAGGAAGATGTTTGTTTGGAAGAGGCACTTAGGGCAAGTAAAAAGAAATGAGTCGTGCCTAATGTTTCTCCTCCCCCATGTGATTCCTCCCCTGACATTCTCATTCGTTCCACGAGAAAGCTGAAGCAGAAGCATACCATAGCTAAAACATCAAACCCATATCTCTCTCGTAAAATATCCCTCTCTCTCACTCCTAAAGCCTCCTCATCTTCAAAATCCACTGTCACAGCCTCTACTGACAAAGTCTCTCTGGAAAAGCCTCTACTCTTTCTAAAGATTCTCCAAAATCTGTGTCACTTCCGAAGAAACAGGTCCCCAAACCTGGTTCTTCTATCTCATATGCCTTAGATTCCGACTATCTTCCTGACACTTTTTTTGTGCCTCCTGATGATTCTTATGTTGATATTAATATTGATACTCCTGCTATAAAGCTTCTCAGTCAGACCATGTTCTACATTTTCAGAAACGAAAGATGGTTAGAGGTAGGGTTGTCACTAGTTTTTGGGGTCCTGATATGGAAACTTTGGTATCCAAATTGAGGGCTCAGGGGTGGTCATCCTTGATTCTACAAGTTAATCATCAGAGAAGGTTTGGGAAAGATGAAGTGTATAATTTTATACACATGGAGTTGCAATTGGGGAGATGATCTCAACCTCTGTTCATGGAAAACTCATCAATCTTTATCCTGCTGATTTGGGTAGAATTATAAGTGTTCCTACTGGAGGTTGGGGTTACTATGTGAAAGGATCTTGGCCTCCTCTTTACAATCTTCCATCCATCCTTGATATCTGCAGAAAATTTTCTGGAAATCCTCTTCTTCCTTCTCATCGTAGGGTGATGAAAAATGAAATGTCTTCTCTCTATTAGTTGTATTTTTATGTGGTCCACAAAATGATCTTACCCAGGCAAAAGAGGTGCACAGTTTCAAGCTTTCTTGATCTTACCTTAATGGAACTATTGGATTCTGAGATTCCAATAGACCTTCCCCAACTCATCATTAAGCATATGCAGAGGGTACTCGTCAAAGATAAGAATGGTCATGCTCTGCCCTATCAGTTCTGCCTTGCCCCTGTGTTTGATGATTTTCGTGTCTCTATCAAGGTGTGGTCCTTACAGACACAACTAAGGATGTGATTGGACAAATGAACCATGCTACGTTACCTGCTGCTATGAGACATGCAGACAACCCTATGCAGAAGTTGCGAAATGCCTTAGAGGCAAAGCAGTGTGAGCTGGAGGTTGCATAGGATGCATTAGAGGCTGCCCAGGCTATTCATGAAAATGAAAAGAGGGCTCTTGAAGCTCAAATTGATTCCCTCACAGCCACTTTGGAGAAGGAAAGAACTGCAAATGCTTCTATCATTCGATCGTTGACCTCTTTTATCCCCTCTACCTCCTCAAAATAAACTCCTCCTTCGTCCCTTAGTTTTTTTTCTTTCTTCTTTGCTGCTTCTTGGTCCAACTTGTTTCTCTTTTTGGTCTTACTGGATAATGATAATTGTATCTGTTTTTGTGCATGAAATGGACCTCTTTTGCCTCACTTTATCTACTTCTGTTTAATTCAACGCTTAGTTATCTCTTGCTCTGACTCTTGCTTGTTTTAGTGATAGCCCCAGTGGCCATGGATTATTAAACAGTTTTTCACTTATTGACTCAGCTTTGCTATGATGTCAAAAAGGGGAAGTATAGATTATACAATGCTTATAACTCAACTAATCTAACCTGTTTCATTCTACTGTGATCCTTTTATTGAATTTCTTATTGAGTATGTCAGGTTCTTAGTAATACTGTGTTGATAAGTTTGTCATCATCAAAAAGGGGGAATTTGTTAGGGAATGAGAAGTTTTGATGATAGACAGATGAATGAAACATGTTGTGCAAGATGGTCCATACAAGTGAAACTTCTTCGGACATATGGAGTGCATGCTGAAATCATTACATGCTAAAATTATTACATAAGCTGTCAACACATGGATAAGCAAAGGATGTTCACACGGCTATATGAAGATAATTGGAGCAGTTACAGTTTGAGTAGATCATGAAGTCTACAAGGCAGAAGGATAAAGCAAAAGAGTCCCACTCAATTTAGAAGAAGGAGAGATGGTTACAACAAGGAGTGGGTTACTTGAAAGAGTCCTACAGAAGATACAAGTAAAGAAAAAAAAAAGGACTGCATCTGAGGGAGCATATATAGATGACAAGCTGTATTCAAATATCGATGATGCACTGATAAGAAAATCAACAATCAGCAAAATCATTCACCAACTTGAAGAAGAACCTAGTTCTCACTTAGTATGTTTTAGACTGCTTATAATAGGAAGGTTCTTGAGTTGTAATGAGTAAATTGTTCTAGTATCAGTACTCTATAAGCTGAGTTAGGAATCACGTCTTCATGTTAGGGAGCTCGAAGACTTAGGAACACTTATCTTGGGAAGATTTGTGTTTTTGTAGTAATAGGAGTTAGAAGTTTTAATTCCTTGTTTACAAGAAGTCTTGTAATTGTGTTGATTGTTGAGGCTCAAAGTTATAGTGAAGATTGGGGTTAAATCCTGTAGAGTTACGGGTCGTGGTTTTTTTTACACCTTTTTGAGCCCGGTGTTTTCCACATAAAAATTACTGTGTTCAGTTTTTACTTCTGTGAACCACGTATACTTACTTGTTCCACAAATAGGAAATCGGTAGGGATCATACTGTAACATAGATATTGTCATAGTGAATTTTTGCCAACAAGTGCTAAAGCTTTTCCAGCAACGCTCAAGGAGCTCAAGTTGGAAATAACTTGTGTAAGTTGGTTGTATTTGGACATCATAACTGAGTTTTCTGAGAATAGTTCACAGACTTTTCCCACAATAGGTAAGAAGATTTGATTCTTACATGAAAGAAAGTTTTTTTCTAAGTCAGAAAGGAAGAATTTGAGTCGATTACATCTCATATATCCACGTATGATTCTCTCAAGATGCTTTAGTAGAGATCAGAGGCGGAGTCTAGATTTCAACTGAGGGATTTTAATATTTGAAGAAAACCTAGCCAAAGGGGGTTCAACACCTACTATAAATACATAAAAATTAATTTTAATCATGTATAAATGATATATTTTTCCGTCGAAGGGGGTTCGGAACCCCCTAGCCAAAGGCTGCCCCCAGTAGAGACGTGTCACAACCTGAACCGGGGCCCTATCCATGATGAGCATTCTGAACCATGAAGTCCCGAAACACCCCTATCTATCTGGTAATCATGCACGTAATTCATATGATAAAAGAAATGCGGAAGATTCACAATACAACGAAAACATGGTCATGAGTCCAATGAAATCAATAATGGGAAATAATGTCCCACAACATCTATCGGCATCTGAAAACCGTCTGCGAAATCTCTACTACATAACTAAAACAAACAACTGTCTGAAAACTGGGACAAGGCCCCCAGTAGACCAAAACAGAACTAAAGATAATTATCTGAAATAACCAGGCCTTCTGGATCATAGAAGGCTCACCACTGCACAATCTAATCTGCTATCTGAAATATCTACTGTTTATCTAGACCCCTAGACTGTGCCTCAGAACCTGGAGGGAGGGGGGTCAGCACAAAAGTACTGGCACGTGAAGCAATCCAAAATAGAGTACTTGAACATATATGTAAAATAGATGAGAGCAATTTTTCATCAAACGTCATGCATAAAATAGTTTCTGGAAACACATGGGCATCATTCGAGTAATCATAAATCATTCTTGTCAAAACAGTCTCTGATCTTTGTATTACTTCTGAGTTAGGTGGCACTCCCTTACATTTTTTTATATTCCACGGGCTCTATGGAATCCGCCATTGACTCAGCGGGGAAACCTTCAACCCGAGTGTGCCGCAAGGGTTGAGTCTCTGATTCTAATATGCCACACGACACTAGGCCAACGTAATATAAGATATACCTGGATCGGCAAATCATGATTTCGGGCAATGAGAATCTGGATTCATGCCTTCTTCGGGGAACCACCAAACATCTCTTGCTGTCCAATTTTTAACCATTTCTAATCATGCAACATTCTAATCACAAAATCTGTAAATCTGATTTCAAACATGCATTATATTTTGTTCTGAATTTATCATGGCATTTTCTGAGTTGGTGTCGTCACCAAGACTTGCAAGTTCTATTTCAGAGCCATAATGCAATAAGCATGATCTTTCATAAAAATGTAGTTTCAGACCATCCAAAACATGTAATTTGAATAAAAGATTTCATGTTCCGAAACTCAAGTCAAAACCATGCAAAAGTTCTCATCAAACATAAGGTGGTCACGTGCTTTTGGCAAAACCATGCACTCTTTCATTATATGTATATTCAACATTCACAACCCTCTCTTTTTTAATCAAAAATCATATTCAAAACACAGCAAAAGCCAAAGTATTTCATATCATGCTCTTCAAAACGCATTCAAAACAATTTATATCATACGAAGATGAGAAAACTCATAACAAGAGAGGGATTCATTATAATTCATGCTCTCAATTGAATAACCATTCTTTAACACATATGTACATATATACATAATTTCAAATCAATTTGGGGGAAAGGCCTAAAGACCAAAACAATACCGTTAAAACTTCTAAAACATGATTATATTCATAAACTTCAAAACCCCATTCTTAAAACATGATTTCTATGCCCATGAGATTTTAGGAAAAATCCCACGTACCTCGTATTAGGAAGACAATAGGTTCTTATTGAAGCCTACGGCCTGGGGATTCCAAATATGCGATCAACCTCCAAACCTACGGTTGAATCTTGAACTACTTGGGTTTTTTTATTTTGAAATCCTAGAGAGGATTCTTGATGAAAATAGAGTTAAGTTGCTCAAACATACCCTAAATCCTTTGTTTGGATGGTTTTAAAGGTTAGGAAAAAGTCAAAATTACCCTTAATGACTCCTAAATGGAACTGTAAATTTGAACTTAAAAACCCGATTTTGGGTGCCACCGCGACGCGCCACAATTGCGGTTGTCCACTGGAATTTGATGAGTGGGAAATTGGGTGTCTCCACGACGCGCCACCATCGCGGAGCCTCACTGGAATTTGACGATTGTCAATTTGATCCTCTCCGCGATGCACTAGACACCAAAATGAAGATGTTTACGATTGAAACTATAAATTATTCATAACTTCTTCACCGAGGGTCCATTTTGGATGAATCTTATATCATTAGAAAGCTAATTCATTCATCTACGTAATGAAAGGTTGAAATGTAGGAAATTCCACATGAAAAATAATTTAGATCATTGTAGAAGCTAATGCTTAGACTTTTCATGGATGGAATTTAGCTAAGAAGACGTTGGGGTGTTACAATATCCCCCCCTTGGGATCATTCGTCCCCGAATGATGATGCGGAAAACAGACAAGTACGATTTCAAGCAAACAAAGGCATGGAAAGAAAAGGACAAAGATTGTACCTTCCATCACTTCATTCACCGGATCAAATAAATTTGGGTATCTATCTCTCATATCATCTTCTGATTCTGCTTCTTTGACTTTCTGATTTCTCCATAATACTTTAATCGAAACAATCTCTTTGCTTCTCAACTTTCTAACTTGGCGATCCAAAAATACTACCGGCTCTTCTTTGTAGGACAAGGAGTCTATCACCTTGATTTCTTCGACGGGTACTACTAACGAATGATCTCCAATGCACTTCTTTAGCATGGATATATGAAATACCGGATGGACAGAACCCAAACTTGCAGGAAACTCTAATTCATACGCAACTCCACCTATTATTTTCATAATATATTATGGTCCTATATAGAGAGGACTCAACTTACCCTTCTTCCCGAATCGCATAACTCCTTTCATGGGAGAAACCTTAAGAAATACCCAATCTCCAACCTCAAACTCTAACTCTCTCCTCCTAACATCGGCATAGGATTTCTGATGACCCTGAGTTGTTTTAAGTCGTTCTATAATAAGCTTCACATCTTCCATCGCCTGATGAACAAGATCAAGCCTAAACATCTGCATCTCACCCACTTCATACCACCCTATTGGTGACCTATATCTTCTCCCATACAATGCCTCAAATGGCGCCATCTTAATACTAGAATGGAAACTGCTATTATATGCGAACTCTATCAATGGCAAGTGCTCCACCCAACTACCTTTAAAATCAATCACACAGGACCTCAATATATCCTCAAAGGTCTGAATGGTGCGCTCAGCTTGCCCATCAGTCTGAGGGTGGAATGTTGTACTTAAGTTCACTTGGGTACCTAAGCCTTTCTGAAAAGATTTCCAAAACTGAGAAGAAAACTGCGTACCTCAGTCGGATATGATAGACACAGGTGCCCCATGCAAATGAATTATTTTTGCAATGAACAACTTAGCATAATCATCTCCCGAATAGTTAGTCCTAACAGGAAAAAAGTGTGCTGACTTGGTCAGCCTATCTACAATTACCCATATAGAATCATACTGGTTTCAGGACTTCGGAAGTCCTGTAATGAAGTTCATATTGATCATTTCCCACTTCCGTAAAGGCAATTCTATCTCTTGAGAAGTACCACCTAGCCTCATGTGTTCCACCTTGACTTGATGACAATTCAAACACTTGGCAACATACTTAGCCACATTACACTTCATATTACTCCATCAATAAATGGTTTTCAAATCATGATACATTTTTGTAGAGCCTGGGTGAACAACATACCTCGACGTGTGAGCCTCGCTAAGGATTCTTTCCCACAACCCGTCTACATCAGGCACACATAATCTACCCTGATATCTCAAAATACCATCGCCACAAATCTCAAATGACATTACTTTCTGTTGACCCACATCTCTCTTAATCTGCATCAAGATGGGATATTCGGCCTGCTTTTCTTTAACTTCAGCACAAAGGGATAATTTAGCTATCTCATGAACAACCACCCCTCCATCTTTGGAATCTAAGAGTCGTACTCCCAGATTTGCAAGGCGGTGAATGTCCTTCACCATCTCTCTCCTCCTCTCTTCAACATGAGAAAGGCTTCTCATAGACAACCTGCTGAGAGCATCGGCTATAACGTTTTCCTTGCCCGGATGGTAATGCAGGCTCATATCATAGTCTTTCAAAAGATCCATCCACCGCCTCTGCCTGAGGTTCAATTCTTTCTACGAGAAAACATACTACAAACTTTTATGGTCAGTATGGATTGAGGCTATTCTTTGTGTTACTTCTGAGCTAAGAGGTACACCCTACATATCTGAAAGTTTCCCATGGGCAATATGGGATCCTCCATTAACTCGACGGTCAGGCCTCAATCCAAGTGTAACACCTTGTAAAAGTCGTGCATGGATTAGCCTTTAATAGAGTGCCCTTAGACTTAAAAACTTGAAAATTTTTCTAAGTGTAATGAGGACTTAGAGTCATTTTAGCTGGCAATCTTCGTGATACAATTTTTTAACCTTCCCGACATCCGTTTTTAGATTTTCAAGTTGCTTTATGATCGGACAATCTCATAGTACATCTCGGATAAGTTTCGGAATTTTTCGGAACGCATAAGGCTGCGTTTGGATTTCAAAACAGTAGTAAAACGCATAGCCTATTGCCCAGTTTTCAGCATTTCAGGGTCAACTTTAAACGATCATAACTCCCTGTATATAATGAACTGTGTGAGATATAATATATCAAACGAAATCTCTTTGAGTTCTCTTTCAAATTCAGTTGGTTTCATCCAATTTAAGTATATGAGTAAAAATTTATAATCGGTTTACTCCAGCCTACCAAACTGTCAACTGAGGGACAGATTTGACCTTAATTGTTCCTTAGGGGTATTTTGGTCATCCTCCACCCCTATATATACCACCAACACGGGATGTAATCCCTCAAACACCATAATACACATACTTTCCCCAAAATCGCTCAAGAACTCTCCTTAGGGTTTCAAAATAAAAACCCAAATAGTTCAAGATTCGACCGTAAGTTTTCGAAGATAATTACATATTTGGAATCACCAATTCACAAGCTTCAAGAAACATCTAGTATCTTCGGAAATAGAGGTACGTGGGGTTATCCAAAAATCTCATGGGTGTAGTCTTTATGAACATGCATGCTTTTAAATGGGGGTTTTCAATCAAATGCTAATATCTTGCTTTCAATATGATTTCTAAGTCATTTTCTTTATGTCATGGGAATTGTTTGCCTATATACTTCAATGGTTGAAACCATGCATATGTGATTTGAGATTTTCCATGGAAGTTGATAAATATGAATGATAAATTGTTTTCAAATGCCCATGATAATGTTTCGATACTCCATATTATATTGTGATCAACAAAAGAGAGCATGAATTTGAAATAAATATTGTTCACCACTTGTAAATGATAAAGCACCTTGGTTTTTACATGATTATGCATATGTGGATGTGATATTGATGACTTGCAAGTCGGGTATGATGATACCCTACAGAATACGATACCTGATTGAATTAAATGAAATTATAATGCATTGATTTTACATGAGAAAGGTGGATGCCCGAAGAAGGCGTTTGAGACACAAGGGCTCATCGCTGGAATAACGTGTTTGCCGACACGGAATATTGGTACCAGGCTAAGGGATCTGTGTACTTGACTTCATGTCATTCCCAAATTGGGACTATAGGTAGGAGCCCGAGCCAAGTGATCTTGGGCACTACCATTGGGTCGAGACACCATGTTGTGTGGTCTTGAGTGTCTCTCCCTCACTTATACTCTAATCTCGGTGGAAACCGAGGTTTGACAGTTGGTGTAAATTATGTAGGGTATTCCACCTAGCTCAGTTGCATTTCATTATTGTTGAGAAAAACTATTGCATTACACCCATGTGCTTTCAAATGATTTGATACGAAATTGCTTTATAATGGCTCTCAACTATACTTTGTAAAAATATTATGTTTTGTTTTGATTTCTCTGCGTGCCAGTACTTTTGTGCTGACCCCCTCCCCTCTCTAACCTCTCAGGTTCAGAGGCCTAGGGGTCAAGAGAATCAGTAGAACTTTTAGACAGAGCTGTAGAGACAAGTGGTGAGCCTTCTATGTTTCGGAAGGTCTTATGTCCTGCAGTCATTGTTTTCAGATAGACATTGTTTCAGTCATTTGTTAGAGATTTTTGCAGATAGTTGTTCAAAGGATAATTGATGTTGAGGGAACCTTATCTCCCCGTTATATTCTCTTTTCATATTTATGACCATGTTTCCGAATTATTGTGTTTTTCCGCATTTCTTTGATCATATGAATTAGGTGCATGATTAACAGACAGATAGGGGTGTTTCGGGTCTCAATGGTTTGAAATGCTCGTCACGTCCAGGCCCTGGTTCGGGTTGTGACACCAAGTTTGCCGCAAGGGTTGAAGTATCTGAATCTGATACGCCACAGGGCACTAGACCAGCGTATAATCCCTCTTGGAGAAATAATAAACCCGTATCAGTAAAATACGGTTTCAGGCAATGAATCATATGACCCACGCCTACTTCGGGTAACCACATAACTCTCTTAGTGCCCATTTTTAACCTGTTCTAAACATGCATCTGTCTAAATTCAAAATCTGAACTGAAATATGTATTTTGTTCTGAGTTTATCTTGGCCTTATTTGATTTGGTATCGTAATACCAGGACTTGCAAGTCATGCTTCTGAGCATTAATTATCATATAAAAATCTCTTCTTTCAAAACATAAAGCTTGGAACACCATACTTCAAATAATTTCAAAAGATTCAGACTTCAAACATTTATCAGATCATGTAAAAATCATTCTTTTCAGCATTTCAACGAATATGCGGTAGTCATGAAACTTGTGACAAATTATGCAATCCTCTTAATAACATCTTTAACCTTTAACCCAAAGTAAAAACACCCCCTCTTCAGTCATAAACAAAATCAAGACATTCATATCATGCTTCCAATAATGCATTTCGAATAAATCATAACTTACGAACACAAGAAGCTTGTACACAAGAGGGGGATTTCTAATAGTTCATGCTCTCAATTCATCATTAAAACTCATCAATGCGTACATATATATATATACTTAAACATGGTTATAAATAAAGATAGGGGAAAGGCCTCAAGACCAAATCAAATTTACCCTTATAGAATTCATAACGTAAAATTGTAATGTAAATTCCAAAATCCCTTCAAGAATTCATGATTTCACAATCTTTAAATATTGTTGAAACAATTTACTTATGCCCATGTAGATTTAGGAAAACCCCATGTACCTTAGATTACTTGATTTAAAGAGTAGAACTACTCAAATCTTGATTTGTTCCTTGAGAAACTTGAACTTAAAGGTTGATTCTTGATTCCTTGTTCTTGGGGGAAAACCCTAATTTGATCTTATTTTGAGAGTGAAGAAGGAAGTTTTTGATATTGCAACTGATAGAAACTGATTAATAATGTGTTAGGGTGTAAGTAAATCCATTGGGGAGGTTTTCTGAAGAGGAAAAGTACCATAACAACCCTTAAAAAAATCACATTTTTGAGCTTCGGGATTGCCGACGGATTGCCCGACGAACCGTCCCCAGAACCGTCACTACATTTACAGTAATTGAGTCACTGTTTTTGGGGTGACGGTCCCCATGATGGACCGTCACAGGCCCGACGGACCGTCGGCCTGGCCGTCGCTCCTTAGGCAGCCTGACACCTTACTGTAAAACGGGCATAACCTTTTACCCCGATATCGGATTAAGGCAAAATAGGTGGCGTTGGAAAGAGGATTCAAAGACCTTTAATTTGATATATACTAGTCCCTCAAATTCATTATATAAAAAAAAATTATGATAGATTGAAGTTGACCCAAGTTTCAACTCTCACTAAAACCTAAACGATAGGAAAGCTTCCAACTCGTCCTTTGGTTAAGGGACTTCTATGATCTCAATTCATGCTCAACTAGATTCCCACACTACATAATGGATTAACACACTATATTTACATTGGATTTATGGATTTTGGAACATCTACGCGTAGAAATAACGGTTTACGTTCTAGCCCGAAATGCGGGGTGTTACAGCTAAAGCGCGGGAGTTGCGTTTGATTCAGACTGACGTTAGCTTAGGAGTTCATACTATTTAAACTTTAAATTTACCATTATTCCATTACTTCCAAGGAGACGCAATTTCTCTAGATTTTTAATAAGGATGCATTTCTTGACTTTATTAAACTTCGTGCCAAGTCAAAACTAGAGAATCAAATAAAAATGAAGGGAAAAGGCTCAGATATGCCATTGAACTATTAGAAATGGTTCATCTGTGCCATCCATTAAAAGTTTTACTCGTTTATGTCATTGTTGTTACAAAACAGGCTCCTTTATGCCATTATTTTTTAACAAGAGTTTTGCACCTTTGCCATGTGGCCTCTAATTAGAGCTCCGCATCACCAAATTAGACTCAATTAATAACATAATCATATTTCATTTTATTTTGTCCTATATCAATCTATTGGAAATTGCTTTAAGTTACTGCACTAGTTTTTTAGTAAAATAAATTATTTACATTAGAATAAATTTGAATTTTGAATTTACGTTAGGTAGTTTGATTTGTTGAGACTTTTTAGTTAGTTTGAATTTTGAATATTGCTGATTTTTCTATTGTAAGGTGGCTATTTAAAGCCCCTCAATGCTTAATAAGATAATGAAAAAAGGCTCAAATATGCCACTGAACTATCAGAAATGGCTCATTTATGCCATCAGTTAAAAGTTGAGCTTATTCATGCCATCGCCGTTACAAAACTAGCTCATCCATGCCATTATTTTTTAATGGTGGTTTTCAAAAACAACTTTTCCACGTGGCCTTTTATTAGAGGTCCACGTCATTAATTAAAATAAGCAAAAAGGCTCAAATATGTCATTGAACTATCAGAAATGACTCATTTATGTCATTAGTTAAAAGTTCGGCTCATTTATGTTATCATCGTTATAAAATCAACCCACTCATGTCATTACTTTTTAATGATGGGTTTTTTAAAAATAGCTTTGCCACTTGGTCTTTTATTAACAATCCACACTATTAATTAAAAGAAATCAATAATAATTTCAAAATATCTAAAATTAGTTGGTATCGGGATTCTTTATTCCAGCATTTATACCATAATGATGGGAGAAGTTATCCCATATGCATGGCAGGATAATTGGAATAGCATACTTCTATTAAGCCGTTATTTGAAAATAATTTTTCAACAATGTATGCTCCACTAATTCGCGATAGGAGAAGTTATCCCATATACATGGTGGAATAATTGGGATAACAAACTTCTTTTAAGTCATTATTTGGAAATGATTTTTCAATAATGTATACCCCTAATTCGTGATGGGAGAATGGAGAAGTTCTATTGGTAAGCCTCTTACTTTTTCTTGCTTGCCCTAATCGTTCATTGACTTATTTTCTTACAACTTCAGAGTATACTGGAGTCACTTGAATTAAAACTAATCAATTACTGTAGGATAGAATTTTTGAGGTTTCTATTAAACGTAACATTTATAATGATTTAGAATCAACTATAAATAGCCAAAGGATATACATTAATCACTTTTTTTTCTTATTAGAAAAATAGTTGTTGTAGGAAAAAAATACTTTAATGGGTGTGGGTCGGGTTATGTTAAATGAATTGGTTGTTTTTAATGGGTCTAAGATATGTTGAAATTAATATTGATTTATTTTAATTAGGGTCGCGGACCTTTAATAAAAGGCCACATGGCAAAACTTTTTTTTAAAAACCCACCATTAAAAAGTAATGACATGGATGAGCTGATTTAATAATGACAATGGCATAAATGAGCTGAACTTTTAACAGATGGCATAACTGAGCCATTGCTGATAGTTAAGTGGAATATTTGAGTCTTTTCCCTTATTTTAATTAATGGTGTGGACCTTTAATAAAAAGCCACATGGCAAAGATGTTTTTGAAAACCACCATTAAAAATTAATGACATGGATGAGCCGATTTTGTGTCAGGTTGGGTTGTAAATCATGTTTAGCACTAGACATTAAGTTTGATCAGTTGATGTCCATGAAGGTGGATATGATGATTTCTTAATTAATTATACTAGTTATAAGGAAGTGATCTAATAGGCTTGAACAGTGTATGCAAAAGCTTAAGTTTATTTGATTCATAATGAAGTATGATGTTGTATGTATGATGTAGAGGTATGCCCGTGATATGGGGTTGAGATATTTTCTAAGGCTATTACATGTTATGTGTGGAAAGTGCTACCGTTGAGTTGCTATGTGGAGAAAGAATAGTTAGATGGTATATGGTGTGCTAGATAGCCAAGTTAAGGAGTTTTGATTGATAGTGTTGAGCCTTTTTATATGATCTTGATTCTCATGGTAGAGAGATATAAGTTTGGAGTCGCGATATTTGTAGGCTATGACGGAAGTAGTATGGTTCATCAAGGTCTTGGTGATATCCATGTTAAGTGTCAGAATCTAAGATTGAGTTGTTAAAGGTTGAGCTCATAGAAATAAGAGTTGAAGTGTTAGAGGGTGTGCACTCTAACTATGGGGATACTTATGGAGATCCGAAGTAAGTAAGTGTTCCAGTATTATATAATGACTATTCGGGCTATATAATGATAGAGTGTGTCTCAGAAGGTGATATTAGCAGTGGGTTTTCCACTTCCAGGTGTAGTTATTCGGGTTAAGTTCTATTAATTGCATGTATCATCGTATTCCATACCCCAGAGTGCAGTGAGTGTAGTTTAGTTTAAAGTCTATTAAGGGATCTCTCAAACTTAAGATGATGGCTTAAAGCTAAGGGGGAGATCATAAAACAAGTGACCAAGACAAGCTCTCAGATTCTAGTAGTGATGTCAGTATGATATAGAATATCAGGAAGTGAGAGTGAGGCTCAACCCATTCTTATCTCAGTATTTTTTATTTATCCCAATACTTACTCATGCTTTACGTTTCAGTTCCATGATCATAGTTCATGTTCATGTATATGATAGCGAATCACGTGCTCTTCTAGTTCCTAAATGAGGAATTCCAGTTCTTTCAGTAGTCGGGATCACATTCCATAAGTTATGAACTCCATATTGAGGTCATGCAGCTCATGACTGATGTACTCATGCTGTACAGTGTGCTCATTTTCCACAACTCATTCTACACGCCAAATGATTGGCAAGATTCCGCTTATAGCCAGGTATGCCCCCAATTCAGATCATTTGGATGAATCCCTGATATTTATTCGTTGTTCCTCAGGCCTCAATTAAGTGCCAATTCTCATATAATATCTTTCCATGCCTCAAGATCTTATGTTCTAACCTTTTAGTGACTCCTCCTTATGTGATGATAGTGGTGATGAGTAAAGGTCTCTTGGCGATGGAAGGTCATAGTATGCTTGTTTTAGATAAGGCCATAAGTATGAAGTACGATTTGAGGCCAAGTCTTTGATACATGTGATGGTTAGTAGAAATTTTTGTGTGTATATTCTTAGGGTATAGCATGTGAGTTGTATTGATAGGGGTTTAGAGAATATATGTGGAGTATGTCTTTATGGGTGTTTACCTTGAAGTTCATATGTGGTTCTAAAGATAGGCTTGAATGACATGTTGAGAATTTAAGTGGAGGAACGTAATATGCGCTAGTGAATCCACAGTAAGAGATCAGAGTTAGTCATTGAAGTGGTAAGGCATGATATGTTTAGGGTGTGATCTCTAAAAAAAAAATATAGAAGATTGAATCATATGGTTTAGACTAGTATCGTGGTGTGGCATGTTGTATTTTGTGATTTGAAGTTAGGCTTGATCATGGTGAGAGGACTTATGTTACTTTAGGCATTAGTAGAAAGATTTATCAATGCCCATATAAGAATTCAAAGTTGAATCAAATGAGTATGGTATTTAAAGGGAATAATATAGTTAAGGGAATATTCGAGAAGTGCACTAAGCTTGAAAGTAAGAAGTTGCATTGCCTAAGGCCTGGTAATTCTATCCTAGTTTATGAGTTATATGTCTATATTCCATGCTATAGAGTAGTGTCATTGTTGTGATTCCTTAGTTGGGTGTCTTGTGTAACTCATGCCCAAGATTCTTTGCTCCCGAATGCTACTAGAACTTCTTTAGAAAGAGTGTTAAAGAGATACTCCAATTAAGTATAAGTTTCCAGTATAATTCTGCCAGTATAACCAGCAGTTCAGTTTAACAGTCAGGTAGACAAGTTACTGTGGTTTTCCACCTTTACACCCAGTCCTGCTATCCGAAGTCCCATATGTATGACCATCCCAAGAGATAATCTATTCCATCCATGTAAATTGCAAATTCAGTTCAGTCCGAACATCATGTTTCAGATTCAGCTATTTAGTCATGACTCAGTTCATAAGAGTTCAGTGCATAGTCTCAAATCTCTCAAGGCATTTTAGCTCGGACAGTGTAATACCTTTGTACGATCTAAATCTTGTTGTCTCAAGATTTGTACTTACACAAGTTATCAATTCTCAATTCGATACGTATGATTGGATAATGAACACCTCAAGGGAATCCTAAATTCTCAGCATGAATCAGCTCCTTAAAGCAAGTAAGGTCAAGTCAGCTCACAATTCAGTTTCATGATGGAAATTTAAATGTTTCAGATCAGTATATTCTTTCTTAGAAGACATATCATCTCCACGTTATTCCATACCTTTAAGACTTCAACATTCCTACCCATCATTCGGCGATGAATGATCCCAAGGGGGAGATAATGTAACACCTCGCATTTCGGGTTAGAATGAAAATCGTCATTTCTATGCATAGATGATCCAAAAGTCATAAATCCTATGCAAATTTGGCATGTTAATCAATTATGTAGTGTGTGAACCTATTTAAGCATGAATTGAGATCATAAAGGTCCCATAACTCAAGGACGAGTTGAAAGCTTTTCTATCGTTCGAGTTTGAGTGAGCATCGAAACTTGGATCCACTTCAATCGACCATAACTCTTTGTATATAATGAATCATATATATCAAATGAAATATCTTCGAATTAGCTTTCCAACGATACCAATTTCGCCTAAATCCGATACCCGAGCGAAAAGTTATGGTCATTTTAATGACTGAGACAGTAGCATCATGCGATAAGCGTGTGATGCACGCCCTATCGCACACACCAAAATTTTAGGTTATGTTTCCACATTTTTAAGGGAAAAAATAGGTATCTTCCATCCCTTATCCAGCTATAACACGGGATTAAACTACCAAAACACCAAAATATGATTCTTTTCTCTCAAATTCATCAAGAACTCACCCTAGGGTTTCAAACTAAAAACCCAAAAATCTCAAGATTTAACCGTGGATTTTCCTTGATTCTTCAAGATTTGGAATCCCCATTGCGAGGGATACAAGATGCACCCACCAATCGTACGTATAGCATCCCAAAAGCTAGAGTTCATTCAAAAGCTTCTAATTTAAGGTACGCGGGGTTTTTCTAAAAATCTCATGGGTATAGAAATCATGTTTTAAGAAAAGGATTTTGGATTCATGAATATAATAATATTTTAGAAGTTTTGATGATATGGTTTTGGTCTTTAGACCTTCCCCCAAATTGATTGAAAAATTATATATATATATATATATATATATATATATGTGTGTGTGTGTGTGTGTGTGTGTGTGTGTGTGTGTGTGTGTATGAATGTGGTTAAGGATGAATATTCAATTGAGAGCATGAATTATAATGAATCCCTCTCTTGTTATGATTTTTCCCTATCTTCCATATGATATGAATTGTTCTAAATTGCATCTTGAAAGCATGATATGAAATGTCTTGATTTATGCTATGACTTGAATATGATTTCGAAATAAAAAGAGAGGGTTATGCATGTGATAAATGTTGAATATGCTTGTAAAAAAGAGTAGAATGGTTTGCCAAAATAAACACATGATCACCATATGTTTTAATAATCTCAGCATAGTTTTGACTTGTGTTTTCGGAACATGAAATCTTTTACATTGTTTGCATGTTTGGGTGGTCTGAACTGTGTTTTAATGAAAGAATTATGCATGATACATTAGGGCTCAGAAAAGAGGACTTGCAAGTCATGGTGTGACGACACCAATTCAGATTATGCCATGGTAATTCAGAACAGAATTGAATGCATGTTTGAAGTCAGAATTTTCAGATGTTGAAACTAGAATAATGCATGATTCAGAAAAGGATAAAACTGGGCATAAAGAGATGTTAGGTGGTTCCCCGAAGAAGGCACGAGTTCAGAAAACTCATTGCCCGAAGCCGTGATTTTCCGATTTGGGTATATTTTATTACGCTGGCTTAGTGTCGTGTGGCGTATCAGAATCAGAAACTCCAACCCTTGTGGCACACTCAGGTTGGGGGCTTCCCCGCCGAGTCAATGACGGATTCCATACCGCCCGTGAAATATCAGAATTGTAGAGGAGTTCCACCTAACTCAGAAGTAATACAAAGATCAGAAACTGTTTGATAAGAATGATTTATGATTTTCAGAAAAGTGCCCATGTGTTTTGAAATGATTTATGCATAATGTTTTGGTAAATTTCTCTCACCTACTTTATACTTATAAACACATTATTTTTGGATTACTTTGCGTACCAGTACAATTGTATTGACCCTCGTACCCTCATGGTTCTGAGGCACAGTCTAGGGGTCCTGATAAGCAGTAGATTTCATCAGACAGGAGTGCAGAGTTAAGTTGGTGAGCCTTCTATATTTTAGAAGGCCTAGTTTCTTTCAGACAGTTATTATTTATTATGGTTATTTATTATGGTTTTGGTCTACTGGGGGCCTTGTCCCAGTTTTCAGTTGTTATTTGATCATGTAGTAAAGATTTCGCAGACGGTTTTCAGACGGTGTTTAGTTGATATTGGATTTTATTCCTCATTGTTAAACTAAATTTAGATTATGACCATGTTTCCGTAGAAGATTTTATTTCCGCATTTCCTTTTTATATATGAATGGTGTATATGATTACAAGTTAGAAGGGCTCTCGGGCCTTCATGGTTCGGGATGTCCATCACGGCCCGGGCCCTGGTTCGGGTCGTGACACCGTTAGAGGTAATGAAATTTTCTTTATGCTTCATCAATGAGTTATGCTTGAGAGAAGAACAAACCCAAAACTTTTTGTTTATCAGAAATGATAACACAGAAACCGTTCCTCCTGTGGGCTGTCGATTGATGACCATACAGAAAAAGCGACAAACTGATGCTCGTTGAGAAGAATTCGTTCACTTTTCCTGTTTGCTGCACCTTCTCTCAGTACTAATTCCAATTTCGAGCTTGGTCATTTGAATTTAATCAGAGTCTTGGACTTGAGCTCGATGTACTTCTCAGATTTTCCGCTGCAGACACTTCCTCTCTCTTTGTTGAGGTACCTATCCTTTTCGACTCATGCATCTTTTGGCATACCTCGAGGAATTCGCAAATTATTGAACCTACGAACTTTCATTTTTCAAGGATCAGTTCACTCATTTATAAAGTTTCCAGAACTAACTTGGGAAATAAAGCAACTGAGATACCTGAAACTCCGAAGCTTTTATTTGCCGGATCCTCCGAGTTCATCCATTGACGGAGAGAGGAACTTGATTTGGTCGAACATACAGTCTGTTTCGGGCTTGCTTCCTTATTGTTGCACTAAGAAAGTCCTTTCCGGGATTCAAAACATTAAGAAGTTATGTATTCGTGGGCACGTCTACATGACTCAAAACATTTTTTGTGGCACGAATATAGTTCTCTTACTTAATAGGTTGATTGAAAGAGACGCTTAAAAATAAATTTACGAACTGGAATCTGCGAAAATTCATCATTCGAGGGAGTTCCCTAAATATCTGTTAGTGAACATACTATCCAAAGTTATTGTTAGATCCTTCAAAAGTTGTGTATTTTTTAAGGATTAGACATGGGTGTGACAATCTTTTTAATTTAAAGAGTTCCAGCAACATAGATATATAGTGCAAGTCTGTGTTTAGGATAGATCCAAACATCATCCTAAGAAAACATTACTAAGTAAGCAAAGAGGAGCCAGGATTTTTAGTCTATGGGTTCTGAACCGTAATATTTTTTGGGGAGTTAAATATTTTCACACACTAAATAAGATAAAGATACTGAGTTTAGCCGAATACACTGAATGCCTTCCTCGATAAGGAGTGAACCCGACCACTTCACGCTGAAGGTCATATTGATCTACGAACCACCCTTCGCTTTGATTTGTCCTTCCTGACCTCTCTTAAGCCTTTCAACGATCGTTTAGGTAGCATTAAGGCTGGCTCTGTCCCTGTCAGTAACGACCATTTAGCACCGGCATAGCAACTGTAGAATGCGGTGCGACTCATTAGCCGCTCTGTCACACTGATTAACAACACTGATGGACCTTAGGTCTAACTCAACCCAGAAGCTAGCTGAAGAGGTAAGGATTGACGGAGATCATATAAAGAGGCCAAATGCTCCTTAAACATGATAAAGACTAATAAATTACCTAATCGGCTTCAAGCAACGTGTGACTTCCAAGGAGATGTGATCTCTTTCGTATTGTAACATATTTTTGAGTTGATAGAATTTTTAGTAATATTACTCAGTTGGGTGAGCTCACAATGGTTAAAACGATCACACACATTTTATTTGGTAACATTATTTATTAAATTAATGGAGATGTGCATTTATATGGTGATTCTCTTGTTTTAGTTTTAAAAGAAATTACTAATAAAGATTGAAGTTCAAGGATTTCGTCATAGTTCTTACTGTTTAAATTTTAATTACTATGTTTTAGCATTATTCTCTAGCTTTCAAGGAGATGTAATTTCTCTATATTTTAAATAAGGGGCGTCTATTTCTCAACTGCTTTGAACTGTTTATCTTTAGCAAAGGGTCTATCGGAAACATCGTCTCTACCTCTGACATAACGATAAGGTTTTGCGTACACTTTACCCTCTCCAGATCCCACTATGAGTACAAAGCACAACATTTTTTTCAAAGTGCATCTTTTTTTTTTTTTTGCAGGGATAAAGGACCATTTATGCTCAACATTATATTATAGGGACCTAAGTGAACCTACTATGTAAAGTTAAGGGACTGTTTGGGCTGATAAATTCTTCAAATATCGTTTCAGCCACTCAAATGTTATCTTGTTTAGGTACTGTGTATCTGTTGTTCATTACACATTTGTTTATTGTTATTAATCATAACTAGTATTAGTATCCGCGCGATGCGCGGCATATTGAAAGAAAAGTAATTGTTGTAAATTTTGCTTTTGTTTGTCGATTAGGTAAAATATAATTTTTTGGTTGCAGAATCTTAAATGGCATCTTTCTTCTTTTCAGTGTAGGTAAAAGAACAACACTATAGCAATATGTATCTTAGAACAACAACCCTATAAAACTATCATGTAGTCGTGGAATAACTTCTTAACCAAATTCAAACACATAATCATACATAGTACTTGGCACAAATAGTCAGGAGTTGAAATAGGTTCAATATGAGCTTCAAACTCATCATATAAACAATTAAGACTATGTATTTCAATAAATTCTGATTTTGTCCTTTATTTATAAATCAAAAAATAATCGACTCCAAATTATCTAACTACATTACTCTAGCCAAAAAGAGATTATGTGATTAGTCCTTTTTCTTCCCTAATCGAACGAACCATATATTATTAAAACACCAAAAAAAAAAGGTCCCCTTTAGAACTTTATCCAAAAAAACAAAAAAAGCCAGCAACCAACTATTAAACTTTCTATCTATTGTTGTTATAATTAACAATCTAGTTATGTGTATAAAGTTGTTTTTCTAACAGTATCTTTCTATCAATCTTCTATCTTTCTGTGTGTAACTTGTCAAAAATTCTATATTTGCTTTCCAATACTTATTTCATATTCCACAGAGATTCATTCCTCACCATCTAAATATGATATATAATTATATCAACCACAACGCTACTGAATGCTTAGATCATCTTTCCTTTCCCTTATTGTCATTTTATTCCACATTTTCAAGTGATCCCGCCTCTGTATATTCATCTATATCTGGCCAGAGCATATTGAGATAGGCATGTGAGAATAATCATAAAAAAGAACAGGTTCTTTGATGTTTTAGCAGAAGTATCACATAATAAGCAGGAACTGTCTTGACTATTTGTTCTTATTTGGACGTGCGAAAATATTGAAATCAAGACATATTCCATTACCTATTGTTTCTTTATTATGATTTTTTATATTTTTGATAACCGTGGTGTTTTAATACAGCTTACATTCAGCTCGACTAATCCATGCGATACCTCCTACCTCCTACTAGGTACCTGGTAACTCTACCCACCAAGGTTAGTTCACTTGGCTAAGAAATTGTCTCTTATTAATAATATATTGATATAAATTTTGTGTCATATACTACATATTTAAGGCTGCATCTCTCTGCAATCTGTCCAGACTACCTCTGTTGAGGTTGAGTAGGCATCTTAATCAAACATATTTCCTCAAGAATTACTAAGATAACAATTCAAAGAATGCAATACCTCAAGTGTAGATGAACAAACGATAGTGTAAATAACACACATTTTAATTAATCGGATATTCCTTATTATTAGAGTCATCATTATAAACAAAAAATAAATGTAACATTGCAAAACCAACATCAAAGGTAACGAAGGACAGCTACCCTATTCATTTTTTTAAAAAAAAAAAGCCCATTTATCGCCTTAATCATAAATTTTATCTCCTACTTTCATCTAGATTACCCAATTTAAACAAACAAACAAAAAAAAATGATACTTGCTTCAAATGCTCTGAAAGGTTAAGCTCTGATATGGTGAGCAGTCAGCATTGGAACAGTATACATTTAGAAATCTGTGAGTAAAACAATATTATGATGCTTAATCGAATTATAACTATTTTCCTTGATGTCTCTTTAATGTAAGGAATCTTTCCAAGATTCAAATAAATCTTATGCTCCATCATCTATGGTTTTGTGTTGAATTATTTTATGTCATTATTACACAAAAAGAGAAGACAATGTCAAGCTTTCATGTTAACTGTTAAACCATCTACCACAAATAAAGGTATACAATTATTAGAGATATTTTACATTCTCGATGTTTTACGTCATAACAACCTTAACTTCTGAAACTTGGACTTTCTCCTTGGTGAGTTTTGATGATATCCTCAGGATGTTCAACACAATAATACATATGTTGCTTCCACTTAGAGTTTCACTTAGGAGCGTAATGCAATAATTGAAGTTCTCAGCCCAATTTATTTGAAGTCAACTCTTTGTTATCTATACGTATACCATTTTAGTATGGAAATTACTATTGATTTCTTTTAATTAATGACGTGGACTTCTAATAAAAGATCACGTGACAAAGCTATTTTTAAAAACTCATCATTAAAAAGTAATGGCATGAGTGAGTTGATTTTATAACGGTGATAGCATGAATGAGCCGAACTTTTAACTGATGGCATAAATGAGCCATTTCTGATAGTTCAATGTCATATTTGAGCCTTTTTTGCTTATCTATATATAATTAAAAGGAGAGCACAAAGCCTCTATATTTAGCCAAGTGGAAGCATTTTATATTGACACATGTACTTTTTAGTTAATTTGTTAGGAAATAGTTGTTATGTTAGTTGGTTTTAAAAAATCAAATTCAAATTTTCAGTTACATTATAATTTTATTGTTTTAATTCAAATTGTTGGTATGTTAGTTGGTTTAAATTGTTAACATTTACAGAAAAACAATAATAAATTACTATGAAAATACGAACTTCCTATACTCTTTTGGATAGAACAAAATTTATTTTAAATTTGTATTATGTAACTACACTTTTTTTTAAATTATAACTTACAGAGGAAAAAACATACACTATTTATTATAAAACAAATATTTATGGTACATTGCATAATAAATCTATTACTTGAAATTATCATTTTTCAAAATACATGTTATTTTTTAAAAAAGAAAAAATTAAACAAAACTAAATTCACCAAGTGGCAGAAGTTCCAATATATGTAACTCAAGATAATCGGACATAATTATAGAAAAAAAAAAAAAACATAGCAAAGTGGTTACCTTTTGTATTTGAATTTAGAGTGGTTACCTCAAACTAAAACTGTTCATGCACGTGCACTTGCCTTATCCCAAGTATAGCACCCACTTCTTTCCAAAAAAAATTATAATTTCAGAAATTTTTTTATGATCAATTCTTTCATCAACGAAATTTTTTGTATGTATGAACACTGTCTCTCAAGATAGTAAATGCGAAGGGCCAAAGACCCTTCTTCTACACCGAGATTTTCTCCGTGATCTGCTTGATTATTTGATCTTCACCGAATATGGAGAATTCAGGCATCATTTGGTACAATAAGCTTGATGTTATATATGGTGAGGTGGTTTTGTGCGGGCATTACCTCTGTTAATAGAGTTGGTTTAAGGCAAAAGTCGGTGTAATTAGCCATTTATTCAGAAAAACAAAGTAGCGTACAAAAAGTTGAATGAAATTTGATTCATCTCTCATTATAGGCAGAGAACAAACTTCCAGTTTGACTTCTCTTTTAATCCCTCTACTTTCCATGAGGAATTACAAGGAAGCAGTTTAAAATTTGTTGATGTAGTGTTTCTATTAGTTGGTTATATTTTGCGTGTGCAGTATGTCTTGCTTTTTAATTTTCCTCTCTTACATTTCAACCTTTTGTTTGAAGATAGTACCTCTATAGGAGGTTTTGATGTGTATTTTAAGTGCAATTCGCTTTTGGCGTGATTCACGGGTTAGAGAGAATAAAGCCTTAGCAGTGATGGATGGTGATCATGGTAAGATCCATCGTTTATCGCACTTATTCTTGAATTACTTCGTTTAAGACCTTTTTTGGGACTTTTTATTAAGAAGGAATTTTCTTAAATTGTTTTTATGTGAAGGCTTGGATCCATAAATATCCATTATAATATGTATTGTTGGTACCATCTCCAAGTTTTTTTATCATTTTATTTTGGCCATTTTATTTTGAAAATGACAAAAGAAATGTATGTGTGTATATATATATATATATATATATATATATATATAACTCCTCCGAAAAAGTTAATAGTGATGACTAACACCCGGTAGAAGTAGGGTGAGGGGGGAATTATCACCCTCAGTTTCTTCAAACTGATAAATGTCACGACAATTGCTTAATTCTATCACTTTAACATTGTTTTGTTATAGAAATGCAGAGAGGATGCCTAATAGGGGCATATATATTTTCATTCGTCACTTCTGAAATGTTTTTTTCCCTTTTCATTCTTTCTTACACTATTTTTTGGCACTTGATATTTGATAATCATAACTTCATACATGATTAGATGAAGTTGGCATTAGCCCGTAGTTTCTATCGCATAAGAGCTTATATTGATGATAAAACATTATGCATCTTTACCAAAGCAATAAGCGAGATTTCTTAGTTACACATTAATAAGCAAGATTTCATATTTACACATCTTTTATTTGAAAACCTCCTTCTATCACGATGGGAAGTAGAATACTAGGGCCCTAAGGATTTGCCTGCAGTAATCATTGTTACCTTAAATTTTTACAGAGAATTTTTTTAGTGAAATTTATAGTGCTGTAATATGAAGTTTAGAGTGTTTAATATGCAAAAAATGTGCAGAATTTGTGCTGAAATGTGACAATTTCTTCTCATGATGTTCTGACCATCTGTTGGAATTTACAATTTCTTAATGAAGTATAGTGTGCTGAAATGTGGAGCTGATTTGTGGTGAAAGTGTGCTAAAACTGCATTATAAAAAGTTCTAAGTTTTCTTAATATTCTCTTAGGTCTGGTGAGGTTGTTGGAGGATATAGGTTGTGCATTTTTGCAATGTTATATATTGAGTTGGGATACTCTAAGTTGTTTGTAAAGTTTTACTTTCTTTCAAAACATAGTTACTTCATTTTGTAATAAATTTCGTTATTTTGTAACAGATTTGCTACTAAGCTCTGTACTTGATGGTAAATTAGCATATGACATATAACACATTAATTTGTAAAGGTTGGGGTTATCTCAAAGTAAATAAGAAATGTATTTTTGAATTACATTCCAAATCACTGATGATGCACCCTTTAAAAATAAGTCTGATCTATAGAAAAACAATGTGGACTTACATCAAATGGAAATAGAAAAGAGCTCAAAGATAGAATGATTGTGAACATATAAGATTTCAAAAAAAAAAAAAAAAATCCTGTAAAAAATCTTAAATAAATGGTAATCTTTGTGACTATCTATATCTATATCTATATATTATTAATAACAAAAGATGAAGCCCTCTCATCTATATATCTATATATATTTTAATAACAGAAGATGAAGCCCTCTCATAGACCCAAATGTCAGATTTTAATTCGTCCAAGTGGCAGACTTTAAAATATCCATGGCATTATCTTTACTTTTAAATTTTATTTAAATTAAATACTTAAATTTGAAAGAATAAGTAAACATCTAAAAATATTTGAATGAGAAGTTAATTAAAAAACAAACATTTAAAGAGAAGTCAATTCAAAAAATTAATATAAATAATTCTTTAATATTATTAATTTCAGAAAGAAACCTAAACACATCCATGTTTTTTGGGACCTCTTTTGTAGCAACTGCTTAACTTTCCAGTAGTTCTGTTCAAATTATTCACAAGAATGTAACTGCTTCATATTAACAGTTTCTTCACTATTTTTGATATACAATTACAGTTTTAGGAGAGACGAATTTTGAGGCAGACAACCACAAATGAGGTCATGGCAATTGGGTAATGAAGAAAAAAAGAGTCATAGCAATTGGTTAGACGAAAATTCCTCAACTGCCTATACATAAATAATTCTGTCTTTGATTTTTTCATTGTGGTTGCTGAAATTTCCTTCTTAATTTCTCAGATTTTGACACCAAAAGGCACAAATCAAATATTCAGCAAGCATCTCGGAGGATTTGATTGATAATTATTCCCCCAAAACAGTAAATCTCTCTCGGATGAAACGATTGCCAAAAAATTTCACTCTATTTGATAGTTGCCTCGAAATTACTTTGTTCATCCCTCTTTGGGTTTTCGTCTGTATTGTTGTTCATCATGCTTCTGAGGAGTCAAGACCAAATTTTTCGAAGATATCTTCTATTGTTCAGAGTTAATAAAAATTGTTGGTGAAAAAGATGAGAAATTGTTCAAATTTGAAAGAGATGTCTCATAAGAAAAATAAAATACATTCGAGAGTGAAGTGGTCGGTTGAATCTTTCAATGATTCATTTTCACTTTTCGACTTCAACTGAATCATTCTTCTACTTTTATGTTAGTTGTTTCACAGTTTAACTTTCTGGATAGTATTGTTTCTACATTGTATAATGATAAAATCAAATTCCACATTATTATAATTATCAAGGTTCCTTTTTTCCTTTATCTCTTTCTGTTGTTATTTTAAAATAATTTTGGATCTTTATTTATGCTCATTTATTATTTATTGATACAGTTTAATTCTTTATTCGCATTGTGACCAGGAGGTCACAGATTCAAACTTTGAAAATAATAACAAAGAAGTGGTTGAGATGTCCGAAAAATCGGAGGTATGAACTATAGACATAGCAGCAAAACACAAAATGGACTCCTTTGGTTGCCTCATATTTTGCTATTTTAAAGTATTATCTCCATCATTTGGTTCACTCCTTCACAGGTAGCATATTTGTTCCTTAGGTTCATAACAACTATAGCATATTTGTTCCTTAGGTTCATATTTATTCCTTAGGTTCATATCTGTTAGCATATTTTTAATCCATGTGCATGCCATTTCTAAGTCATCACGTATTTGTTTCCTCTGTACAGTGTACATGTTGTTCAAGTCATCTTGCATTCTGACGGTCCAAATCAACCATGCGATATGATGTTGCAATATGATAAGTTAAACTTGGAGGAGACATCTTGAGGTAAATATTTATTTGTTCTCAAAAAGCTGTAGTTGAGGATTCAAGATTAACATTACATGAACTTGCATACAAATTCGTACTAAGTTTGCATCTTTGAATAATTTCTCCTATATTGGGGTCAAATCTGGTGGTGAATTTTGTTTGAATTGGCTTTAGGTTTAGCAAATTACTTATCTGAACATTCACACGTGAGGTTTTACATATGTGGTGAGTAATATGCTGCAAAATTTATATCTTTAATTAATTTCTCAGTTAAGATGTCAAACTTCATGATGGTTTATCACGAGTCTGGTCATCAAAAAGTGGAATCGGCCTATGGGGTTAGTGATTACTAGCTCGCAAATTTTGAGTTACATTGAACTGTCTGACTGCACTTCGATGAATTTTCACTTTTTTCATCTGTCCAAACCACATGACAGTTATCCGGGCTTATATTTACTAAGTTAAATCAGTATAGATAAATTTTTTGCTTAATTACTTGATAGCCAAATTAAACTTGACATATTTTGTAACATAGGCGTACAAACTTATAGAGTGACTAGATAGCCACTTAAACTCGCATTCATCTTTACAAGTTTAAGATCCAAAGATGCTATAACCAATCTCCTATTCAATCTTCTTTCTTCCTCTTCACATTCTTATAAAAGCCATTTTTGGCTGCGTCGTCAGGTTTTTATATAACATTATTGCTTTGGTGCTATCTATTTCTTTTTTCTTGATTTCATTTTCAGATTTTGTCTGCGGAAAAGACTACAAAGAATGTTCTTTCATGAACTATAGCTCTCATATATTTTTATTGATGGTTTTCAGAAAATTCTTTTTATGTATAGGGATTAATTATAATTGTTTGAATCTGCAGATATCTGGGTCATGAGATGTATCCCAAGTAAATTAGGAATTTCTCAGATTTAACAATATCAAGCTTCTGTGTGAAAGTGTGGGCTATAACTTACGTATATGCCTTATATTATTATCATTTAATCCATTAGGTACTTTATGAGAAAGAGAAGATTCTTGAGAATGGTAATAGATGGAAATTAGAGGTTGTGGGAGACTGTGATCTGAAAGCCTCTATCGCAGGTACTTACCTTTGTACATTCAAGCAATTAATGAAATAGAGGGAAATTCTTGAAGATTGTGAATAATTTTGTTCTTCTCCCTGCCTATTAATTCTCTAAGATAGCTTTGTTTTTTATACATACAAATTGATAAAGTATAGAACAACTTAATTAAATGATTGGGAAGTAAATGCTACTGTTTTTAAGAATTATAGGGTCGTGGCAGTCACCTCTTTTTTCGTCTCAATAAGAAATGTTCTCTCAAGGTAGGAAATTTTACATTAGACTGCAGGGATTATGTTTACAAGTCCTTATTCTCCTCACTCGGCAGCAAATGCTCATTTTCAGAAGGGATGGATTAGCAATCTATGTTGCAATTCCACCAGAAGAGCTGGGTCCCAATTTTTTTAAAAAGCAGAGGTTTTCACCAGAAGAGATGTATTCAATTTTTGAGATACGACAGGTATGCTATGAAGCACAACAACAAAACTTTAGAATCTGTTGAATATTAATTGTATTGTCATAGGTATGCAGTGCTTATTGTGGCAAACAATGTTTGGCATAACAGATGCTACAATAATTCGTGTGTCCATTGTGTTGCTTCCACTATGGTCATTGATGTTGAGTTTGTTCGATTGATGTAAAATATTGATGTGTTGCTTATGACTAAACTCTATGCTCTGAAAATGTTAAGCCTGAGTGACAATCTATTCGAGTAGCATTGAATTTTGGTGAACTTTTTCCTTTTGTTCATTCTTCTTGTTTTTTGTTTGTCATTTCCATTGTTTATCCTGATAGTGGAATATTATTAATTATTCTGTAATTGACGTTTGCGGTTTCATTTCATATTTCAGAATATATAAGTCCTATGATCTAATTGAAGGACACTTAGTAAAGTTACAAATCTTAAATGTCTTGATGTAGGGTATAAAAATCATTTAGTGTTGGTAGTGATCGGACTGAAGTGTAATAATAAGGAGGAAATTATGCATCATAACTTTGTAAGCTTTTCACACATATTATATAATTCATGACACTTTAGTTATGTGTAATACAAACGTTAGTCAGTGCAGATACCTAAGGATGATTCTGTTCAAGTTTGAAGCATATTTGGGCTAGAGCAAACTTGAACATTCAGGAATTTAATTGTGGAATATATTGTCTTCCAGCTATGTACTTTGCCTGATCTTTAGGAACAAGATTCGATGGGTTAACTTCTAGAAGAATTGGATTCACCTGTTCTTTTCATTGCATGAATTTGTCTAAAGTGATATCACATGATTGTGCAACTTTGATTTCAGCTATTAGCCTTTGTCTAAGAACCTCAATGATAATAAACTACAAGTGTTTTTTTTTTCCTATTAGTCCTAATTTTGTGATTAATTGCAGAATTTAAATTCTTTTAATTCTTCCTACCGACGTTTAATGTATTAAATAGCAGATCATTAAATTGTTTCTGCAATGTCGATCACAACGCCACGTGGGTGGTCATAAACCATAGTACAATGCAACGTCTATGCTCTATAAGTTCTCACCAGGCAATGACAGTCCGGTTAGGTGATGCAGGATACATCGTCATGATGCGACGACTTTAGTCTGCTGGATTGTGGCATTTGTCCTCTAATAGAGTAGATCGTATCTGCTTTCAAACCTGATAATGACCTTCATAATGTGTTGTGTTTTTTTTTCTAAATATCTGTAGTGTGTTTTCTACTTTAAGTACATGATGAAAATTATATGCTTTCCTGTTTAAATTTTTTATACATAACTCTCCCTCTACAATAATGCAAATTTATTAGATTGCCTCGTGTCCCTTGAATATTGACCAATCGACCTCTTCTTTGAAATGGAGCGAATATCAGTACCTTTTTTCTAATCTAATAATATAAATCGTCCCGATTGTGAATATTCTTCAAATTAATATACATGCTTGTAGTTTGAAGGTTTTTGCATCAGTATAGTCATTATGTTAAGATGAGGCGGTGATAAGGAGGTTCTGTAAAATCCATTTAGCTTCCACGTTGTAAATTATTTTTTAATTATACTTAAACAAATGTATCTTGAATTGTCTTGCTCATGATTTTGGATCTTTCTAATTTTTTATGGAGTATCATTTATTTAATTTTATTAATACTATACGTCGTTGCTTTAGGTTATGCATTCCATACACCGAAAAGTTCAAGTGATGTATACTACCAATATGGGTCGTCTCCATACATACACCTAGGGGAAACTTTTATTTATGTTGCTTCTCTCTTCCTATGATTAAAAAGCCAAACAAGGACGGAAATAATGTGAGCATTGCAACAAAGTTGTAAGTAAATAAAGAAATCTATGGGTTTTTTTTTGCAGTAACGAAGTGATAGAATTACTCAAAGAGGGTGAAGTTGAAAATAGAAGTTCTCTCAAGAATAGTTTTGTTGAGGATAATTGTGTAGATTGAGTTATACATTAGTAACACTATCATGTTTTTTTCTTTTCATAAATATGGAGGCTTAAGAAGTAAATGTCTTCAATACGTTCTCTTATTAGTCTGTTTATTAATTATATTTTCACCAATTTTCCTAATAAGTTATTATGTAAATAAGTCATGTAAATATTAGAAATTATTATAATTTCTTAATGTTCCGCGCAACGCGCGGGTATGAATACTAGTTTTAATTAATAACGCGGACCTCTAATTAAAGGCCATGCGGAAAAGTTATTTTTGAAAACCACCGTTAAAAAGTAATGGCATGGATAACGGCGATGACATGAATGAGCTCAACTTTTAACTGATGGCATAAATGAGCCATTTCTGATAGTTCAGTGGCATATTTGAGCCTTTTCCCTTATAACTTTTGTATTTTGCACCTTTTTTGCATATACTCATATTTGTGTTTTTTATGTTCTTTTCTTATAGTATTTTGTTGCAGTAATCAGTTGCTTCTTCCAAACTTTCTTCTTGTATTCCCAAACAATCATTAAAAGGTTAGTTTCCTTTAATTACTCATCTTTCTGAGTTAATAACTGTTAGTTGAGTGACCATTTGAATATCAACCTCAACAACTTAGCATACGTACAGCCACCCTGTAATTTTTTGTTAAGCATATTGTTGATCATCCCGGAGAAAAAAAAAAACAAGTCATCCGTTTTAAAAAGAATGACCTATTTTGACTTAGCACGAAGTTTGAGAAAATAAGATTTTGAATCATGTGGTTTTAAATTAAAGTTATGGCAAATATACTAAAATGTCTTTAATCTTGTGGTCTTAAATATGTCGCGTGAAAAATAGAAATTAAAGGATTGTCAAAATAAAAAAGAAGTTATTCTTTTTTTAAACGGATTAAAAAAGAAAGTATGTAGGTCATTCTTTTTGAAACAAAGGGAGTATCTTTTTCCTCCAAGTATACCGTGGACAACCAAGGTCCATTTCGATTTGCTTGTCTTTTTGACTTGACACGAAGTTAAAGAAAATAAAGAAGACTTTTGATTTATGACCCTTTAATTTTATGGTCCGACTTTCTAGAAAATCCTACAAGTGGGGTATGGGAGGGTGGGTGTACGCAGACCTTATCCTTACCTTTGTGGGGTAGGGGATTGTTTCTGATAAACCATCAGCCCATCTGCAGAGTCAGTTTAATACAAAATGAAGTTGCGTAGGGCAGTTTTATTTAGCGTGGAGCCCTTCCACTGCTTTTCCTGTCGCGTGTTTTTGTGATTGACTGAGCATGTCCGACTATCCGACTGTTAAATAAAAGTGCAAAATCGTCTGTAGCAACATAACTGGCCTGAACATGAAACGGACTAATAAATCGCAAATCTGTGTACCACGTTATCTGTAATACTATTGACTTCTTGCATCTTGCAGCATTCAGGTCACAATTGTAAAGGCATACGTGAATATAGTAGATGTGGATCATGCAAGTGTGGCTTCTCTTATGAGAACAATAGAATCGCTCTTGACATCCAATTCACCGATGCCATCTCTATCCTGTGATCAGAGAGAAGAATTTTGCGCTCTTCAAGAAAAAGTTAGTTCCTGGAAGTATTTGTCAAGAACTTTGAGAAAAAAAATGCTTCTGGGGAAAGAAGTTGCAAGTGCTGCTGAATGCACAATTCAACTGAGACAAACAGAAACTGTACTGGGAGAAAATAAAAGTCAGAAAAAAAAGGCGCGTCGAATGTTTCGTCAAAGCCTGCAACAAGTAGAAGAGGACATGAATCGTATCTGGAAAGAGTCGACAAAGATCCAAAGTCATACTGAATGAACCCAAAGTCAAAGACTCTGGTGAACCCAAAGTCATCCCGATTGTCGGGATGGGAGGCATAGGTAAAACAACCTTAGCGAAAGAAGTTTACAATCATGGATCAATTCTATGCCGGTTTGATGTTCATGCCTGGGCTACTGTATCTCAACAGCACAACAGGAAGGAAGTTTTGCTGGGCCTTCTGCGATCAACGATCAACATGGATGACACGGTTAAAACGAGAGGTGAAGTAGAGCTAGCAGACATACTGCAGAAAAGTTTAAAGAGAAAGAGGTACTTAATTGTCTTGGATGATATCTGGAGTTGTGAAGTGTGGGATGGCGTGAGACGATGCTTTCCAACTGAAGACAATGCAGGGAGTCGAATACTGTTGACTACCCGTTGCAGATATACACACACTACAGCTGATTGAGTGAAGAGAGTGTCTTCCCAAACTTGCGGAATCTGCTGCATTAATTCAGAAAGAACAAGCAGAGCTCGGAAACAACCCTGTGGATGTCCGTATCTCAGATCCTTGTAAGTATATATATATATAATATTTATCAAGGTTACACTCTATTTCTCGTTTACACAAGTCACATCATACGGTTGTTAGAATTTAAGCTTGCTAAATGTGAGCAAATTTGGTATCCATCAAATACTTAACAAACTCTAATTGTTAAATTTTACGCAGCTGTGAAAAAGAAAATTTAATATGAACTCACATTTTGAGGTGTTCTTTTTGCAATTTTCCTGTTTTTTCTTTTTTGCTTATTGCAAGATATGGTGTTACTTGTTGTGTAATTTATGTTATTTTTAGAATAATTTCAAAGACATCTCCCAAAGTTTCGCATTATAAAGTATCTCCCATCCAAAAAAAAAAAAAAAAAATTTATTTATTTCATTATAAGTAACTTTATTTTGTTTTGTTGTATTTTAGGCCGCATATTTAATGTGTTCATAATTATATTCATAGATGCTATTACAAAAACAAATATGAAATATAATATTTATTTACTTAAATGAACTAGTGTATGAACAAAACATTTATTCATAGTCAATGCTTGTCTAGCTTGTGTAAATAAAACATACTGCTGAATAGTTAATAAACAGTTACCAAGTTCTATTCAGAAAAAAGTTCTTTTCTTTTACAATGACAAAAATAACAAGTGATCTTAGAAAAAAAAAATTAGTACATGATAATAAATAAAGAGTAAAGCATCTAATACCTACTATGACCGAATTTGCTGCGACACACTCCAACTTTCCTGGACTAAATTTTAACGTATTTTTGTCATCCTTTTTAGCTGACAAGTGCAATATTATATATCAGATTGCATAAACTTCTAAAACTGAATGCAGAATCCTCTGTTAAAACTTTTCTAAGTCAAAGAGGAAGAATTCAAGTCGATTACATCTCATGAATCCCCGTATGATTCGCTCAAGATGCTTTAGTGGACGATCCATAATTTAGAGCCAGCGAATTCAGAATATTTGTCACACTTTTAAATGATTGTCATATGGGTGTTCTTGTATCTGTCAGTGTGTGTGTTCTCACATGAAGTTGAGTTGAAAGATGTGAGTTTGGTTGAACATGCTCTAAATCTGCATCTTAATAATGTGACTTGTCGAACTTCTACTGACCCTTTTTTGTTTCTTCTCAGTGGAGGAGAATGATTATTATTTAGAACAATATTTTCGACGAGTTCAAGGGAAGAAGGATTGAACTCTTGGGATTTCATTTCGGTTCCTCTGTCGCAAATTACCACTATATTATTGGTTTCAAGCAACGTGTGGCTTCCAAGGAGATGTGATCTCTTTTGTTGTGCAACATATTTTTGCGTTGATAGAATTTTTAATAACATTACTCAGTTGGGCATTACTAAATTTTTTGAGTTCATGAGCTTACAATGGTTAACACGATCGCACACACATTTTAGTTGGTATCGTTATTTATTAGATGATGGGAAATGTGCGTTTATATGGTGATTCTCTTGTGTTACTTTTCACTGTCGATGTTCCATTAGAGGCAGAGCTAGCAGACATGATACCAAAAAGTTTAAATGGTAAGAGGTACTTCATTGCAGAGCGGTTCCATGGATTGATCCATGTGAGATTTGGATCCTTTATAAAAATGCAGTGTTTTGTAAATGAAGCATTACCATCTGAATTTGAGACTATTGTCAAGCATATTATAGACAAATGTCATCTCGGTTCTTGGGATTTTGTCAGAATTGAAAGACATTGGAAGATTCGAAAAATGTTATTGAAGATGTCAAGTCATTTGCAACAGATGATCCTGATGACAACGTTTACATGTGGATCAATCGTAGTTCTTTACTTTATTCCTCTTTGGAAACTCGAGCTGACAATCTTTCTGGTGGAATGTCCCAATTCACGTAAAACATTTCCCTTTCGTCTGCAATTAGCTTCAATCTCACCCTTTTCGCTAGATATTCCCTCATCTGCTTCAGTGGCTTAATACTGTATATTCAAAAGCAAAACAGTGATACCAAGAGTTGGTAGTTACGTAAACGACAATGCTCCTGAAAGAATATATTATACCTTGATGAGACGTAGCCAGCGCGCAGGGCATCACCCATGAGTGCAGTGATCGCGTTAAGGTATGATCAGCCTCCTAAGCTCAACCTCCATGTACATCCTTTAATAAACATGTAAAATTGAGTACGGTGCACTAAAGACATGTGACACAAATGCCACAACATTATACTTTGCTGCCTTTGATCCTCAAACACCAAGTGCCATGACATCCGAGACTGATTGGTTATAACATACAGCATCATCACTTGTTCTAGGTTCTGATTTTTTTTGTTTTGTCTGCTAACTTGTTTTTTGGCATAATACATAAATATGACTCTAAACTTGACACCAAATTATAACATTAACCTTAAACTTTGACAGCGCACAAGTAGGCCCTTTAACTATACAAAATCTCAAAAAATAAACACTCCAATCCTACGTGGCAAAATGCGTGTATACACTCAAAACCACGTGCGTCGGAGTTAGAATTGAAGGGGTTTTTCGTTCAGCTTTTGTATAGTTAAAGGGTTTACTTGTGCACAGGCAAAGTTTAAGGTCATAGATATAATGTATCTTTTTCATTTGGTGGTAGCATCTGAGTGGATGACTAATCCACGTAAGCGCAAGTGAGGCACACGCGTGTAAGTTGCAAAATCGAAGTGTTTATTTGTTCAGATTTTGTATAGTTAAAGGTCTTACTTGTGCACTGTCAATGTTTAAGGTCAATGTATTATGCCTTAAATTTACCATTATTCTGCAGTGGCTTCCAAGGAGATGCAATTTCTCTAGATTTTTAATAAGGGTCATTTCTTTACTTTCTTAAATTTCGTGTCTAAGTCAGAAAATAGAGAATCAAATAAAAATGAAAAGATTTTAAAATTAGTATATTTGTAACCTTTGTCTCCATTACTAAAGTTGATGAACTTTATTGTAGGAGAAGGACAAAGGCGGATTTAAGATTTAAATTTGACGGGTTTAAAATATAATAGTGTTTTCTCCTTGACCAAGACCAAAAATGCACCCTTTTTGGAAAGATGAAGGACCATTTATGTTAAGCATTAGATATCAGGGACCTAAGTGAACCTACATTTGTTTTCTCAAGATAAATTCTTCAGATATCATTTCAACCACTCAAATGTTTTCTTGTTCTTTATACATTTGTTTATTGATACACATAATATTGTCATTTAACCTATCCTTTTCTCAAATATCTATTGCAGTGATTTTTCTGTTGTATGATCTTCCATTGAAAGGTTAGTTTCCCTTAATAACTCTATCGTTTGATTAACGTTTTATAGCAAAACAGAATTGTGAAATTTTTATTTTCTAGTTTATTGCATAATTTGGTGTAGCTTGCTTCGCATCATAACATTGATTTCTTCTTCTTCTTCTTAATACTTGTCTGTAAAATTTACTCCACTATATCAAAAATAAATGTCAATAATACTTGTCCATTTTGAAACCAATATATAATTTACCCATTTTACACTTAGCATTAAATACGATTCATTATCCGATGTGTTTTCGAAAGTATTAGATTTATTAAATTCAAAGGATAATATGGTAAAACTAGCCCTATCATTTACTATTTCTTAACTTATGTGTCAAGTTAATAGTGGACATCTATTGATAGACGGAGGTAGTAACAATTAGACCAAATGTGCTCACATTTAGCAAGCTTAATCTAAAGTACCAAAATTGCTCAAAAATATATTTAAGGGGCCATTTTGAACTACCCTCGAATATAAGGAATATTCTTGTTAATTTCTCGTATATTTTAAGTAGATATTTTAACCAAATTTTGTCAAGGTTATTTTTGTGAAAGAACATGGGGCAAAGATAAATAACTTTTGTGTACGACTTGACTTGTGGAAATGAGAAACAAAGAGTGACCCTGATAAATACTATATACTTACATGAATGAACGTCCACGGGGTTGTTTCCGAGCTCTTCTTGTTCTTGTTGAATTCGTGCAACCGATTCCCTAACTTTAGGAAGACAACTTGTTAACTCAATCAGCTGTAGTGAGTGGATTTCTGCAAACTCAATGGATATCTCTTTCAAATAACTGCATTCTTTAAGCACAAGGCGCTCAAGGATAGGAAAATTGTCATTTGTGGATCTCCAGTACTTGAGACGATTATCTTCAATTAACAAAACCTTCAATCGGTTAAATCCCCTAACATTTGGATACCATTCTTCACCATCACAAGCACAATCGATTAGCTTCAGCACCTCAAGGTTAGGCAACTCAGCTATGATGTCCAAGTATGACCAATTTAGGTAAGTTCCGTACAACTTTAAGTTCTTGAGCGTTGCTGGAAAAGATTTTGCACTTGCTGGAAAATAGGCATAGCAAAATATAAAACTCAATGTTTCAAGTTGCTGCAGATGGACAAGATTGTTGAGATGCCCATTAGAGTCAGGCTCATTTCCTCCACGGATTCCTAATTTTTTGACATTCTGAATCCCCATAATAACCTCCTTCGTACAACAATGTACAGACAAGTAAGAAATAGTTTGTAAGTTTGAAAAATCCAAGTGCCTTCCTTTGTCAACAGATCCACTTGGGCAATCTGGCAAATAAATTCTGGGCATGTTAAGATGCCTTAATTGCATTAGTCCCCAAATTTGCACTGGACAATTATTGTCTTTAGATGATGGAAGTGACCCTTGAACAATGAATGTCTGCAGATTCCATAACCTGCAAATTTCTGGAGGTATGTACAAATCCCCATGGCAGAGCAATGATCGGTACCTCAACCAGATGAGGCATAGTATCTGTAGAGGGAAATTATCAATCACTCTGTGTGTCAACTCCAACACTTTGAGTAATTTGAAATGAATAAGCTCTAATTGGAGAATATGATATGATATCTCAAGATGAAAAGAGAAAATAGAACGGGTTCGTTTCAAAAGATCGTTGTTGTCATGGCCTCTCAACTGACGATGTACAGGGGTAAGAAGAGCGCTATAATGACCATAGGGACAATAATCAATTTCATCACCAGTCACACGCTTAAGGGCTGCATTTTTTGCATACTAACATGTCGACATTCTGAATCTGATATGCCAAGCACAATGTCGTTCATGATAAAAATGTTCTCCCTTTGAATTTCTCTCACGCACAGGTGATGTATTAGATCATGAACCTTACATGATCTAATTTTTGTTTCATCTCGACTTTTCTTGCTGACGAGGACTAGACATTTGTCGATAAGATCTTGCAAACACTTCCCAGCCTCTCCTTCCATGTCTTTTTCCAAATTCAGGAACCCCTCAACCATCCATATCTCAGTGTCTTCTGGAAAAATTCCGAAATGCAGAAGACATGCTTTTAAATCGCTAGTCAAGCGATTGTAACTCTACCCAAGCACACGTGAACATTGTTCATCAGGATCAGAAAGTGCCCATGTATATATATAAGTGAAAGAAATTTTTCATCAAGACATCCCGTATAAAATGTTTCTGAAAAATACATGGGCACTTTCTGAAAACATGCAACCTGTCTGTTCATTTCAAATCATGATCTGTGTTTTAATTCTGAGTTAGGTGGTATTTCCCTACAAGTCTGAATATTACACGGGCTGTATGGAATCCGCCATTGACTCGGCGGGGAAGCCCCCAACCCAAGTGTGCCGCAAGGGTTGGAGTGTCTGAGTCTGATACGCCACAGGACATTTAAGTCAGCGCATAATAATATACCCGGGTCGGCAAACCACGGTTTTAGGCAAAGAGTTGTCTGAAACTCCCGCCTTCTTCAGGGAACCACCTAAGCTCTCTTTATGCCCTATTTTAGCCTTTTCTGAACATGTATCATTTTGAAATTTCTAAATCATGAGAGTCTGATAAAAATCTGATTTCTGAACTAGTCTGTGTCTGTTATGGCATTTGTCTGAGTTGGTATCGTCATACCAAGACTTGCAAGTCCTATTTCTGAGCCATAATGTATTAAGCAAGAGCTTTCATTCAAAACATAGTTTAGACCACCAAAACATGTAATTTGCATTAAAGATGTCATGTTCCGAAACTCAAGTCAAATCCATGCAAAACTTTCATCAAACATATGGTGGTCATGTGCATTTTTGGCAAAACCATGCATTCTTTCATTACATGCATATTCAACATTCACAACCCTCTCTTTCGTGTTCAAAACATTGTATATTACGTGAAACATGAAAAAATTTACATTAAGAGAGAGGTTTCATGAAAATCATGCTCTAAATTCATATTTCAGGACAAACGCATATATATATATACATATAACTTTCAAATCACTTTGGGGGAAAGCCAAAAGGCCAAAACAATATCATTAAAGCTTCTGAAACATGAGTATGTACATGAATTCGAAAACCCAATTCTTAAAATATGATTTCTATGCCCATGAGATTTTAGGAAAACCCCGCATACCTTGTTCTCCAAGGATAATAGATGTTTCTTGAAGCTTGCGGATTGGTGATTCCGAATATGTAATTATCTTTGAAAACTTACGGTCGAATCTTGAACTATTTGGGTTTTTATTTTGAAACCCTAAGGAGAATTCTTGAGAAATTGTGAGGAAAGCATGTGTATTATGGTGTTTGAGGGATTAAATCCCGTGTTGGTGGTATATATAGGGGTGGAGGATGACCAAAATACCCCTAAGGAACAATTAAGGTCAAATCTGTCCCTCAGTTGACACTTTGATAGGCTGGAGTAAATCGATTATAACTTTTTACTCATATATTAAAATTGGATGAAACCAACTGAATTTGAAATAGAACTCTAAGATCTTTCGTTTGATATATTATAGATCACACAGTTCATTATATACAGGGAGTTATGATCGTTTGAAGTTGACCCTGAAATGCTGAAAAACTGGGCAATAGGCTATGCGTTTTGCTACTGTTTTGAAATCCAAACGCAGCCTTATGCATTCCGAAAAATTCCAAAACTTATCCGAGATGTACTATGAGATTGCCCGATCGTAACGCAACTTGAAAATCTAAAAATGAAGGTCGGGAAGGTCGAGAAGTTGTATCCCGAAGGTTGCCAGCTAAGAATGAGTCTAAGTCATTTCAACACTTAGAAAAAAATTTAAAACTTAAGTCTAAAGCTCAGAAATTACAGTCTAATACATGCATGACTTTTACGGGGCGTTACATGTGGGGATGTACATATATCTATTAAAATGGAACAACACATCAATTATTTTTTTAAGATTAAAAGTTATTAAAAGATGATTATGTAGATACATACCTTTATTATATTTTAAAAATAAAGAACATTTTTGTTGTCGTGCATTCTTTATTAGTTGTCGTGTTTTTTTCACTATCATTTTTCCTTTTTTTTTTTTTACTAATTTGATTTATTGCATTTGAGCGAGGGTGATAGAAAACAATCTCTCTACCTCCATGAGGCACTGGCAAAGGTCTTCATTGTTGCGGAAGTAGACCAGGTAGAGTGCTATTATTGCACAACTACTACCCCAAAATAAAAGCCGCTAAAAATAGTAAAAGATGAAAAACCGCTAAAAATAGTAAAAGAGGAAAAATAAAGAGAACACTACATTTACGAGGTTCGGTAAAAATATTTTACCTACGTCCTCGGACACAACTGACCGAATTTTATTCCACTCCAAAGATACAAGTGAAATATTACAAAAGAAAGAGAATACTCAAAATGCCTTAAGAAGATGAGAAGGCAATTGTGAGAGGTGTATTTTAAAACTAAAACATTTGGGTTCCTTTTATAGGGAGGAAGGAACCCCCACTTTTCTTCACATCCGATGTGGGATATTTCCCACTTTCAACAAATCTCCACCTTGGGATATCCACATCTTCAATTCTCTCTCATGACAAATTTCATTTGTGTCTTCAACTTTTGAACTTCAATGTTCAACAATGTTGATCAAGTCCAAACAATGTCCAAACTTGATCGTAGTCACCACTTTAGTTAGCATATCAGCAAGATTATTTGTAGTCTTGATTTTCTGCACTGTGACTCCACCTTCTTCTATTATTTCTCGTATGAAGTGATACCGAATGTCAATGTACTTCGTTCTTGCATGATAGACTTGGTTTTTCGCTAATTGAACAGCTCTTTGACTATCACAAAATATTGTAATAGTTTCTTGTCTGATACAAAGTTCCTTAAGCAATCCTTGAAGCCAAATTGCATCCTTCACAGCCTCTGTAATAGCCATGTACTCTGCCTTAGTTGTAGACAAAGTGACTGTTGGCTGTAAAGTAGACTTCCAACTAACTGGTGCTTTTGCAAAAGTAAACACATAACCAGTAGTTGACCTTCGTTTGTCCAGATCACCTGCATAATCAGAGTCGCAATATCCAACTACACACGAATTTTCTTTCTGCTCAAAAACTAACCCAACATCCACGGTATTACGAATATACCAAAAAATCTATTTCACAGCTTGCCAGTGTTCTCTTCCTGGATTATGCATATATCTACTCACAATCCCAACAGCATGTGAAATGTCAGGTCTTGTGCAAACCATTGCATACATTAAGCTACCAACAGCACTTGCATATGGTACCTTTGACATGTATTCTCTTTCGACTTCATTCTTTGGCGACATATCAACACTAAGCTTAAAATGGGAATCCAATGGGGAACCAATGGAGTGCTAACTGGTTTTGTTTTTTCATCCATACCAAATCGATTAGCACCCTCTTCAAGTATTCTTTCTGAGATAAACAAAGTTTCTTTGAATGTCTATCCCTTGTTATCTCCATGCCAAGAATCATCTTTGCATCTCCCAAATCCTTAATCTCAAACTCCTTACTTAGTTGAGCCTTCAGCTTCTCAATTTCTGCCAAATTCTTGGAAGCTATCAACATATCATCAACGTAAAGGAGAAGATATATAAAGGAACCATCCTTAAGCTTGCGCAAATACACACAATGATCATATTTGCTTCTCACGTACTTCGGCCATAACATAAACTTGTCAAATCTTTTGTACCATTGTCTAGGAGATTGTTTCAATCCATACAATGATTTTTCAAGTTTGCACACCATGTTTTTTTTCCTTTCAACTTTGAATCATTTAGGCTCAGTCATGTAGATTTCCTCTTCCAAATCACAATGTAAAAACTCTATTTTTACATCCATCTGAACTAGTTCCAAATCCAACTACGCTACCAAAGCCAACATTATTCTAATGGAAGAATGTTTTACAACCGGAGAAAACACTTTATTGTAATCAATTCCTTTCTTCTGAGCATATCCCTTGGCCACCAATCTTGCTTTGTAGCGAATATTATTTCGGTCAGAAAATCCTTCTTTCTTTGCATATACCCACTTGCACCCATTAGCTTTCTTGCCTTCTGGGAGGTTGGCCAGATTCCATGTATTGTTCTGATGAAGGTACTTTATTTCCTTATTCATTGTAACCTTCCACTTATTTCTTCACAACTTTGGATAGCTTCTTTATAAGAGGTAGGAGTATCGTCCATTATGATTGAGGTTGCACATGCCATCGTCTTTATGAGACGCATAGGCTTCTTTATTGTTCTTTTGGGATTTTGGGTTGCTATTGACTCAAGTTGTTGTTCAGGTTCTTGAGTTGGAACCTGCGTCTCAACTGGTTCTGCTTCCAAATCATCATTTGTTTCTTCATCTGCCTTTTGTGGAGGAATAATAAAGTTTCCCTCAAACTCCACCTGCTTTGAAGCACTATTAGTTTGTCCATCTGCATTGTTAAGAAACAAACTCAATGCCACATCGAAGAAATAGAGGAAATATGTCCAATATTTAAAGTGTCACCCAACTCCACTAGTATGAGGCCTTTAGGGAGGTGCCCAAAAACAAATCCGTGAGGGCTTGGCCCAAAGAGGACAATATCATATTAGTGTGGAGTTCGGGTATGGTTACACGTTGTCCCAATAAGTGGTATCAGAGCCCAGATTTGGGTGAGTCTATCACGACCCGAACCGAGGCCCAGGCCGTGACGAGTAACACGGACCGTGAAAGCCCGGAACACCCTTCTCTATCTGATAATCATGCATAACATTCATGTAATTTAAGATAATGTGGAAATATAAGTAACAACGGAACCATGGTCATAATTCTAATATAAATCAATAGTGGAAAATGGAATCCAACTCCATCTATCAACACCTGGAAACCGTTTGTGAAATCTCTACTACATGACAAAGACATCAACTGTCTGAAAACTGGGATAAGGCCCCCAGTAGACCAAAACCATACTGAATGATGAATGTCTAAGAGGCTAGGCCTTCCGAAGCAATGAAGGCTCACCAACTGAACACTGCGAACTTTGTCTAAAGACTCTACTGAGTATCTGGACCCTTAGACTGTGCCTCAGAACCTGAAAGGAGGGGGGTCAGCACAAATGTACTGGCATGCAGAGTAATCCAAAAATAAGTAGTGATTTTTATACAAAATAAATGAGAGCCGTCATAAAACATATTATTGCAAAATAGTTAAAACGACATGGGCATAGTATAATGATTTTTCAACAACAATGCAACACTGCTGAGCTAGGTGGTACACCCTACAATTTTCACCAACTGTCAAATCCCGATTGCCGTCAAGACCTGTGTATTAGTGAAGAGAGAAGAACACACAAGATCACACATCAGGGTGCCTTCATCCCAATTAAATTCGTGTGTCAGGGTTGGGCTCAAGATCACAAAGAAGGGATCCTAATCACTTGTCCCGAATAGGGAAGACACAATATTAGGTACATAAGATCACACAGCATGGTACCAAGTTTCCCGTGTCGGTAATCCACGGTTTTCAGCATAGAGTCATTTTGCTCGTGCTTTCTTCGGGTAATCACCTATCTCACATAAAATCAATCACATATCATACTCTGTGGGGTATCATCATACCCGACTTGCAAGTCATCGGTATCTCATCAATTCTTCAACTTCTCATGTCATTTGCATCATGCACATACACAAGACTTTCACCCACAACAACACATGCATAATGATTTCTCAACATATAATAGTTCAAGAAGTTTTATCATTTATGTGTAACATCATATAAATTGCAAAACTCCTGCTCTCAATAGTTTAACATAAGTATAATATGGGGTATAACACATTATCATGGGGGATTTACAGAATTCACAATTCATACACATCATACCCTTTTGAAGTTTGGATCACATATTCACAATTCAACCATTAGAATACATTCAAACAAACAACCCCCTGATATTTCAATATTTCTTGCAAAATCATATCTCAAAACATGTTATTGATAGCAAACAAAAATCCCACTTGTAAAAACATATATATGCTTGTATAAGTTTAAAGCCTTGCATAAATTCTTTTCAAAACATGCCCATGAAATTTAGGACAACCCCACGTACCTCTATATACGAAATTAGCGGGTGCTTCTTGAAGCCTACGATTTGAGGATTCTAAATCTCCAATTTGTTTCGAATTCCCACGGTTGAATCTTGAGTTACTTGAGATTGATGTTTGAAGACCTAGAGAGAGTTCTTGATACTTTTGGTGAAAATAGGGTTATGGTGCTCAAACATACCCTAAATCTATTGTTTGAACGTTTTAAGGGGTTTGAGAAAAGTCAAGAATGCCCCTATTAAATTTTGTACGACGCTGAAAAAAATTAAACTGGAAGCCGATTTAACGGGCCACCACGACGCGCCACTATCGCGGTGGCTCTGGAAAATGACGAATGGGAATTTGATGGCCTCCGCGATGCGGAGCCATCGCGTTGTCCTACTGGATGGGACGTCAATATTCTCTGCGATGCACCACTATCGCGGAGTCCCACTGGAATTTGACAATTGAAAATTAAGCCCTCCCCGCGATGCGCCGAAAGCCAGAATGGCGGTGATTTACGACTAGAACTTAAATTAGCCATAACTTCTTGCCCGGTCATCCGATTTAGGAAAATCTTACATTGTTGGAAAGCTAATTCAGTCATCTATGAAATGAAAAGTTGAAATCTAAGTAATTCCACAAGAATTAGATATAAATGATTCTAGAAGCTAAGGCTTGGTATTTTAGGGACGAAATTTAGCTAGGAAAACCTTTGGGGTGTTACATTATCCCCCCCTTGGGATCATTTATCCCCGAATGATACCTCGAAACACAGATAAGCACAATTTCAAACATACCCAGGCATAGAAAGAATAAGGCAAGGATTGTACCTTTCATTCTGTCATTGCTTGGGTATCTAGCTCTCGTGTCATTTTCTGATTCCCATGTTGCTTCTTCAACTTTCTGATTTTTCCACAACATTTTAACTGAGGCTATCTCTTTGCTCCTAAATTTTCTAACTTGACGATCTAAGATTGCTACAGGCTCTTCTTCATAAGACAAGGATTTTGTCACTTTGATTTCTTCAACAGGCAACATTATGGAATGGACTCCTATGAACTTTTTCAACCTGGATATGTCTAATATCGGGTGAACAGAACCCAAATTTGCAGGAATCTCTAACTCATATACAACTCCACCTATCCTTCTTACAATCTGGTATGGTCCTATATAGCGAGGACTCAACTTACCTTTCTTCCCGAATCGCATAACTCCCTTCATGGGAGAAACTTTAAGAAAAACCCAATCTCCAACCTCAAACTCTAACTCTCTCCTTCTAACATTGGCATAGGATTTCTGATGACTCTGAGTTGTCTTAAGTCGTTCTCTAATAAGCTTCACATCTTCCATTTCCTGGTGAACAAGATCAAGCCCAAACATCTGCATTTCACCTACTTCATACCATCCTATCGGAGACCTACATCTCCTTCCATACAATGCCTCAAAAGGTGCCATCTTAATACTGGAATGGAAGCTATTATTATACCAGAACTCGATCAGTGGAAAGTGTTCCACCCAACTACCTTTAAAATCAATCACACAAGCCCTCAACATGTCCTCAAGGGTTTGAATAGTGTGCTCAGCTTGACCATCGGTCTGAGGGTGGAATGTTGTACTTAGATTTACGTGGGTACCTAAACCTTTCTGAAAAGATCTCCAAAACTGAGAAGAAAATTGTGTACCTCGATCTGATATGATGGACACAGGTTCCCCATGCAAACGAACTATTTCTGCAATGAACAGCTTAGCATAATCTTCTCCCGAAAAGTTATTCCTGACAGGCAAAAAGTGAGTTGTCTTAGTCATCCTTTCTACAATCACCCAAATGGAATCATACTAGTTTTGGGACTTCAAAAGTCTTGTAATGAAGTCCATATTGATCATTTCCCACTTTCACAAAGGCAAAGCTATAGCCTGGGAAGTACCTTCTGGCCTCATATGTTCTACTTTCATTTGTTGGTAGTTCAAACACTTAAAAACAAAATTAGCCACATCACACTTCATATTATTCCACCAATACATAGGTTTCAGATCATGGTACATCTTAGTAGAACTGGGATAAACAACATGCCTCGAAGTGTGAGCTTCGCTAAGGATTCTCTTCCATAAGTCGTCTATATCTGGTACACATAATCTACCTTGACACCTCAAAATACCATCACCACCAATTTTGAAGGACATCACCTTCTGTTGACCCACATATTTCTTGATCTGCATCAAGATGGGATCTTCAACCTATTTCTCCTTAACCTCTACACAAAGTGATGACTTATCTATCTCATGAACAATCACCCCCCCATCTTCTGAATCTGAGAGTCGCACTCCTAGATTTATAAGTCGGTAAATATCCTTCACCATCTCCTCTTTCCTTCCTCCATAATAGAAAAACTGCCTATGGATAGCCTGCTGAGGGCGTCGGCTACAAAGTTTGCCTTGCCCGGATGGTAGTGCAGGCTCATGTCATAATCTTTCAAAAGTTCCAACCATCGCCTCTGCCTGAGATTTAATTCTTTCTTCGAGAAAACATACTGCAAACTTTTGTGGTTAGTAAATATATCAACATGCACACCGTACAAATAATGCCACCAGATCTTAAGTGCAAACACCACAGTCGCTAACTCCAAATCATGAGTGGGGTAGTTCCGCTCGTGCACCTTCAAGTGCCTAGATGCATAGGCTACTACCTTACCATGCTATATAAGTACACAACCAAGTCCCACTCGGGACACATCACAATATACCACAAAACTATCTACACTCTCGGGAAGAGTCAAAATAGGAGCAGTGGTCAGCTTGTCTTTCAACTTTTCAAAACTATTTTCACATGAATCAAACCATACAAACTTTACCTTTTTTTAAGTCAATTTAGTGAGCGGAGCAGCTATGGAGGAAAAATTCTTTACGAACCTTCTGTAATAACCTGCCAAACCTAAGAAGCTCCGAATATCGGTTGGAGTCGTGGGTCTGGGCCATTTTCTCACTGCCTCAATCATTTGGGGATCCACTCTAATCCCGTCACTAGACATAATATGTCCCAAGAAAGCCATAGCATTTAGCCAGAATTCACATTTGGAGAACTTAGCATACAACTGATGATCCTTACGGGTCTGAAGGATAATTCGGAGGTGATTGGCATGGTCCTCCTCACTTTTGGAATAGATCAGAATATCATCAATAAACACTATAACGAACAAGTCTAGAAACTTGCAGAACACCCTATTCATAAGGTCCATAAAGGCTGCAGGGGCATTAGTCAACCCGAAGGACATGACTAAGAACTCATAGTGACCATATCGGGTTCGGAAGGCTGTTTTGGGGATGTCTGATTGATATGAGTAAAATGACCACCTTAGCTTTTGATGACATCTTTGAAGGCCAACACATAAAGGCTCAAGACTTGGTCACCCCGAGAGAACAAGGATACGCAAGGAAGGATCATTTTGAGCATGACTTAAAGCAATCTTGTGTGTACAAGGTTGCTTACATTGATGCTAACCTGAGAACCACAAGCCTTGAAGTATGAACCATACTCGGTTTTTGAGAGCATTGAAAAGGAGCCATTCATTCAAGTTATAACATACCTTATCTGCCCCTTCATTAAGGGTATTTTATACATTACATATGGTGTATTTACACACCATGGCAGCCCCTCTCATTAAGGGCAAAGTGGTCTTTTTATCTTCATTTGTAATATATTATAAATAGGCCCCTTTAATCTTATTTTCACTAGTTTTTGGAAGATTGAAAGATTGAAATACAAATCCTCTCTCTTGAGAGTAGAACACTTTAGGTAGTCTTAGTTTAGGGCTTGGAAAAGCTAATAATGATCTTTTCTTGGAAATGGTGAATCTTGAGGTGAGTTGATTCCCTTGGCAGTCACCGTAAGAGTGTGGTTTAGATTATTACATTCATTAGGGGTTTTTGAGTTTAATACACTCTTTAGTTCTTAATATTGTAATAATATTGGTCTCACTATCTATCCTTTACTTTTGTTGTTGTTATCTTGTGTAGTGGACTACTTTGGGTCCTTTATTGAATCCGAAACTTGTGTTATTGTTGTTCATATTGTTCATCATGTTTTGTAGATGTTTTTTAGTGATATATACAACATTGTATCTTGTATTCTTCTTGGTGGTAGCAAATCCGAGAGTGGTCTCCAAAAAGGTCCTCGGATCCTTAAGATTTGCGGACTGTTTTGGAGTTCTTTCGTGTTCTCCTTGTTTGTATTGTGTCATTTGGTATCAAAGCATGGATTGATCTTGTTCTCACAAGATCAATCTTGGGCTTGTTAGTTGAAAAATCAAAAAAAAAATTGTTAAAAAAAATAAAGTTGAAATCTGAAAATTTCAGAAAAATAGCAATCTGTCCATTTTGTGTTCTTGGTCGAAAATTGCGTTCTTGTTGTGTATTGGCCAATATTTTTACTTTTATTTGTTGTGTCTAAGTGTTAGTTTTGTTCCTCACTAACACGTTGAGTCTATATCTTAGATTTGAGCTTGAAATGTTGATGTTGTTAATGTGAACAAAGTGTGGCCGATTGTTGTTGGTATTGTTGTTGCGGGTTCGAGACTTGAACGTGTGATGTGTTGTTGGTTCAAGTTTTGAAAGTGTATTGTGGAGATTGTGTTGTGGAATTTAAGCTTGGGAAGTTGTTGTTGTTGTTTGGGAGGTCCAACTTGAACCTTAGAACTTCAAGACTCAAAGTTTGTGTTCTTGGTGTTCTTGGTGTTCTTCACCATCTCCATGTATTGTTGATAAAAAAAGTGGTTGTTGATCATAGAAGTTTAAGAAAAAGAGGGTGTCTTGTGTTAGTCTTGCAAGACATAGATCCAAGTTTCAAGGTGTAGTATTTTTGACTCAAAGACTTTTCCTACACACTAAAGACTTTACATCACTTCTCAACCACTTTCCCATGAAACAAGGGTCCATGTTTTAAGGAGAAGTACAAGAAAAAGTCAAGTCTTGAAAATTGAAAAAGGCTCCAAGACTTATTTTCCCTCCTAAAACAAATTCCACCAATCTAAATTAATTTTTGACCAAGACTTGAACCTTTGAGAATAACCACTTGATAAAACCGACCCAATACGTGGCTGCCACATCATCACTGCTACTGTTCATGCAATATTTTCGAGCTCAAATTTTAGATTCTTAGTTTCATCTTATTGTTTCATTAGTTTCATGTCTTGATTCTAGAATTAATTAACAACTAGTAATCACCTACTTAGTTGTAGATTAATTATTGAATTCGTTTCTTCGTGTCTTCATTATTTGTGTGCTTTTCTCATTTTTAAATCATAGTAACTTCTCTATTTCAAGTTCGTAAGTAAATTTTGTTTTGCTTTTTGAGTCAATCAAGCAGGAATCCATTTCGGCCGCCAAGTAGAATTGACATCTTATTGACTACCGGAGTATAAGCAACTTTCAATATTTGTTGCTCCAATTGTGAAGATCACAAAAGTGAGTGAATACGAGTGTTGGTGAGGAGCTTTTACTACTAATCTTGTTTGTTCATTTTGTAGGTTCAAAAGGTGATATAAGGGGAATATGTCTTCGATAGCTGGGGATTATTGTGACTACAACATGGGAGACTATGGTTGTAGTGAGGGGTTTTATGGGTACGAAGTTGAGGGAGATTGCAGAGGCTATGAAAATAGCCATGATCGAAACTTAGGCAGATTTGAAAGTTACTGTTTTGAGGGAGAAAATGAGGTGAATAAAGTACCTAGTGCTTATGGTGACTTTGGAGATGATATAGGACCTCGTGATGGATTATATGATAACGTTAGGGCATGTGAGGAGTCTTATAATTCTCACTCCGAACCTAGATTTGGTGTTAGGTATAGCCCTTTCATTTGAAAAACTTATGAGACATATGATGAGAGTACACGTGAGGAGTGTGAATATTCATATTCTCAATCTTGTAGTAGTTCTTATCAAGGTCGATATAGTGTGAATGGTTATACAAGCTATAGTGGAGGTTGTCCAATGAGAAGAAGAGGGTATGCATCTCCAAGACCAAGGGGTACTCGTATGCCTTACAATGTTAATCCAAGAAGGAGTGTACACTCCGGAAAGGTGACCATTTGTGGGATACCGGGATACCTCGTTGTGTTAAATGATAGGTACTATAGAAACTACATCGTTCCATCCATGATTGACTACTTGGGGTTGTTTTGCGATCCTTTACTTGTTCCATACTTCTTGTACAGGTTCAAGGTTACCGAGAGGTTAAAAGTTATCTTCTCCCAATATGAATACCATGTGGAGGTGTGGTGCGATATTCTTCCCTTGTCCTACGGTCATGTATAATTAGGCATCGATTGGTTTGCACAACATCAAGTTCCTAATGTGGAAAATTGGCCTAATGTTGTAAGAGACCAATGGGGAAATTGCCTCATGACTTACTTGTTTCCCAAGCCACGAAGAGAAATGCCTACCTACTCTAATCCAAATAACTATGAGAGACAAAAGATTGAGAGGAGGAAGGGAGTGCACGGTGGTAATCCGAGAGTGGAAAAAGAAGAGGTTGTGTGGAGCGAAGTGAGGGGATTACCACTAAACTGTGCTAACATTGGTTGTCCTTCTATTTCTAAGGACATTTGTGTAGGTACCAACATGGAAAGCGAAGACGAACAATGCCAAAAGGAAGTTGCTGCCCAAGCTTTTGGAGGACCTTCACACTATGACAAAGAAGAATCTACTCAAGGACTTCAAGGTAAAATGGTTAACTCTTACACTTTTGTACATGTGAGTGATAATTGTGTGGCTAGTAGCCCATTGAGTGTGAGTTGTAGCTTGCCTATATGTGAGTCTATTGTTTCTTTTCCACTTGATGATCATGTACATGTTGTGAGTTTGGATACACTAGTTGATCCTATTGATGACCGAATCGACTCTTCTTGTAAGATCGATTTAAGTCCACCTAGAGTTGAAACCATTATGTTGAATGAAAGTACATTATCTTCTAAAATTTGTTTTGATCAACTTATGTGTGAAAATTACCCACCACTTGAGGATGTGTATAATGTAATTAATGAACCTCAAGTTTGTGATGATGTTAAAAATGTTGATCAAAGGAATAGGAGTGAACTCGAGAGCTATTCTTGGGATAATCTTGCACTTGAAATCTCTTTGAAACTTGATATCGATCTTTTAGAGAGAGATGAACGTGTTTGTTCCGAATCTGCCCGTGAAATAGATCATGCTCTCTTTAGGTATAATGTTTTGTTTGAAGATGATATAACCACTCCTAATGAACCTAGTGGTGAAAATGATGGTATAGCTTGCCTTAGAAGCTATAGCCGATATGCTAACCCATTATGGTGTGACAACATTTCTACTAAAGATGGAAATCACTTCTTGGAAGATGAAAGTACTCTTTAGGGTAAGGGATGTGTAGTCTTGGAAACTACTTCTCCTTCTACTTTGTGTGATTTTATTGTTGAGAGTACTCATGGTGATGATTGTTAAACTAGTAGTGAGTACACACATGAGGGAACCTTAGTAGAAGTTGACTTGAGTGATACCTTTCTCTACTCTCTATTTGCTTTGGATAATATGTATGCTATTGTAGAGAGTACGCCATTTAGTTTGGGTAGAGACCACGGGAAAGGGGAGTGTTGTCTAGACCCGTGTCTATGGCCACTCTTCCCGTTTGACCCCGGTGCCAAATATAGATTTTAGGATGATGGGGCACCCAACTTGTTGCTTGGTTTACATGAAAAGCAAAGTATCACTTTTTGGTAAATTCCATTACCAAATCCTTTGTGCATTTTTCATTAATTATTTAATATTTAGTTCAAGGGATCCTTCGTTATATTCTAAATATCTGCAACCTTAGAATGTTGAGGTGATTTGTCGTGCTAACCCTAACCCTCATTCCATGAGGAGTTTGTATTTGTGTGTCCTTTCTTTGGTTTTGCAAGGTTTGGATTCGAGGTCGAATCCATTTCAAGATGGGGAGGATGATACGAGTCAAATGGCCACCTTAGCTTTTGATGACATCTTTGAAGGCCAACACGTAAAGGCTCAAGACTTGGTCACCCCGAGAGAACAAGGATACGCAAGGAAGGATCATTTTGAGTATGACTTAAAGCAATCTCGTGTGTGGAAGGTTGCTTGGTTGCTTACATTGATGCTAACCCGAGAACCACAAACCTTGAAGTATGAACCATACTCGGTTTTTGAGAGCATTGAAAAGGCGCCATTCATTCAAGTTATAACATACCTTGGCTGCCCCTTCATTAAGGGTATTTTATACATTACATATGGTGTATTACACACCATGGCATCCCCTCTCATTAAGGGCAAAGTGGTCTTTTTATCTTCATTTGTAATATATTATAAATAGGCCCCTTTAGTCTTATTTTCACTAGTTTTTGGAAGATTGAAAGATTGAAACACAAATCCTCTCTCTTATTTTTAAAAGAGATAAGCATCCAGTATCCCCTCGAACTATGATCAAAGTTGCTACGACATACTCCAACTTCCCAGGGGTCCTATTACCCCCTGAACTCTATTTTATCGTATTTTTATCACCCTTTTGTGCAGACGTGACACCTTTATTACATAAATTGGGGCCCACGTCAATGGTGCCATGTCAGCTACAAAGGTTGACAAAAGGTGTCACGTTAGATAAAAAGAAAGACAAAAATATGCTAAAATTTAGTTCAGTGGTAATACAACCTACATGAAATTGATATAAATCGTAGAAAATTTGGTCATAGTTTGGGAAGGTACTGAATGTTGTACTTTTTTTAACTCTAATAAAGGTATATATCTAAGTAATCATCTTTTAGTAACTTTTTATCTTAAAACAACAACTGATGTATTCTTCCATTTAAATAGATAAAAGCACTTTCCCCACATGCAACAATAATTGAAGTTCTCATCCCAATTTATCACAAGAAAATAAAAATTTAAACCATTTTAGTCATTCAGAGAGGTATACATGTTTCTCTTGATTTTAATCTTGATTATTTGCTACAACTAATAAAGAAAGCAGGACATAAAATTTAGAAAAAGAACATGAGAATAAAAATAGTATGATGCCAATTGAAACAGAATATAATCTTCTTTAACTTTATTTTTAAAAGAGATAAGCATCCAGTATCCCTCGTACTATGACCAAAGTTGCTCACAGGAGTCCTATTACCCCTGAACTCTATTTTAGCGTATTTTTATCACCCTTTTGTGCTGACGTGAAATCTTTATTACATAAAATAGGGCCCACGCCAATGGTGCCATGTTAGCTATAAAGGTTGACAAAAGGTGCCACGTTAGCTAAAAAGAATGACAAAAATACACTAAAATTTAATTTAGAGGTAATAGAATCTACATGAAATTGAATTAAATCATTGCAAATTTAGTCATAGTTCAGGGAGTTACTAAATGCTTTACTTTTCTTAAAGTATAATAAAAGTATATATCTAAGTAATCATCTTTTAGTAGCTTTTTATCTTCTTCTTTTTTTGATTTTCCATTCGGTGTCCGGTGTCCGCATTGGAGCCCCAACAAATCCGGATCGCGTGTTGCAGAGTCCATTACAGTGGCAGCGCTCTCGACAGAGTTTTTTTTCGATACTCAGGGTCGAACCTTCGAACTCTGGTTAAAGGTGAAGCAGCCCCATCCACTTAAATAGATAAAAGCATTTTCCCCACATGCAACAATAATTGAAGTTCTCATCCCAATTTATCACAAGGCAATAAAAATTAATGCCATTTTAGTCATTCAGAGAGGTATGCCATTTTTCTCTTTATTTTAATCTTGATTACTTGCTACTATATTACTTGATTTTAATCTTTCGTGTTTTATACCTTTTCTTCATATACTCATATTTGAGTTTTTATGTTCTTTTCTTTTAGTATTTTGTTGCAGTGATCAGTTGCTTCTTCCCAACTATTGAAAGGTTAGTTTCCCTAATTTACTCATATTTCTAATCTTATAACTATTAATTGAGTGACAACATAAGTTTAGAATATGGTGTCACTTTTTAAGAACAATGTAAGTATATCTCAGAGTCTGAAAATAAAACTGATGATACAAAAGTTCATAAATCTGTCTGTGAATACAAAACCAGTCATAAAACTAGATAGGATGAAGTAGGAGGTCGACTCTAGAAGCATAGAGCAGCCACTACCTCGGATATGACAAGTCTCCGCCCTAATTCAGCTATCGTGTGGTGCACTCGTACTTAGATCTGCACCAAAAGGGCACAGTAGGGATGAGTACAGTCCACTTGTACCCAGTAGGTATCATAGGCCGATCAAGTAAAGTAGAAAATAAAGTATATAACATACACACTATGGGCACGTCACTGCAATCTAAAAAGATCCTAAATGGTATCCCACACCGTCTCCACTAACAGTTCTAATATAATACATATACCAAGTACAAGTACGAAAGAGAAGCGCACAATAGATAGTCATCAAATCAAACATGAAGGTACAATCACAAAGAGTGCATAATGTATGAAATGCAATGAGAATGATAATGATGATATGATACGTCTGAGGTTGAGCTAGGAGATTTCTATAATCTCAATTCATCTACAAAGATGTTCCATACTAAAATATTGATCCTCACACTTACAAAATAAATATAAATTGTTGGGTTCGGGTCAATACACATATGAAGGAAGGTTCAAACCGAAGACTAATAAATTACAAGATCAAAACTATTTTAGAAATTGTGAATAGCGAAGACTAATACATCACCTAATCTTATTTAGATTATGCGTACCTTTTTTGTCAATCTGTGTATCACATTACCTATAATACCATTGAACTCTTGCATCTTGGAGCTTTCAGGTCATAATTGTTAAGGCAAACGTGAATATAGTAGATATGGCTCATACAACTGTGGCTTCTCTTATTAGAACAATAGAATCGCTCTTGACATCCAATTCGCCGATGCAATCTCTATCCTGTGATCACAGAGAAGACTTTTCTTCTATTCATGAAAAGATTTGTTCCCTGGAAGTAGTTATAAAGAACTTTGAGAAAAACAGTGTTTCTAGGGAAATGACGGATTTTGAAGTAGAGGTAAGTGAAGTTGCAAATTCTGTTGAATACACAATTCAACTAGGAGTAACTGAAGTTGTATTGGCAAATGATGAGAATCTGAGAGAAAAGGCACAAGAGAGGCTTTTTGATAGCCTGTAACAAGTAGCAGAGGATGTTGATCGTATCTGGAAAGAGTCAACAAATATTCAAGATAAAGGCAAACAAGCATCAAAGGAATCAACGGTTCAAGAGTTTCTAAGCTCGTCAAAAGATATTCTGAATGTTGTGAACAATATGGTTGGACGTGATGATCAAAGGAAACGGTTGTTAGAAGATCTGACTAGAAGCTACTCTGATGAACCCAAAGTCATCCCGATTGTCGGGATGGGAGGCATAGGTAAAACAACCTTAGCGAACGAAGTATACAATCATGAATCAATTCTATGCCGTTTTGATGTTCGTTCCTGGGCCACTGTATCTCAACAACACAACATAAAGGAAATTTTGTTGTGCCTTCTGCAATCGACGATCAAAATGGATGACATCGTTGAGATGAAAGCTGAAGCAGAGCTAAAAGATATGCTGCAGAAAAGCTTAAAGGGAAAGAGATATTTAATTGTATTGGATGACATGTGGAAAAGTGAAGCATGGGATGCCGTGAGACTATGTTTTCCAAGTGAAAGCAAGGGAAGTGGAATATTGTTGACGACTGGTAACACTGAAGTAGCTCGTGATGCTGGGACAGAGAATCTTTCTTTGCAGATGGGCTTCATGGATCAAGATGAGAGTTGGAACCTTTTTAAAGTTGCCGCATCTACAAATGAAGCATTATCATATGAGTTTGAGACTATTGGGAAGCAAATAGCGGATGAATGTCATGGGTTACCACTAACTATTGTCGTGGTTGCTGGACTTCTCAAATCTAAAAGGGCAATAGAAGATTGGACAAGTGTTGCGAAAGATGTCAAGTCACTTTTCACAAATGATCCTGGTGAACGATCTTCACGTGTTCTTGGGTTGAGTTACAATCACTTGACTAGCGATCTAAAGACTTGTCTACTGCATTTCGGAATTTTTCCAGAAGACAGTGAGATACCAGTGAAGAATTTGATGAGATCATGGATGGCTGAGAGGTTCATGAAGTTGGAAAATGATTTGGAAAGAGAGACTGAGAAGTGTTTGCAAGAGCTTGTCGATAGATGTCTAGTCCTCATCTGCAAGAAAAGTCTAAATGGAGCAAAAATTAGATCATGTAAGGTTCATGATCTAATATATGACTTGTGCGTTAGAGAAATTCAAAGGGAGAACATTTTTATCATGAACGACATTGTGCTTGATTACCCAGATTCAGAATCTCGATATCTCGGTATGCAAAAAATGCAGCCCTTTAAACGCGTGACTGGTGATAAAATTGATTATTGTCCCCATGGTCTTTATAGGGCTCTTCTTACCCCTATACATTGTCAGTTGATAGATCATGACAACAACGATCTTTTGAAACAAACCCGTTCTATTTTCTCGTTTCATCTTAAGTATTCATTTTTTTCTAGTGTTGTCAAATCAGAGCTTATTCATTTTAAATTACTCAAAGTCTTGGAGTTGAGACACAAGATTGATAATTTCCCTCTACAGATACTAAGCCTCATCTGGTTGAGGTACCTATCATTGCTCTGCCGTACGAATTTAAAAATACCTCCAGAAATTTGCAGGTTATGGATTCTGCAGACATACAACCTTCGAGGGCGTGGTCAATCAGTTTTAATAACTTTTCCTGAGGAAATTTGGGGACTAATGCAATTAAGGTATCTTAAACTGCCCAGAATTTATTTGCCAGATTGCCCAAGTGGATCTGATGACAAAGGAAGGCACTTGGATTTTTCCAACTTACAAACTATTTCTTACTTGTCTTTGGATTGTTGCACAAAGGAGGTTATTATGAGGATTCAGAATGTCAAAGAATTAGGAATCAATGGATATGGGATTCCCTCTATTGGGCTTCTCAACAATCTTGTCCATCTGCAGCAACTTGAAACATTGAGTTTTATACTTGGTCGTACTTGGACATCATAGCTGAGTTGCCTAACCTTGAGGTGCTGAAGCTGATGGATTATGCTTGTCGTGGAGAAGAATGGCATCCAAATGTTAGGGGATTTGCTCGATTGAAGGTTTTGTTAATTGAGGATTGTTTTCTCAAGTACTGGAAAGCCACAAATGACAATTTCCCTGTTCTTGAGCGCCTCATGATTAGAAGTTGCCGAAACTTGAAAGAGATACCCATTGAGTTTGCAGATATACACACTACAGCTGATTGAGTTAAGAGAGTGTCTTCCCAAACTTGCGGAATCTGCTGCATTAATTCAGAAAGAACAAACAGAGCTCGGAAACAACCTTGTGGATGTCCGTATCTCCGATCCATGTAAGTATATATATATATATATAATATTTATCAAGGTTACACTCTATTTCTCGTTTACACAAGTCACATCATACGGTTGTTAGAAATGAAGCTTGCTAAATGTGAGCAAATTTGGTATCCATCAAATACTTAACAAACTCTAATTGTTAAATTTTACGCAGCTGTGAAAAAGAAAATTTAATATGAACTCACATTTTGAGGTGTTCTTTTTGCAATTTTCCTGTTTTTTCTTTTTTGCTTATTGCAAGATATGGTGTTACTTGTTGTGTAATTTATGTTATTTTTAGAATAATTTCAAAGACATCTCCCAAAGTTTCGCATTATAAAGTATCTCCCATCCAAAAAAAAAAAAAATTAAATTTATTTATTTCATTATAAGTAACTTTATTTTGTTTTGTTGTATTTTAGGTCTCATATTTAATGTGTTCATAATTAATTTTACAGAATTGTGAAATTTTTATTTTCTAGTTTATTGCATAATTTGGTGTAGCTTGTTTCGCATCATAACATTGATTTCTTCTTCTTCTTCTTAATACTTGTCTGTAAAAAATACTTGTCCATTTTGAAACCAATGAATAATTTACCCATTTTACACTTAGCATTAAATACGATTCATTATCCAATGTGTTTTCGAAAGTATTAGATTTATTAAATTCAAAGGGTAATATGGTTAAACTAACCCTATCATTTACTATTTCTTAACTTATGTGTCAAGTTAGTAGTGAACATCTATTGATAGACGGAGGTAGTAACAATTAGACCAAATGTGCTCACATTTAGCAAGCTTAAACTAAAGTACCAAAATTGCTCAAAAATATATTTAAGGGGCCATTTTGAACTACCCTCAAATATAAGGGATATTCTTGTTAATTTCTCGTATATTTTAAGTAGATATTTTAACCAAATTTTGTCAAGGTTATTTTTGTGAAAGAACATGGGGCAAAGATAAATAACTTTTGTGTACGACTTGACTTGTGGAAATGAGAAACAAAGTGTGACCCTGATGAATACTATATACTTACATGAATGGAACGTCCACGGGGTTGTTTCCGAGCTCTTCTTGCTCTTGTTGAATTCGTGCAGCCGATTCCCTAACTTCAGGAAGACAACTTGTTAACTCAATCAGCTGTAGTGAGTGGATTTCTGCAAACTCAATGTGTATCTCTTTTAAATAACTGCATTCTTTAAGCACAAGGCGCTCAACGATAGGAAAATTGTCATTTGTGGATCTCCAGTACTTGAGACGATTATCTTCAATTAACAAAATCTTCAATCGGTTAAATCCCCTAACATTTGGATACCATTCATCACCATCACAAGCACAATCGATTAGCTTCAGCACCTCAAGGTTAGGCAACTCAGCTATGATGTCCAAGTATGACCAATTTAGGTAAGTTCCGTACAACTTTAAGTTCTTGAGCATTGCTGGAAAAGATTTTGCACTTGCTGGAAAATGGGCATAGCAAAATATAAAACTCAATGTTTCAAGTTGCTGCAGATGGACAAGATTGTTGAGATGCCCATTAGAGTCAGGCTCATTTCCTCCACGGATTCCTAATTTTTTGACATTCTGAATCCCCATAATAACCTCCTTCGTGCAACAATGTACAGACAAGTAAGAAATAGTTTGTAAGTTTGAAAAATCCAAGTGCCTTCCTTTGTCAACAGATCCACTTGGGCAATCTGGCAAATAAATTCTGGGCATGTTAAGATGCCTTAATTGCATTAGTCCCCAAATTTGCACTGGACAATTATTGCCTTTAGATGATGGAAGTGACCCTTGAACAATGAATGTCTGCAGATTCCATAACCTGCAAATTTCTGGAGGTATGTACAAATCCCCATGGCAGAGCAATGATCGGTACCTCAACCAGATGAGGCTTAGTATCTGTAGAGGGAAATTATCAATCACTCTGTGTGTCAACTCCAACACTTTGAGTAATTTGAAATGAATAAGCTCTAATTGGAGAATATGATATGATATCTCAAGATGAAAAGAGAAAATAGAACGGGTTCGTTTCAAAAGATCGTTGTTGTCATGGACTCTCAACTGACGATGTACAGGGGTAAGAAGAGCGCTATAACGACCATAGGGACAATAATCAATTTCATCACCAGTCACACGCTTAAGGGCTGCATTTTTTGCATACTAACATGTCGACATTCTGAATCTGATATGCCAAGCACAATGTCGTTCATGATAAAAATGTTCTCCCTTTGAATTTCTCTCACGCACAGGTGATGTATTAGATCATGAACCTTACATGATCTAATTTTTGTTTCATCTCGACTTTTCTTGCTGACGAGGACTAGACATTTGTCGATAAGATCTTGCAAACACTTCCCACCCTCTCCTTCCATGTCTTTTTCCAAATTCAGGAACCCCTCAACCATCCATATCTCAGTGTCTTCTGGAAAAATTCCAAAATGCAGAAGACATGCTTTTAAATCGCTAGTCAAGCGATTGTAACTCTACCCAAGCACACGTGAACATTGTTCATCAGGATCATTTGTGACAAATGAGGCGACATCTCTGGCAACACTTTCCCAATCTTCTATTGACCTTTTAGATTTTAGAAGTCCAGCAACCACGAAAATAGTTAGTGGTAACCCGTGACATTCATCTGCGATTTGCTTCCCAACAGTCTCGAACTCATATGGTAATGCTTCACTTGAAAATGCTACACTTTTGAAAAGACTCCAACTCTCATCTTGATCCATGAAGCTCATCCTCAAAGAAAGATTCTCTATACCAGCATAATAGGCTACTTCGTTATTACGGGTGGTCAACAGTATTCGACTCCCTGCATTGTCTTCAGTTGGAAAGCATCGTCTCACGCCATCCCACACTTCACAACTCCAGATATCATCCGAGACAATTAAGTACCTCTTTCTCTTTAAACTTTTCTGCAGCATGTCTGCTAGCTCTGCTTCACCATTTGTCTTAACCGTGTCATCCATTTTGAGCGTTGATTGCAGAAGGCCCAGCAAAATTTCCTTTATGTTGTGCTGTGGAGATACAGTAGCCCAGGCACGAACATCAAAACGGCGTAGAATTGATTCATGATTGTAAACTTCTTTTGCTAAGGTTGTTTTACCTATGCCTCCCATCCCGACAATTGGGATGACTTTGGGTTCCCCAGAGTAGCTTCCAGTCAAATCTTCTAACAAGTGTTCCATTTGATCATCACGTCCAACCATATTATTGTTAACATTCAGAATATCATTTGTTGAACTTGAAAAATCATGAACCAATGATTCCTTTGATACTTGTTTGCCTTTATCTTGGATCTTTGTTGACTCTTTGCAGATACGATCCATGTCCTCTGCTACTTTTTGCAGGCTTTGACGAAACCTTCGACACGCCTTTTTGTTCTGGCTTTTATTTTCTCCCAGTACAGTTTCTGTTAGTCTCAGTTGAATTGTATATTCAACAGCATCTGCAACTTCTTTTACCTCTACTTCAAAATCCGTCATTTCCCCAGCAACATTGTTTTTCTCAAAGTTCTTGAGAAATACTTCCAGGGAACTAATCTTTTCATGAAGAGTGCAAATTTCGTCTCTGCGATCACAGGTTAGAGATTGCATTGGTGAATTGGATGTCAAGAGCGATTCTATTGTTCTCATAAGAGAAGCGATACTTGCATGAGCCATATCTACTATATTCACGTATGCCACTGCGATTATGACCTGAAAGCAGAAAGATGCAAGAGGTCAATGGCATAATCGATAACGCGAGATACACAGATTGGCAAAAAAGGCAGGCATAAGCTAAACAAGATCAGGTGATTTATTAGTCTGTTTCATGTTTGGGTCAGTTATGTTAGTACAGATGATTTTGCACTTCGATAGGATAATCTATTAATCTCTAACTCTTTGAATTTGGTTAAAGATTAGGTTAATAATAATATTTAACTGCGCCTAGGACATATAATTACCGGTTACTAATAGTCACGCTTAACAAGTTTCTGTGAAAATCTCTTAACTATTTCTTCCGACACTCAGATAGGCTCAGTCAATCGCAAAAGTGAAACGGTTTTCTTGTACCGAGGATTTATCATGTCAAATTCAGACAAACAAATTCAAATAGACCTTGGATTTCCACTGTATACTTGGAGGAAAAAGATATTTTCTTAATTTAAAAAAGAATGATCTACTTTTCTTTTAAATCCGTTTCAAAAAGAATGACTTCTTTCCTTCTTCTTTTTTTGTAATACTCTATGCTCAACGTTTCACATGCCATATTTAAGACCATACGATTAAAGAACACTTTGGAATAGGCAAAATACATAAACATGACCTTTGACTTGGTATAGGTGTGCACAAGTAGGCACTTAAACTTGTATAAAGTTCAACAAGTAGACACACACGTCCTATGTGTCATAATACACGTAGGACGCTATGTAAGACAAGAATTGGCTACGTAGGATGCCACATTGGACATATGTGACTACTTGTTCAACTTTATACAAGTTTTAAGTGTCTATTTGTGCACACCCAAAGTTGGAGGTCATAAATGTAATCTGAGTTCAAGTTAAAGGGCATGTTTATGTAGTGTGCCTTTTGATATATTTGATATAACTTTAATTTAAGACCACATGATTCAAAAGTCTTATTTGTTTTATTAAACTTCGTGCTAATTAAAAATAAGTCATTCCTTTTTAAATGGAGGGCATAATTTTTTTTCTCCAGGATGATCAGCAGTATCCTTAACAAAAAATTACAAGGTGGCAGTACGTATGCTAAGTTGTTGAGGTTGATATTCAAATGGTCTCTCAACTAACAGTTATTAACTCACAAAGATGAGAAATTAAGGGAATTCAGAAAGAAAGTTGGGAAGAAGCAACTGATCACTGCAACAAAATACTATAAAAAACACAAATATGAGTATATAAAAACAAAAAGATATAGTAGCAAGTAATCAAAGATTAAAATCAAGAGAAAAATGACATACCCCTCTGAGTGGCTAACAAAGTGTTTGCCTTTTGATAAATAGGGATGATAACTTCAATTATTGTTGAATGTGGGGAAGTACATTTATCTATTAAAATGGAACAACACATCAACTAGTTTTTTAAGATTAAAAGTTATTAAAAGATGATAATGTAGATACATACCAGATACATACCTTTATTATATTTTAAAAATAAAGAACACTTTTATTGTCGTGCTTTCTTTATTAGTTGTCGTGTTTTCTTCACTATCATTTTTCCTTTTTTTTTATTACTAATTTGATTTATTGCATTTGAGCGAGGGTGATCGAAAACAATCTCTCTACCTCCATGAGGCACTGGCAAAGATCTTCATTGTTGTGGAAGAAGACCGGGTAGAGTGCTATTATTGCACAACTACTACCCCAAAATAAAAGCCGCTAAAAATAGTAAAAGAGAAAAACCGCTAAAAATAGTAAAAGAGGAAAAATAAAAAGAACATTGCATTTACGAGGTTCGGTAAAAATATTTTACCTACGTCCTCGGACACAACTAACCAAATTTTATTCCACTCCAAAGATACAAGTGAAACATTACAAAAGAAAGAAAATACTCAAAATGCCTTAAGAAGATGAGAAGGCAATTGTGAGAGGTATATTTTAAAACTAAAACATTTGGGTTCCTTTTATAGGGAGGAAGGAACCCCCACTTTTCCTCACATCCGATGTGGGATATTTCCCACTTTCAACAAATCTCCACCTTGGGATATCCACATCTTCAATTCTCTCTCGTGAAAAATTTCATTTGTTTCTACAACTTTTGAACTTCAATGTTCAACAATGTTGATCAAGTCTAAATATGTCCAAACTTGATCGCAGTCACCACTTTAGTTAGCATATCAGCAAGATTATCTGTAGTCTTGATTTTCTGCACTGTGACTCCACCTTCTTCTATTATTTCTCGTATGAAGTGATACCGAACGTCAATGTGCTTCGTTCTTGCATGATAGACTTGGTTTTTTCGCTAATTGAATAGCTCTTTGACTATCACAAAATATTGTAATAGTTTCTTGTCTGATCCCAAGTTCCTTATGCAATCCTTGAAGCCAAATTGCATCCTTCACAACCTCTGTAATAGCCATGTACTCTGCCTCAGTTGTAGACAAAGTGACTGTTGGCTGTAAAGTAGACTTCCAACTAACTGGTGTTTTTGCAAAAGTAAACACATAACCAGTAGTTGACCTTCATTTGTCCAGATCACCTGTATAATCAGAGTCGCAATATCCAACTACACACGAATTTTCTTCCTGCTCAAAAACTAACCCAACATCCACGGTATTACGAATATACCTCAAAATCCATTTCACAGCTTGCCAGTGTTCTCTTCCTGGATTATGCATATATCTAGTCACAATCCCAACAGCATGTGAAATGTCAGGTCTTGTGCAAACCATTGCATACATCAAGCTACCAACAACACTTGCATATGGTACCCTTTACAAGTATTCTCTTTTGACTTCATTCTTTGGCGACATATCAACACTAAGCTTAAAATAGGGATCCAATGGAGTGCTAACTGGTTTTGGTTTTTCATCCATACCAAATCGATCTAGCACCCTCTTCAAGTATTATTTCTGAGATAAACAAAGTTTCTTTGAATGTCTATCCCTTGTTATCTCCATGCCAAGAATCTTCTTTGCATCTCCCAAATCCTTTATCTCAAACTCTTTACTTAGTTGAACCTTCAGCTTCTTAATTTCTGCCAAATTCTTGGAAGCTATCAACATATCATCAACGTAAAGGAGAAGATATATAAAGGAACCATCCTTAAGCTTGCATAAATACACACAATGATCGTATTTGCTTCTCACGTACTTCGGCCGCAACATAAACTTGTCAAATCTTTTGTACCATTGTCTAGGAGATTGTTTCAATCGGTACAATGATTTTTCAAGTTTGCACACCATGTTTTCTTTCCCTGCAACTTTGAATCCTTCAGGCTGAGTTATGTAGATTTCCTCTTCCAAATCACCATGTAAAAACACTGTTTTTACATCCATCTGAACTAGTTCCAAATCCAACTGCGCTACCAAAGCCAACATGATTCTAATGGAAGAATGTTTTACAACCGGAGAAAACACTTCATTGTAATCAATTCCTTTCTTCTGAGCATATCCCTTGGCCACCAATCTTGCTTTGTAGCGAACATCATTTCGGTCAGAAATCCTTGTTTCTTTGCATATACCCACTTGCACCCAATATCTTTCTTGCCTTCTGGGTGGTTGGCCAGATTCCACGTATTGTTTTGATGAAGGGACTCCATTTCCTAATTCATTGCAACCTTCCACTTATTTCTTTTCAACTTTGGATAGATTCTTTATAAGAGGTAGGAGTATCGTCCATTATGATTGAGGTTGCACATTCCATCGTCTCTATGAGACGCATAGGCTTCTTTATTGTTCTTTTGTTTTTTTGGGTTACTATTGACTCAAGTTGCTGTTCAGGTTCTTGAGTTGGAATCTGCGTCTCAACTGGCTCTGCTTCCAAATCATCATTTGTTTCTTCATCTGCCTTTTGTGGAGGAAAAATAAATTTTCCCTTAAACTCCACCTGCTTTAAAGAACTATTAGTTACTCCATCTGCATTGTTAAGAAATAAACACAATTCCACATCGAAGAAATAGAGGGAACATGTCCAATTTTTAAAGTGTCACCCAACTCCACTAGTATGAGGCCTTTAGGGAGGTGCCCAAAAACAAATTCGTGAGGGCTTGGCCCAAAGCGGACAATATCATATTAGTGTAGTGTTTGGATGTGGTTACACGCTGTACCAACAAGTGGTATCAGAGCCCAGGTTCGGGTGTGTCTGTCACGACCCGAACCGAGGCCCAGGCCGTGACTAGTATCACGAACCGTGAAAGCCCGAAACACCCTTCTTTATCTGATAATCAAGCATAACATTCATGTAATAGAAGATAATGCGGAAATATAAGTAACAACAGAACTATGGTCATAATTCTAATATAAATCAATAGTGTAAAATGAAATCCAACTCCATCTATCAACACCTGGAAACCGTCTGTGAAATCTCTACTACATGACAAAGATATCAACTGTCTGAAAACTGGGATAAGGCCCCAGGTAGACCAAAACCATACTTAATAATGAATGTCTAAGAGGCTAGGCCTTCTGAAGCAAAGAAGGCTCACCAACTAAACACTGCAAACTTTGTCTGAAGACTCTACTGAGTATCTGGACCCCTAGACTGTGCCTCAGAACCTGAACGGAGGGGGGGTCAGCACAAATGTACTGGCATGCAGAGTAATCCAAAAACAAGTAATGATTTTTATACAAAATAAATGAGAGTCGTCATAAAACATATTATTGCAAAATAGTTCAAAACGACATGGGCATAGTATAATGATTTTTCAACAACAATGCAACACTATTGATTTGGAACCCAATCTCCAACCTCAAACTCTAACTCTCTCCTTCTAACATCGGCATAGGATTTCTGATGACTCTGAGTTGTCTTAAGTCGTTCTCTAATAAGCTTCATATCTTTAATTGCCTAGTGAACAAGATCAGGCCCAAATATCTGTATCTCACCTACTTCATACCATCCTATTGGAGACCTACATCTCCTCCCATACAATGCCTCGATAGGTGCCATCTTAATACTGGAATGAAAGCTATTATTATACGCGAACTCGATTAGTGGCAAGTGCTCCACCCAACTACCTTTAAAATCAATCACACAAGCCCTTAACATGTCCTCAAGGGTTTGAATAGTGCGCTCAGCTTGACCATCAGTCTGAGGGTGGAATGTGGTACTTAGATTTACCTGGGTACCTAAACCCTTCTAAAAAGATCTCCAAAATTGAGAAGAAAATTATGTACCTCGATCTGATATGATGGACACAGGTTCCCCATGCAAACGAACTATTTCTGCAATGAAGAGCTTAGCATAATCTTCTCCCAAAAAGTTATTCCTGACAGGTAAAAAGTGAGTTGTCTTAGTCAGCCTGTCTACAATCACCCAAATGGAATCATACTGGTTTCGGGACTTCAAAAGTCCTGTAATGAAGTCCATATTGATCATTTCCCACTTCCAAAAAGGCAAAGCTATCTCCTGTACCTCCTGGCCTCATAATCTTTCAAAAGTTCCAACCATCGCCTCTGCCTGAGATTTAATTCTTTCTGCGAGAAAACATACTGCAAACTTTTTTGGTCAGTAAATATATCAACATGCACACCATACAAATAATGCCGCCAGATCTTAAGTGCAAACACCAAAGTCTCTAACTCCAAATCATGAGTAAGGTAGTTCCGCTCGTGCACCTTTAATTGCCTAGATGCATAAGCTACTACCTTAACATTCTACATAAGTACACAACCAAGTCCCACTCGGGACGCATCACAATATACCAAAAAACTATCTACACCGTCGGGAAGAGTCAAAATAGGAACAGTGGTCAGCTTGTCTTTCCACTTCTCAAAACTATTTTCACACGAATCAGACCATACAAACTTCAGCTTTTTCTGAGTCAATTTAGTGAGCGGAGCAGCTATGGAGGAAAAATTCTTTACAAACCTTTTGTAATAACCTGCCAAACCCAAGAAACTCCGAATGTCGGTTGGAGTCGTGGGTCTGGGCCATTTTCTCACTGCCTCAATCTTTTGGGGATCCACTCTAATCCCGTCACTAGACACAATATGTCCCAAGAAAGCCATAGCAATTAGCCAGAATTCATACTTGGAGAACTTAGCATACAACTGATGATCCTTAAGGGTCTGAAGGATAATTCGGAGGTGATTGGCATGGTCCTCCTTACTTTTGGAATAGATCAGAATATCGTCAATAAACACTATAACGAACAAGTCTAGAAACTGGCGGAACACCCTATTCATAAGGTCCATAAAGGCTACAGGGGTATTAGTCAACCCGAAGGACATGACTAAGATCTCATAGTGACCATATCGGGTTTGGAAGGCTAATTTGGGGATGTCTGATTGACATGAGTCAAATGGCCACCTTATCTTTTGATGACATCTTTGAATGCCAACACGTAAAGGCTCAAGACTTGGTCACCCCAATAGCACAAGGATACGCAAGGAAGGATCATTTTGAGCATGACTTAAAGCAATCTTGTGTGTGGAAGGTTGGTTGATTGCTTACATTGATGCTAACCTGAGAACCACAAGCCTTGAAGTATGAACCATACTCGGTTTTTGAGAGAATTGAAAAGGAGCCATTCATTCAAGTTATAACACACCTTGGTTGCCCCTTCATTAAGGGTATTTTATACATTACATATGGTTTATTTACACACCATGGCAGCCCCTCTCATTAAGGGAAAAGTGGTCATTTTATCTTCATTTATAATATATTATAAATAGGCCCCTTTAGTCTTATTTTCACTAGTTTTTGGAAGATTGAAAAATTGAAACACAAATTCTCTCTCTTGAGAGTAGAACACTTTAGGTAATCTTAGTTTAGGGCTTGGAAAAGCTAATATTGATCTTTGCTTGGAAACAGTGAATCTTGAGGTGAGTTGATTCCCTTGGCAGTCACCGAAAGAGTATGGTTTGGATTATTACATTCATTAGGGGGTTTTGAGTTTAATACACTCTTTAGTTCTTAATATTGTAATAATCTTGGTCTCACTATCTATCCTTTACTTTTGTTGTTGTTAGCTTGTGTAGTGGACTGTTTTGGGTCCTTTATTGAATCCGAAACTTGTGTTATTGTTGTTCATCTTGTTCATCATGTTTTTTAGCTGTTTTTTTGGTGATATATACATCATTGTATATTGTATTCTTCTTGTTAATAGCGAATCCGAGAGTGGTCTCCAAAAAGGTCCTCGGATCCTTAAGATTTGCGGACTGTTTTGGAGTTGTTTCGTGTTGTCCTTGTTTGTCTCGTATCATTTGGTATCAAATCATGGCTTGATCTTGTTCTCACAAGATCAATCTTGGGCTTGTTAGTTAAAAAAAAAAAAAATTGTTAAAAAAAAAAGTTGAAATCTGAAAATTTCAGAAAAATAGCAATCTGTCCATTTTGTGTTCTTGACCGAAAATTGTGTTCTTGTTGTGTATTGGCCAATATTTTTACTTTTATTTGTTGTCTCTAAGTGTTAGTTTTGTTCCTCACTAACACGTTGAGCCTATATCTTAGATTTGAGCTTGAAATGTTGATGTTGTTAATGTGAACAAAGTGTTGCCGATTGTTGTTGGTATTGTTGTTGCGGGTTCGAGACTTGAACGTGTGATGTGTTGTTGGTTCAAGTTTTAAAAGTGTATTGTGGAGATTGTGTTGTGGAATTTAAGCTTGGGAAGTTGTTGTTGTTGTTTGGGAGGTCCAACTTGAACCTTAGAACTTCAAGACTCAAAGTTTGTGTTCTTGGTGTTCTTGGTGTTCTTCACCATCTCCATCAATTGTTGATAAAAAAGTGGTTGTTGATCTTAGAAGTTGAAGAAAAAAAGGGTGTATTGTGTTAGTCTTGAAAGACATAAATCCAAGTTTCAAGGTGTAGTATTTGTGACTCAAAGACTTTTCCTACACACTAAAGACTTTACATCACTTCTCAACCACTTTCCCATGAAACAAGGGTCCATGTTTTAAGGAGAAGTACAAGAAAAAGTCAAGTCTGGAAAATTGAAAAAGGCTCCAAGACTTATTTTCCCTCCTAAAACAAATTCCACCAATCTAAATTAATTTTTGACCATGACTTGAACCTTTGAGAATAACCACTTGATAAAACCGACCCAATACGTGGCTACCACATCATCACTGCTACTGTTCATGCAATATTTTTGAGCTCAAATTTTAGATTCTTAGTTTCATCTTTTTGTTTCATTAGTTTCATGTCTTGATTCTAGAATTAATTAACAACTAGTAATCACCTACTTAGTTGTAGATTAATTATTGAATCCATTTCTTCGTGTCTTCGTTATTTGTATGCTTTTCTCATTTTTAAATCGTAGTAACTTCTCTGTTTCAAGTTCGTAACTAAATTTTGTTTTGTTTCTTGAGTCGATCAAGCAAGAATCCATTCCGGCCTCCAAGTAGAATTGACATCTTATTGACTACCGGTTTATAAGCAACTTTCAATATTTGCCGCTCCAATTGTGAGGATCACAAAAGTGAGTGAATACGAGTGTTGGTGAGGAGGTTTTACTACTAATCTTTTTTGTTCATTTTGTAGGTTCAAAAGATGATATAAGGGGAATATGTCTTCGATAGCCGGGGATTATTGTGACTACAACATAGGAGACTATGGTTGTAGTGAAGGGTTTTATGGGTACGAAGTTGAGGGAGATTGCAGAGGCTATGAAAATAGCCATGATCGAAACTTGGGCAGATTTGAAAGTTACTGTTTTGAGGAAGAAAATGAGGTGAATAAAGTACCTTGTGCTTATGGTGACTTTGGAGATGATATAGGACCTCGTGATGGATCATAAGATAACATTGGGGTATGAGAGGAGTCTTACAATTCTCACTCCGAACCTAGATTTGTGTTAGGTATAGACCTTTCATTCGAAAAACTTATGAGACATATTATGAGAGTACATGTGAGGAGTGTGAATATTTATATTCTCAATCTTGTAGTACTTCTTATCAAGGTCGATATAGTGTGAATGGTTATACAAGCTATAGTGGAGGTTGTCCAATGAGAAGAAGAGGGTATGCATCTCCAAGACCAAGGGGTACTCGTATGCCTTACAATGTTAATCCAAGAAGGAGTGTACACTCTGGAAAGGTGAACATTTGTGGGATAACGGGATTCCTCGTTGTGTTAAATGATAGGTACTATAGAAACTACATCGTTCCATCCATGGTTGACTACTTGGGGTTGTTTTGCGACCCTTTACTTATTCCATACTTATTGGACGGGTTCAAGGTTACCGAGAGGGTAAAAGTTATCTTCTCCCAATATGAATACCATGAGGAGGTGTGGTACAATATTCTTCCCTTGGCCTACGGTCATGTATACTTAGGCGTCGATTGGTTTGCAAAACATCAAGTTCCTAACGTGGAAAATTGGCCTAATATTCTAAGAGACCAATGGGGAAATCGCCTCATGACTTACTTGCTGCCCAAGCCGCGAAGAGAAATGCCTACCTACTCTAATCCAAATAATTATGAGAGACAAAAGATTGAGAGGAGTAAGGAAGTGCACGGTGGTAATCCGAGAGTGAAAAAAGAAGAGGTTGTGTGGAGCGAAGTGAGGACATTGCCACCAAGCTGTGCTAACATTGGTTGTCTTTCTATTTCTAAGGACATTTGTGTAGGTACCAACATGGAAAGCGAAGATGAACAATGCCAAAAGGAAGTTGCTTCCCAAGATTTTGGAGGACCTTCACACCATGACAAAGAAGAATTTACTCAAGGACTTCTAGGTAAATTAGCTAACTCTTACACTTTTGTGTATATGAATGATAATTGTGTGGCTAGTAGCCCATTGAGTGTGAGTTGTCTCTTGCCTATATGTGAGTCTATTTTTTCTTTTCCACTTGATGATCATGTACATGTTGTGAGTTTAGATACACTAGTTGATCCTATTGATGACCGAATCGACTCTTCTTGTAAGATCGATTTATGTCCACATAGTGTTGAAACTATTATGTTGAATGAAGGTACATTATCTTCTGAAATTTGTGTTGATCAACTTATGTGTGAAAATTACCCACCACTTGAGGATGTGTATAATGTAATTAATGAACCTCAAGTGTGTGATGATGTTGAAAATGTTGATCAAAGGAATAGGAGTGAACTCGAGAGCTATTCTTGGGATAATCTTGCACTTGAAATCTCTTTGAAACTCGATATTGATCTTTTAGAGAGTTATGAACGTATTTGTTCCGAATCTGCCCGTGAAATAGATCATGCTCTCTTTAGGTATAATGTTTTGTTTGAAGATGATATAACCACTCCTAATGAACCTAGTGGTGAAAATGATAGTATAGCTTGCCTTAGAAGCTATAGTCGATATGCTAACCCACTATGGCATGACAACATTTCTACTAAAGATGGAAATCACTTCTTGGAAGATGAAAGTACTCTTAAGGGTAAGGGATGTGTAGTCTTGGAAACTACTTCTCCTTCAACTTTGTTTTATTTTATTGTTGAGAGTACTCATGGTGAGGATTGTGAAACTAGTAGTGAGTACACACATGAGGGAACCTTAGTAGAAGCTAACTTGAGTGATACCTTTCTCTACTCTCTATTTGCTTTGGATAATATGTATGCTATTGTAGAGAGTACGCCATTTAGTTTGGGTAGAGACCACGGGAAAGGGGAGTGTTGTCTAGACCCATGTCTATGTCCACTCTTCCCGTTTGACCCCGGTGCCAAATATGGATTTTAGGATGATGGGGCACCCAACTTGTTGCTTGGTTTACATGAAAAGCTAAGTATCACTTTTGGTAAATTCCATAACCAAATCCTTTGTGCATTTTTCATTAATTATTTAATATTTAGTTCAAGGGATCCTTGGTTATATTCTAAATATGTACAACCTTAGAATGTTGAGGTGATTTGTCGTGCTAACCCTAACCCTCTTTCCATGAGGAGTTTGTATTTGTGTGTCCTTTCTTTGGTTTTGCCAGGTTTGGATTCGAGGTCGAATCATTTTCAAGATGGGGAGGATGATATGAGTCAAATGGCCACCTTAGCTTTGGATGACATCTTTGAAGGCCAACACGTAAAAGCTCAAGACTTGGTCACCCCGAGAGCACAAGGATACGCAAGGAAGGATCATTTTGAGCATGACTTAAAGCAATCTCATGTGTGGAAGGTTGCTTGGTTGCTTACATTGATGCTAACCCGAGAACCACAAGCCTTGAAGTATGAACCATACTCAGTTTTTGAGAGCATTGAAAAGGCGCCATTCATTCAAGTTATAACATACCTTGGTTGCCCCTTCATTAAGGGTATTTTATATATTACATATGGTGTATTTACATACCATGGCAGCCCCTCTCATTAAGGTCAAAGTGGTCTTTTTATCTTCATTTGTAATATATTATAAATAGGCCCCTTTAGTCTTATTTTCACTAGTTTTTGGAAGATTGAAAGATGGAAAGATTGAAACACAAATCCTCTCTCTTGAGAGTAGAACACTTTAGGTAATCTTAGTTTAGGGCTTGGAAAAGCTAATATTGATCTTTGCTTGGAAACAGTGAATCTTGAGGTGAGTTGATTCCCTTGGCAGTCACCGAAAGAGTATGGTTTGGATTATTACATTCATTAGGGGTTTTTGAGTTTAATACACTCTTTAGTTCTTAATATTGTAATAATCTTGGTCTCACTATCTATCCTTTACTTTTGTTGTTGTTAGCTTGTGTAGTGGACTGTTTTGGGTCCTTTATTGAATCCGAAACTTGTGTTATTGTTGTTCATCTTGTTCATCACGTTTTGTAGCTGTTTTTTGGTGATATATACATCATTGTATATTGTATTCTTCTTGTTGATAGCGAATTCTAGAGTGGTCTCCAAAAAGGTCCTCGGATCCTTAAGATTTGCGGAATGTTTTGGAGTTGTTTCGTGTTCTCCTTGTTTGTCTCGTATCACTGATTCCCTAACTTTCAACTGATGATAGCCCGAACAAAAGTCTATTTTCAAAAAACATTTAGCACCCTGAAGCTGGTCAAACAGATCATCAATTCTAGGAACAGGATATTTGCTTTTAATAGTGACCTTATTCAACAGGCGGTAGTCTATGCACATACGAAGGGAACCGTCTTTCTTTCGCACGAAAAGTACAGGTGCACCCCAGGGGGAAACAGTAGGACGTATAAAACCTTTGTCTAAAAGGTATGCTAGCTATTCTTTCAACTCTATCAATTCTGCAGGAGCCATTCTATATGGCTGAAGAGAAATAGGACGGGTATCTGGAAACACGTCAATACCAAAATATATCTCCCTATCAGGTGGAATTCCTGGGAGATCATCGGGAAAGACTTCTGGAAATTCATTTATCACAGGGACAGAATGAAGAGGAGGACTCTCAGCGCTAGAATCTATAACCCGAATAAGATGATACAAGAAACCTTTAGAAATAAGTCTACAGGCTCTGAGATAGGATATGAAGTACCCTCTAGATGCTAAAGAATGCCTTTCCCATTCTATAACTGGCTCATTCGAAAATGAAAAAGTGACTCTTCAGGTTCTATAATCTAGTGTGGCATAATACGAATGGAGCCAGTCCATCCCTAACATAGCATCAAAAGCAACCATATCAAGTTCTATGAGGTCTGCCACAGTCTCTCGGCTAAAAATAGACACAACATAATTTCTATACACCCTTCTAGCAATAACAGAATCACCCACCGGAGTGGAAACAGAGAAAGGTTCAGAAATCACTTCGGGCTCAAACCCAAAACCAACCGCCACATACAAGGTCACATAATATAAGGTAGATCCAGGATCAAGCAACACATAAACATCACGGGAAAAGATTTGTAACATACCGGTGACAACATTTGGTGAAGTTTCTTCCTCCTGGCGGTTAGTCAAAGCGTATAACCGGTTGCGACCACTCTCGATAGCTGAAGGGGCGCCCTTAGGGGGAGGATCCATTGAGGCGGATTGGGACTTATCACCCCCCGCATTCCCTCCAGCAGAAGGGCAATCTCTCTGAAGGTGACCCACTTTGCCACAAGAATAAAAATTTCTCCTCTCAAAATAACACTTCCCTGGGTGATTCTTTCCGGAAGTCTCACACCGTGGAAAAGTACGATGTTGTTGAGCCACACTGCCCTGCGACTGAGTATCTGAAGCTCTAGATCCATGGTGAGTCTGAAAACTCTGAGATTGTCTGTCTGTCGGTGGTTTGGGCACTGGCCGCTGACTATGCATTAATCCAAAACTTCTTCTTCTTCGACTATTTATTACCCCAGTTACCACTTTGCGAAATCCATGTCCCTATTGAGCATTGCCCCTTGACACTCAAGTGTTAAGTCATCGGAAAGGCCAGATGCAAACTTCCTCATTTGGGCTCTTATGTTTCTAGTCATCTCTGGTGCAAAGCGAGCAAGCTAATTAAATTTCAGAGTGTACTCTTGGACACTGATTTTTCCTTGTTTCAGATTCATGAATTCTTCAGACTTGGCTTCCCTCAACTCTAGAGGAAAGAACCTGTCAAGTAAAGCTTCTACAAACTCATCCCAAACTGTGGGCTCAGCATTATCCCCTTTCGCATTCTCCCACTCATTAGACCACTGGTTTGCAACATCTTTAAGCCGGTATGTTGCTAGCTCTACTCCTTCCACCTGATCAACATGAATTACTCTGAAAATCTTCTCCATTTCATCTACAAACTTCTATGGATCTTCTTCTACCTTAGTGCCCGTGAATTTGGGAGGATTCATCCTCATGAATTTGCCCACACGAGTAGATTCAGAAGTAACAGATGCAGACCCAGTATCTTCTGACCGCTGAGTCTGCACAGCCACCAACTGTGCTAGCATATGAATAGATTGCCTGAACTCTGCGTTTGATATATTCCCCTAAGAAGTCGGGGGACGGTTCACATTAGTCCTCGAAGCTCGAGGGGGGCTGGTCGGGACTCCCGGAGTAGGGACGGGCTCAAGTGTATATGCTCTATTACGTCTCCTCATCCCATGAGTGGGACAGACCTCATCTGACTGAGCATTCTGATCAATAACACGACGTAGAGGCATAGTTATTTTTCTGAACTATGAGAGATCATTGATTAAAGGACAGATTAGACTCCAAAGCACGAACTAAATTACAAAGAGGGGAAATATTCATAAACGCCTAGTAGCCCCCTGCTTATAAGTGTGACGCGCTACACACCCATAAATAAGACTTTACCCGATGTGATTTCATAGACACCTTGGGACCATGGACCGTGCTCTGATACCAAGTTTGTCACGACCCAAACCGAGGCCCAAGCCATGACGAGTATCCCAAACTGTGAAGTCCTGGAACACCCTTCTCTATCTGATAATTATGCTCAACATTCATGTAATAGAATATAATGTGGAAATATAAGTAACAACAGAACCATGGTCATAAGTCTAATATAAATCAATAGTGGAAAATGGAATCCAACTCCATCTATCAACACATGAAAACCGTCTGTGAAATCTCTACTACATGACTAAGACATCAACTATCTGAAAACTGGTACAAGGCCCCCAGTAGACCAAAACCATACTAAATAATGAATGTCTAAGAGGCTAGGCCTTCCGAAGAAAAGAAGGCTCACCAACTGAACTCTAAGAACTTTGTCTGAAGACTCTACTGAGTATCTGGACCCCTAGACTCTGCCTCAGAACTTGAAAGAAGGGGGGAGGGGTTAGCACAAATGTACTGGCACGCAGAGTAATCCAAAAACAAGTAGTGATTTTTATACAAAATAAATGAGAGCCGTCATAAAACATATTATTGCAAAATAGTTCAAAATGACATGGGCATAGTATAATGATTTTTCAACAACAATGCAACACTGCTGAGCTAGGTGGTACACCCTAAATTTTCACAAACTATTAAATCCTGATTGCCGTCAAGACCTGAGTATCAGTGAAAAAAAAAGAACACATAAGATCACACAGCAGGGTGCCTTCATCCCAATCAAATTTGTGTGTCAGGGTTGGGTTCAAGATCACAAAGCAGGGATCCTAACCACTTGTCTCGAATAGGGAAGACACAATATTAGGTACACAAGATCACACAGCATGGTACCAAGTTTCCCGTGTCGGCAATCCACGGTTTCCAGCATAGAGTCATTTGGCTCGTGCTTTCTCCGGGTAACCACCTATCTCACATAAAATAAATCACATATCATACTCTATGGGGTATCATCATACCCGACTTGCATGTCATCGGTATCACATCAATTCTTCAACTTCTCATGTCATTTACATCATGCACATACATAAGACTTTCACCCATAACAATACATGCATAATGATTTCTCAACATATAATAGTTCAAGAAGTTTTATCATTTATGTGTAACATCATATCAATTGCAAAACTTCTGCTCTCAATAGTTTAACATAAGTATAATATGGGGTATAACACATTATCATGGGGGATTTAAAGAATTCACAATTCATACACATCACACCCTTTTGAAGTTTGGATCACGTGTTCACAATTCAACCGTTAGAATACATTCAACCAAACAACCCCCTGATATTTCAATATTTCTTTCAAAATCATATCTCAAAATATGTTATTGATAGCAAATGAAAACCCCACTTGTAAAAGCATATATATGCTTGTATAATTTTAAATCCTTGCATAAATTCTTTTCAAAACATGCCCATGAAATTTAGCACAACCCCATGTACATCTATATACGAAATTAGCGGGTGTTTCTTGAAGCCTACGATCTGGGGATTCCAAATCTCCAATTTGTTTTGAATTCCCAAGGTTGAATCTTGAGTTACTTGAGATTGTTGTTTGAAGCCCTAGAGAGAGTTCTTGATACTTTTGGTGAAAAATAGGGTTATGTTGCTCAAACATACCCTAAATCTATTGTTTGAACGTTTTAAGGGGTTTGGGAAAAGTCAAGAATACCCCGATTAAGTTCTGTACGATGCTGAAAATAAATTAAACTAGAAGCCAATTTAACGGGCCACCGCAATGCGCCACTATCGCGGTAGGTTGCTGGAAAAGCACAAATGGGAATTTGATGACCTCCGCGATGTGGAGCCATCGCATTGTCCCACTGGATGGGACGTGGAACTTCTCCGCGATGTGACACTCTCGCAGAGTCCCACTGGAATTTGACAATTGTAAATTAAGCCCTCCCCGCGACGTGCCAAAAGCTAGAATGGCGGTGATTTACGACTAGAACTTAAATTAGCCATAACTTCTTGCCCGGTCATCCGATTTAGGCAAATCTTACATCGTTGGAAAGCTAATTCAGTCATCTACGAAATGAGAAGTTGAAATCTAAGTAATTCCACAAGAATTAGATATAAATTATTCTAGAAGCTAAGGCTTGGTATTTTAGGGATGAAATTTAGCTAGGAAAAACTTTGGGGGGTTACAGTGTCGGAGTAGTGGACTGCGTGAAGTTTTCAGTGTGACAATAAGACTGGAGATTTGCAGGTGGTTCCTTGTGTCAAAATTCTTCTTGGCGAGAGTAGTGGTCAGGCGGCGTGTCTCGTTGGGTGATAACGGTGGTACAAGATGTTTGGTAGATGATGTGAAGTGACCTAGTAGTTGATATCTACGGTTGATGCCTTGTGTCGAAAGTCTTCTTGAAAAGTGGTGGTCAAGCGGCGTGTCCCACTGGTTGGTGGTGGTGGTACAAGTTACGTGTCCCCTTCAAATGGATTACCGCTGAAGGCGAGGTCACAAGTGGTGTGGTCATGAATTGATTGGAGATCTGCAGGTGGTGCCTTGTGTCAAAAGTCTTCCTGGCGAGAATGGTGGTCAGGCGACGTGTCCCGTTGGGTGATTGTTGACACCTAATTTTTGCCCTCCATAACCAAGTTTAATTTCGAGCTTCTTCGGTTTTTAATAAAATCAAAATATTTATTTTGTCTGAATAGAAACTTTTCAAAAAATATACATCTGGGAAGTTTGTCATTTTAAGTAGCGATTGTATATTGTCATAGTCAATTATACGAAATTTATAATTTTTCTACTCAAATAATTTATTTTACAAAATATCATATTTTAATCAAGGCTAATCTTGAAAATAAATTCAAAAGATTGAAAATCTTGATTCAAATATGTCTTTATTTCTCAAAATAATTTATTTGGAAAAAATATGTATTTGATTTTTATTAAATGAAAAAGTCCAGGATTAAATAAGGTATTAATTCGTATCGAATTTTGATTCAATTTAGTCAAATTATTAAATTTGATCCTAATTGAAATTAATTGGTCATATTTGCAATGCAGTGAACCAATCTAATTTTTAATTGGATCGAAATATTAACTAATTTTGGCCCATTTTTTTTTTTAAATTAGACTACAAGCAGCAGCCCAAACCATCCCAGCTGAGGCCCAACATGCACTCCAACCCATTAAAACCCATCTAACCCTCTCAACAGCCCAATACATACCACCTGCGACCCGGTCCGGCTCAATTTCCTTTATCGCTTATTTCTTTCTTCTTCAAACTAAGGGAAAAACAAAAAGAGCAGTAGAAGCGTACAAGCAGAAGCAAAAATCCCACAGCACAACTTCATCAACCCTTCTCGAACCGACCCGTAACCTGCACGTCCTTAGCCCTCACCACGCGTCCCACGCAAACTCGTTCGTGAAAGCCTAGAAGCTTCCGAAAATTGGTGAGTTGGCTTCTCCAACGAATCAATTCCGAAAATTTCGGGTACCATGGTATGAATTCGTACCTATCTGGTTGATTTTCATTGGTTTGGGGAACGTTTTGATATTCCCAATTTGTTATTGGTCCACCCATTTCGATTTGAGAAGAAAAATCCAAAAGGGAGTACCATTTTTACGGATGAAGAAAAACCAAAAGAAAAGGGGAATGGAAATTTTGAATTTCAAAATCTCCTTCAAAAATCCCCGATTTACCCCCCAATTCGTCTTCTATATAAAGACCCTTGGGGTCACAGTTTAGGAGGTCGGAAAAATTGAAGGTTGGAGGAGGGTTAGAAACCTTAGGGTTTGAAAATTGTTTGAAGAAATTAGGTCGAGAATTTTTCTCTTTGTTTCGAGAGTTTTTGTTCTAGGGTTATGAATTGGGGAATTTTTCCTTTTCTTTCCCTCCTAGGTTCTCTGTGAGGAGTTCTCCAAAAATCTGAAAAGCGAGAAAATTTCAGGGCTCGAAGTAGGAGGGTTCGAAACATCTAGGGTGTAGAAATCTGAGGAGAGAAGAATTTTTATCACTGTTTAGGGGATCTTCTTGATTCTTTTCTTTCTCTTCTGGAGTTGGAAATTCTTTGGGAAAAATTCTAAGTGGTGGTGGTTGCGATCTTGACAAAAATTCGAGTCCCGTTTGCTGCCACGAAACAGGTAACTCCCCGTTCCATTGAATTTCGTTCATTTCTGCTTCATCTCAATCTTCTCTAGTTATAAGTTTTATAGCGATACTGCTTGCTAGGTTGTCTGTTGTTGGAAGTTTTGAAGACTGTAGGTTGTTGTCTTAACAAAAAACAAAAAAACATTATTGATTGATTTTTGATCGAATATTCTCAGGTTTGTGTAACCACTTAAGGTTTGTGCAGCTGACCTCGTTAAAGTGTCGTGACTTAATAGTCTTCAGGTTGATAATATGTGGTTTTAGCTGACTTTATGTCAAATTTCATGTTTTGATGGTTTTCGTTTTCGGATTGATGTATTCGGTTGTAGCTTTGATCTTATTCAATAGTTCGAACTAAGGGTATTTTGTGCGTATTTGACGTCATCTTGTTTGTCGTCATTAGTTGATGTTGTTGAACTGGTAGTGTCATTAACCAGACTTCCTCTTGAGTCTTTGGCTTCTTCTATGACAAAGAACACGAGGATATGTCTGATAAAAGTAGTGAATCCCATGATTCCTCGATGATCGTTTTGACTGTTAAACTCATTTTAAGTTTGTCAAAAGAGGATGAGGTTGATATTTGTGCCCATCCATCTCCCTTTTGGCTTTATTTTGTTTCTTGAACTTGTTGCCAATATTGAGTTTGTCAAAAGAGGATGAGGTTGATATTTGTGCCCATCCATCTCCCTTTTGGCTTTATTTTGTTTCTTGAACTCGTTGCCAATATGTGGTCGGGATAGGGAGACGGATGCGCTAGTTGCGAATTTGGAGTAAGTCTCTTTAAAGAAAATAGTCCAATTTTGTTTTCTTTACGGGAACGGAGTGTCACAGTTTTTGGTTTCTTTGAATATCTGCTGATTGGATGAATTTATGTTTATACGTCCACCTCACTTCTTTTCGTGTTCACTCTGTCTCTTGACTAGGACGGGGGGAAGGCTATGTGTTTATGCATGCAATTCCCGAAACAACTTGCAAATCATTTTCTCTTCATCTCTACTAACTTGTTAACATCACATAGTCTTGGTATGGATCGGTTTATCTGAAGTGAATGGCTGCATTCCGATTTTAGTAGTGGGAAAGTTAATAGTTTCTTGGTTCAAGTGAGAATTTCTTTGCTTCCATTGATTGGTTTTTCTTGTATATTGTGCGAAGCAAAAGAATAGAGTTGAAACAGATTTGTCTTAGTTCATCTGTAGTGTAAATTTATCTTCTTTTTTTTTACCTTCAGCTCTTCGGTCTGGTATTACGGTTAAACACTTTGATGGGCAGTTGATGAAATTTCCTTAGCCTCCGTGTGTTTCTTTTCATTGATAAGTTTGTGAAGTTGTCTGTTTGTCACAAAGGGAATTGGTTGGGGTTTACTATTAACGTACGATCCTCTAATAAATATTGCAACATTTAATAGCATAGAAAATAAAACCAACATCATATCCTACTCTCAATTAAATAACTAATATAGTAGGTCAGGAAGAGTGCCTTTTCTTTTACTGGAATCCTTTCATGCATATCGTGCTCCCTTCAATATTTATGTTAAAAATTTAAAATCATTAGATACGAGTGTTTGTTCTGTGAGCTTGCACCTAAGCTTTCATTTTATGCTCGGGTATGGGGTAGTGATTTCAGAATTTCCTTTGTTGTCAGAATAATTTGTTTCTATGAACATATATTAATTCCTATACTTTTCTTTTCTTCGCATGAATACGCCTTGGAGTTCAAGCGTACTCATTCCCCTTACATTCCTTAATGGGCCAGTGAGGCCCATCATCATTGAGTCAAGCCCGAAGTTCTAAGCTCAAAAGTGATCCTATGGCACATAAACGCGTGGAGTTGGAAAAGAAGAATAGATTAAAGTCCCATTCTTGAAGTGGCGATGAGACCCGTGTCTCCTTTATATTTATTTATTTGTCGTTGTTACTTATTTTTTGTCGTATTTATTTATTTCTTCAATTATTTATTTGGGCCTCGAAGCCAAAGTTGGTTCTTAATACAGGTGGAGCAATACTCGAGCCAAAGACTCGAAAGCTAGACTAGGACAGGTTTTCTTGGTTTGGGCCAATGGCCTAAATCCCTCATTTCCTCCCCTTCCCCTCTTCTTTATGATTGTTTGTCTTATGTGTTTTGCAAACTTAGTTAAATCCTTAGTTAAGTCGCTAAAAAATTGGTTTTGCATAAACACAAAAATATTTCTAAAATCGGTTTTATTTTCAAAAATCAACTTCTCAAAGTTAATCAAAAGATGTTTTCAAACAGTCCGGATAACCGCAAGTTGGCGGACGTTTTAGGTGCCTAACACCTTCCTAAAACGTTAATAAGAACCACTTACTCGGAATCTTCAAAACTTAAAACGATTTTTCCTGTTTTGAATCATTTGAAGTAACTCTCTAATGGTTTCTTAATTCCTTTTCAAAATTAAGTGGCGACTCAAAAAGTGAAAATTTTCACAAAACAGAAATGGCGACTCTGTTGGGGATCTTTAACTAGGTTCTAACCAAATGTTTGATTTTGTCTTTTGATTAACTATTTATGTGTTTATATGTTTTGATTCTGTAAATATTAACTATCGCATCTCATGGCATATCCCTGCATTATTTAAACTGTTCTGGGGTTTCGTGGATGTCTCGGCCCCTGTTGTTCAATTCCAAAATATATTGGAAATACGAATGGCTTATTAGCACCTGAGTCATCTGACGTTGTTCGTATTTTCAAACTCAAGTTGTCCGCTTGAGAACCAGTGTTCAAACCTACTCTAGACACCGAGGATAGAACAAAACCAAAACCCTATCTTAGTCATGAGCCTAGGACGACCTAATACCCGAGCGGGGTATTGAGCCTATTAGAAAATCCGCCCTGCATCTATTGACCCCGTGTCAATTACAGACGAATCATATTTATGTGTTGAAAAAAATACATGCTTGTCTAAATTCAATTCATTATCCTTTGGGGTCGGGGGAAGGCTTATCTCTGTCTGCTTTCATGTAGGATATGGCTCAACTACATTCCCACGAAAAGTTCAAGATGGTTACTAAACCTGATGATTTCTTGAAACTATGGTGGGACCACATGAGCGCAGAAGAGACTCCTACCATTGATGAGGTATTGATTTGTTACGAGAGTACGGAGATGTGTTTTAACAGAAGGGAGACACCTAATAAGAACATTTTAGTCCCGGTTGTGTGGGATCGTCAAAAGATCAAGGAGGTATTTTTAACTGACAACGACACCTGGCTAGGAGAATGTGATGGAGCAAATATCACTTTTCGTGAGTTGTATCATCGGTTCGGAAGATTCAATGCTTTTCACAAATTTGGGCATAAATTTGAGTTAGAAGCAAAATAGAAGGAGACGAGAGCCTTTGTGTTTGCGGTAGGCCTACTTGGAACCATGGTGTTCCCACAGGAGGAAAATGGCACAATTCATTCGAGGGTTGTCTCAGTGACCCATGCACTCTTCTTTGGAATGGAGTACAATTCTAAAAAGGTATTCCATAACTTAGTTCCCATGATTGTCGTCGACATATATCGAGCTTTGGGTAGATGTCAAGTTGAGAATTGTTTCTTTCAAGGCTGCAACCTTATATTACAATGGTGGATGATGATGCATTTGGTGAAAAATCCTAGAATGACACAACCTGACCACAAAACATGGTGGAATCTGCTAGAATCGCACAACATGTGGTTGTTTTTACACAAATTCAAAAGGGAAGCATCTCATGAATTTTTGTTTAAGACTCTTGGATAATTAAGAGATAATGATGTCCAATGATCTATTAACTATCTTCATTCAGGGAAATACATTATTCGAGGAGGTGAGTGGCCTTTTCTAGTGCTTTCGAGTCTCAGGGGAACCTGTCCCTACAATCCTGACCGAGTTCTTAGGCAATTCAAGATCAATCAGGAGACGCCTCAAATCGATTCTATGCTCAGATTTTTCACCGAATATGATGAAAGCGAGCCCCTGCTCAAAGACTACATGATAAACAGGTGGAGAAGGAGAAGGTGGACGGAAGTCTCTTTTCGTATAGGGTATGAACCTGAAGTCAGCGACACTTACAAAGAATGGTTAAAAAAAAGCCTCGCCTGAGCATTGATTTCGGGGCCGAACGTGCCCTCTCGAGTCGTGGATGTAGAATCCGAGCATCAGATCCGACTCCACAGGCTTCAGGATGATTTTCAGAAAAGTAAAATCTCGCACCGACAGATGCATGTAAAAGATGCTTTAACAATACGTATGTTGAGGGAAGAGCTGAAAAGAGCTAGGCAAGAGGCTGATGATGCTAGGCAGTGTTTAATCAATTTGTATGATAGCATGGCCTCTCAACTCGATAGTATAGGAAAAATGACTTACGACAGCAAGGCACAATTATGCGGGAGTCATCTTATTATCAATAGGTATCAAATAGCACAGGAGGTAAACAAGAAAAAGAAGGCAAAGGCAGACGAAGGAGCCTCCGGTAGCTAGTTTTTCTATTTCCCCTGCGCGGAAACTTATCTTCTTTCATGTTATTTCCTTTTTTTTTCTAAAGATTGTATCCCTCTTTCGTTATCTTTTGTAGGCATTTATGCCCTTTTTCGTGTCTATATAAGTTGGGGGTTAATGGATTGACTTCGAGGAAGCATATATTTTATTCAAAAATCGTTAGGCCTGAACCCTTGGCTCAAAAAGGGTCACCCCAGCTAGGATATGGGTTATTATAATGTTTTTGTGTGATATAACTGTTTTATGTGCTTATGTGCTTTTGTTTGGATCAAAGGCAAATTTATCCACTATGTCCTATGGATGAATTTGGCTATGACTCAAACAACTCTATGTGGTTATTTCCTATCAAATATTTTGCATTACTTATCACATACGGAAACTAACAAATCTACCTTTGAGTTGTTTTACTTTACAGATAATAGAAATTACTTTGTGTTGATATAAGCTGGCAGAACATCCCTACTTCACCCGATCGAAAGTGCACAAAATCCCATCACCGGTAATCTACCTTTGAGTTGTTTTACTTTACAGATGATTGCGGAACTTGCAAGAAAGTTAGAAATGTTTCAGGAATAAATAAATCGCACTCGGGATTTGGCTAACTTGGCCATCACCGTCAATGTTCCCGCTCCGGGAGGACACAGGACTCCACTCCGAATTTCTCCCCTCAGCACCCCTACTCTTGGGGATCAGCCAAATAATGTATCGTCTGTCTCCGCTCCCTCATTTGTCCAAAATACCAATCATGAAAATAACCAAGACGCCTACCATCTGCAAAATCCATCTCTGACCCCACAAAACCCGTCTCCAAATCCATTCCCAAATCCTCAAAACACATTTTCAAATCAACAAAATGCATTCCCAAATCCTCAAGATTCACTCTCAAACCCACAAAATACGTCAAACCTACCTTTGAATCCCCCAAATTCATTTCCAAATCCGCAAAATCCTTCTCAGATTCCGCCAAACTACTCGCAAAGTCCGCAGAACCTTCCCAATTTACAAAACGTCCTCCCCACTTACCAAATAAATTCCTTTCATCCACAAAATCAAGCCTCCCTTCCAAATGCCCCTCAGGCTATCGTATCCTCTGATATCTATGAACTCCTTCCTAATCCTGAGATGGACCATTACGAGGAGAAGGAAAAAGAGTAAAGGACCGAGCATGAAAGGAATTTGCTAGCTATGAAGGAAGAGATCATGAGGATCAAAGAGTCTCATGGAGCCAGGGACCACGACGGTTTGGGGTATGACGATTTATGTGTTCACCTTGGAGTAGACCTACTAGATGGGTACAAAGTCCCTAAGCTTGAAATGTTTAACGGTACTGGAAATCCAATGTCCCATCTGAGAAGGTACTGTGAGCAACTGGTAGGGATAGGGAAAAATGAGGCGCTGTTGATGAGCCTATTCAGTCAAAGTTTAAGCGGCGAAGCCTTAGAATAGTTCATGTCTCAGGAACCGAAAAGATGGACTGGTTGGAAAGCATTGGCCAAGGGTTTCCTTGACAGGTTCGCATTCAACATTGAAATAGTCCCTGGTCGATATTCACTAGATCCTGTTGCAAAAACAAAAAAGATCAACTCTAGAAATGTTTTCTCTTCTCCACCGTCGCCAAGCCTTCAACATGTATTCTATTCCCACCCCCAATACCAAGCTCCACTCCCAAACCTCCAAACCTCATACCAAGCTCCACAGCCAAATATTTTTCCCCAATACCCAGTTCCACATCCAAATTATCAGTCTCATTTCCAATCCACTCCTCCAAATAACTGAACAAATTCCCAAGAGCCACTAAATTATCACGAAGTACCTCCTTCTACAAGTCAAAGACATTATAACCCCCCATGTCCTAACCACGAAAAGAAACCTCCCCGAAACTTCACCCCACTAGATGAAAGTCACACCCAATTGTTTGAAAGATTGAAGAATGTTGGTCATTTGCAACCAATACAGCCAAGGCCTATCAATCCCAACTCTCAATTTTTTAATGCAAGTCAACATTGTGCCAATCATTCAGGAGCAGTGGGGCATAGTACTGAGGATTGTATCAACCTGAAACATAGGATCCAGGATTTAATCGATCAGAAGGTCATCACGCTGCAGGCACCTACACCAAATGCTAACAGTAATCCATTGCCCAATCATGGGGGACCTACAGTTAATATGATTGAAATCAAGTGTGAATGGGAGTCTGGCAAGACCATTACTAAGGTGAACTCCGAAAAACCCAAAAGGGTAGAAGAGGTAGGAAAGATAGAGAGGGTTGTGGCTGCCCTAAGTGTTAACAAGAAAGCCCCGTTTATAGTGATGACGGATCCAAGTTAGGTGCACCCTCCCCCATCAAGGAAGGAATTCATTGTACAGACCGCTGTTGCCCAAGGGATGACGTGGTTGGGACGATGCTATATCCCTGAGGAATTGACAAACAAAAAGGATTCATAGAAAAGGCCAATCACTGAAGGGGAGGCTGAGGAATTTTGGAGGCGTATGCAACCAAAAGATTACTCAATTGTGAAAAATTTAGAGAAGACACCAACCCAAATCTCCGTTTTGGCACTATTAATGAGTTCGCAATACCACCGACAAGCTTTATCGAAGGTCTTGGATGAAGCGTATGTTCCCACAGGAACGAGTGTTGAGAACCTGGATGCGATGATAGGAAATATTGTGGGGAATCATCGCATATCATTCAGTGATGAAGAGTTGTCGTTTGAAGGAGCGATGCACAACAAAGCCCTGCATGTCACTGTAATTTGCCGAGATAATGTGATTAAATAGGTATTAATAGATGACAGATCTGGTGTAAATATTTTCCCCCTCTTTACGTTGATTCAAATGGGCTATGATCTGGGGAAAATTCGTCAAATCCGCGTAAATGTGAGAGCACTCGATGGAGGGCAGAGAGATACCATAGGAGAAATTGATTTGTACATCCAAATGGGACCTGCTGAGTTCAAAACTAAGTTTCATGTTATGGATATCCATCCTAGCTACAACTTGCTCTTGGGAAGACCATGGATACATGGTGCAAAGACAGTTTTGTCACCCCTTAATCAATTATTGAAGTTCATTTGGGAGCATCATGAAGTAGTCATCCAAGGAGAAGGAAGTCGAGCGGATCGTCCCAATGGTTATGTGCCGGTGATTGAAGATGTTCCAAAAGGTAGCAGTTTCTATACAGTGGAAATTGTAAATGCTTTGGACAGGGATTCAATGTCCAAAGTGTCAATGCCTTCTGTCTACAAAATGATTGTGACGGTGATGTTAAGAAATGGGTTCGAACCTGGTCGAGGTTTGGGTAAGGATCTACAAGGAATTATCGAGCCTATTGCGATCCCAGAGAATGGCTCTAAGTATGGGTTAGGATATCAGCCTACCAAGAGGGATAGGGTTGAGGATGAGTCAGAGAAGAGTCTGTTTAGGCCCTTACCACTCCTGTTCCAATCATTTCCTGTACGAGAGGTGTCAGATGATGATGGTCTAGGGGATGGGATAGGAGATTTTTTTGAGGGATGCAATGTTGTACCAGAAGATTTCCCAAAGTCTAGCGGGGTGAAGCAGATTGCGCCAGGGGAGGCCTTGCAAAATTGGACCTCCACTCCACTCATAACCCGTCGTCCGTCGTGGTAGATGAAAGGGCAATTACTAATAGTTTTTAAAATCGGTGATGATCCGGAGGAGACCCCGCGATCCACCTTTTATATCTCAAAACTTTCTTTTCATATTTTACTGCTTTAAAAAAGGCATGGACTTGTATTTGCACAAGTCATGAACCATGGTTTTGTAATTATCTCTCAAATTTCAATGAAAAGCCATTTATTTATTTAGAAAATTCTATTATTTCTAAAACACTCCTAGTCATATATTTTGTTATTATCTTGTTATCATCTATCTTGGTTTGTTTGTCCGTTATAGTAACAACAACTTAAAATCTGCCAATGTCATGTCATATTAAAGTTTAAACAAACAAAATGAAGGGAACGATGATGATTGGAAGGACGGTGATGAGGAACAAATAGTTGAAGATATAGAGGAGTTTGAGAATCGGGAAGAACCCTACCTGGAGAAAACTGAAACAGTCAACCTGGGAGATCATGATGAAACCAAGGAGACAAGCGTCAGTGTTCAGCGGGCGAAAGCACAAAAGATAGAGCTCATTCACGTGTTGCAGGAATATATTGATGTATTTGCTTGGTTCTATGATGATATACCGGGATTGAGCACCAGTATTGTGTCGCATAAGTTGCCGATAAATCCAGAGTTTGATCCAATCAAGCAAAAAATACAGAAATTCAAGCGAGATTTGAGTCTGAAGATCAAGGAAGAAGTGACGAAACAAATCCTGTCTAAGGTCGTGGAGGTCCCAAAATACCCGACGTGGCTAGCAAACATTGTCCCAGTACCGAAGAAGGACGGCAAGATTCGAATTTATGTTGACTATAGGGACTTGAATAGAGCCAGTCCTAAAGATAATTTTCCGTTGCCCAACATTCATATCCTTATTGAAAACTGTGCAAGGCATGAAATGCAATCATTCATTGATTATTTTGTGGGGTATCATCAGATATTGATGGACGAGGAAGATGCAGAAAAAACGGTTTTTATTATGCCTTGGGGTGTTTATCATTAAAGGTGTTGCCATTTGGTCTCAAAAATGCGGGTGCAACATATATGAGGGCTATGATGAAGATTTTTCATGATATGATCCATAAAGAAATTGAGGTGTACGTGGATGATGTAATTATCAAATCCCGCGGGATTTCGGATCATCTGACCCATCTAGAAAATTCTTCAACAGATTAAGAAAGTACAGTTTGAAGTTAAATCCTGCTAAGTGTGCTTTTGGTGTGCCATCAGGGAAATTTTTGGGGTTCATAGTCAGCAGAAGAGGCATCGAGCTAGACCCATCCAAAATCAAGACAATTCAGGAATTGCCACCGCCGAAGACCAAGAAGGAAGTTATGAGTTTCATGGGTCGTTTGAATTACATTAGCAGGTTTATCGCTCAGTCGACAGTCATATGCGAGCCAATCTCAAGATGCTTAAGAAAAATGCATTGAATGAGTGGACAGAAGAATGTCAGAGAGCTTTTGACCGCATCAAGGAATATGTGTCTGCACCGCCGATTTTGGTGCCGCCAAGAGAAGGAATTCCATTGTTGCTTTACCTGTCAGTCTCAAAAAATGCTTCCGGGTGTGTCCTCGGGAAACATGATGAGACCGGTAGGAAAGAGAAGGCCATTTACTACTTGAGTAAAAAGTTCACGCCATATGAAGCCCGTTACACTCTTGTAGAAAGGACATGTTGTGCTTTGACTTGGACAACACAAAAGTTGAGGCATTATCTGTCGTCCTACACAACATACCTCATCTCGAGAATGGATCCATTGAAGTATATATTTCAGAAGGCCATGCCTATAGGGAAGCTAGCCAAGTGGCAAATGTTGCTAAGCGAGTTTAACATTGTGTATGTAACCCAAAAAAAATCAAGGGGCAAGCCTTAGCAGATCATTTGGCAGAGAATCCGGTTGATGAGGAATATGAGCCACTTCGAACTTACTTCCCAGATGAGGAAATTTTATTCGTGGGAGAAGACATTACAGAAATTTACCCTGGATGAAGGCTATTTTTTGATGGGGCAGTCAACTTCAAAGGTTCAGGAATCGGAGTAGTTTTGGTGTCAGAAATGGGCCAGCATTATCCGATAACTGCTAAGTTGCGTTTTCCATGCACCAATAACATGGATGAATATGAGGCTTGCATCCTGGGTCTCAAATTGGCACTTGATATGGGTGTTCGTGAATTGTTAGTCATCGGGGATTCAGCTTTGCTGATTCACCAGGTACGGGGAGAATGGGCTGTAAAAAACCTCAAGATTACTTCTTATGTGGAGCTGGTGCAAGAATTATGCGAAAGATTCAAAGAAGTTGATTTCAGACATATCCCTCAGATACAAAATGAATTTGCGGATGCTTTGGCCACTATATCTTCTATGATTCAGCACCCAGATCAGAGTTACATTGATCATTTGGAAATAAGCTTGAAGAAGCAACCTGCGCATTGTGCACACGTGGAAGAGGAGCCTGATGGAAAGCCTTGGTACTATGACATTAAGAAGTATTTGGAATCTGGAATATATCCTGAAGAGGCCAGTAACAACCAAAAGAGGACAATCCGGCGTTTGGCAAAGAACTACTTTCCAAGTGGGGAAATTCTTTTTAGGAGGACACCTGATTTGGGATTCCTAAGATGTGTCGATGCTACGGAAGCCAATAAATTGATAAAAGAGGTACACGCTGGGGTTTGTGGACCCCACATGAATGGGTTTGTCCTTGCCAGAAAGATCTTGAGAACCGGTTACTTTTGGATGACTATGGAGAATGATTGTAGCAGGTATGTCCAGAAATGTCCAAAATGTCAGATACACGGAGATTTAATTCGAATGCCTCCACATGAGCTTCATGTAATGAATTCACCTTGGCCTTTCGTAGCTTGGGGTATGGATGTTATCGGACCAATAGAGCCGCCAGCATAAAATGGGCATAGATTTATTTTGGTTTCCATTGACTACTTTACTAAGTGGGTCGAAGCTGCTTCGTATAGAGCCGTCACTAAAAAGTGGTTGCAGATTTCGTCAAGAATAACTTAATTTGCCGATTCGGAGTGCCGGAATCGATCATTACTGATAATGGGGAAAACCTGAATAGTCACTTGATGAATGAAATTTGTGATCAATTTAAGATTGTGCATCGCAACTCGACTGCATACCGTCCTCAAATGAATGGAGCCGTGGAAGCTGCCAACAAGAATATTAAGAAGATCTTGAGAAAGATAGCCAAAAATGATAGATCATGGCATGAGATGTTACCTTACGCCTTGCTAGGGTATCGCAAGACGGTTCGAACCTCCACCGGGGCAACTCCATATCTATTGGTTTATGGAAATGAAGCGGTGATACCTACTGAGGTTGAAATACCTTCCCTAAGGATTATCCAAGAAGTCGGACTAAGTAACGAAGAATGGATTCGTGCTCGCTATGAACAACTCATGTTGATTGATGAAAAGAGAATGGTCACCGTATTCCATGGTCAGTTGGATCAACACAGGATGGTTTGTCCCTTTAACAATAAGGTGAGAGCTCGGACATTTGAAGTGGGGCAACTGGTTCTCAAACGAATATTCCCTCACCAAGAGGAGTACAAGGGCAAGTTCGCTCCAAACTGGCAAGGGCCATACATAGTTCGCAAGGTATTATCTGGAGGAGCTCTGATTTTGTCTGAGAGGGATGGCACAGAGTGAACCAAACCAATCAATTCTGATGCGGTAAAGAGATATTACGTTTGAAGGGCGTTCTAGTTTTCGTGTTCCTGTAGTTTACCTGTAATCGCCTTTGTAATAATGTGTTTTTCTAATGTGTAACTGCCTAGAATCCCTTCTTTTTATGTACGAACTACATTTGACCTGAATTTCCAAGAAAGGGATACGTAGGTGGCCTATGTCAGCTTCGATCAACCCCTTAGGAAAATTTATCCTTTCCCTCTATGTACGAACTACGTTTGACCTGAATTCCCAAGAAAGGAATACGTAGGCGGCCTATGTCGGCTTCGGTCAACTCCTTAGGATAATTTACCCCTTCTTTTTATGTACGAACTACGTTTGACCTGAATTCCCAAGAAAGGGATACGTAGGCGGCCTATGTCGGCTTCGGTCAACCCCTTAGGATAATTTACCCCTTCTTTTTATGTACGAACTACGTTTGACCAGAATTTCCAAGAAAAGGATACGTAGGCGGCCTATGTCGGCTTCGGTAAACCCCTTAGGAAAATTTATCCTTTCCCTCTATGTATGAACTACGTGATGACCTAAATTATCAAGAATGAGATACGTAGGCGGCCTATGTCGGCTTAGGTCAACCCATTATATTTTTCTCTCTATATATATATCCCTAGCGTAGTCTTGAACTATGTTTGACCTGATTTCGGCTTTAACGGGATACGTAGGTGCCCCAACGGCTCGATCATATAACCCCAGGAAATAGAAACTGGGCAGAATTTTCAAGAAGGAATCTCAAAAATTCACAAGAGAAGATCGACGTCCAACAAAGAGAATGAAGATCAGCAAAGACTTCAGATCCACTCTAGTTGGTATCATCTCAAACAACTCTAAACTGGGGAAGAAATTTTGAGGGAAGACCTCAAAATTTCCACCAGATGCTGGAACATATTTCAAATTCCCCAGCAACAGAGGTTAAGGCCAAGCTTTTAAAGTAGTCATCTGCGACAAAGTCTAGGCAAGCTCAATTTCTTGCTATGATAGAACTACTTGAAGAAAACCTCCAACAATGATCATGAGCTTTGGAAATCATCCATCGGATATAGACAAAACCACGAGGAAGACGTTCGTTGAGCTAGTACATGACATGACTGGCAGAGATTTTCTGAAGTTTTACAGAAGCTTTCGAAATTATTTTCTAAAAATGAAGACTATTTTTAAAACAAATCTTACAACTCACTTACTTAGTACTTGCCTAGACATCACTTGGGATGGAGTGTCAGGATGGAAGTCCCGATATGAAGAAATGCTCAAGAGATGGAAAGCAGCAAGTCAAGGATCGAAGAAGGTCAACATGGAGTAATTTCATTCAAACTAATCATTTTTCTGTGGATGCAGGGATCAATACACAAAAGTGAGGGTCTCTTTCAAAAATCCCCGAGCAAATTGGGAGCCACAACAGAGCATTAATGCCCAAGAATGGTATTTTAGGGTAGCCCTAAAGATAGGTTTAATACCCATTTATTGAGGACCTTTTGATTTGTCCATCTCATTTCTTGAGATCATGGGCGACAAACAAAAACGCCTTGTCTTCTTCACAAACATTGTATTTAGAAGTTTCCTAAAAATAGTCGCTAGTAAAAGTGACTTTGTGTATACTAATCGTCTACCTTGAGTATAGGTACATATAGAAATGCAAGACGCTGACAAATGAAGTCAGGTAAAATTATTTTAAAATTTATCGAAAGGGCCATTGCATATCATTGCCGAGAGGGTCATTGCATATCATTGCCGCAAGGGCCATTACATATCATTGCCGAAAGGACCATTACATATCATTGCCTCAAGGGCCATTGCATATCATTTCCGCAAGGTCCATTGCATATCATTTCCGCAAGGGCCATTACCTATCATTGCCGCAAGGGCCATCACATATCATTGCCGCAAGGGCCATTGCATATTATTGCCGAAAGGGCCATCACATATCATTGCCGCAAGGGCCATTGCATATAATTGCTGAAAGGGCCATTACATATCATTGCCGCAAGGGCCATTGCATATCATTGTCGCAAGGGCCATTAAATATCATTGCCGAAAGGGCCATTGCATATCATTGCCGCAAGGGCCTTTGCATATCATTGCCGCAAGGGCCATTACATATCATTGCCGAAAGGGCCATTACATATCATTGCCGAAAGAGCCATTGCATATCATTGTCGCAAGGGCCATTACATATCATTGCCGAAAGGGCCATTGCACATCATTGCCGCAAGGGCCATTGCATATCATTGCCGCAAGGGCCATCATATATCATTGCCGCAAGGGCCATAGCATATCATTTCCACAAGGTCCATCATCTACCATTGCCGCAAGGGCCATCGCATATCATTACCAAGAGGGCCATCTCATACCATCTCCAAAGAAGGCTATTCATATATTTGTTGACACGTGAGACACAACGCTGGCGTCGAGGATATCATCAATATTCAATATGTTTGTTGACACGCGAGATACAACGCTGGCGTCGAGGAAATCATCAACATATCTATTGACACGCGAGACACAACACTGGCATCGAGGATATGATCAACATTCAATATATCTGTTGACACGCGAGACACAACGCTAGCGTCGAGGATATCATCAGCATTTAATATATTTGTTGACACGCGAGACACAACGCTGGCATCAAGGATATCATCATCATTTTATATCTGTGACACGCAAGACATAAACGCTGGTGTCAAGGATATCTTATCATTTTATGAATCAGCAGCTGAATACATCGAGAGCACACGATTTGAAGGGACGCCTTTAAGTCACTATCTAAGGATGAATGATATTTAAGATTTCCTAGAAATTGACAATTTGAGGGTCATCTATAAGTCATATTATTTGAAATAGGATAGTGTGCAAGATCACCTATGAATTGATAGCCTATAGGTCATCCGTAAGCCACAACAACATCCTGACTGGATAGTGTGCAAGATTGCCCAAAAATCGATAGTTCAAAGGTTATCCATAAGTCGCAACTAAATCCTTACCAGAGAATATGCAAGATTATCAAATTGATACGTCCAAGGGTTCTCTATAAGTCGCGTCATATCCAAGATTGATTATGTGTAGGATTACCCAAAGACTAACAATTTGAGGGATTATCTATAAGTCATATTGTATCCAAGGTCGGATGATGTGCAGGAACATTTGAAAGCTAGCGATTGAAGGGATATCTGTAAGCCATCTCTTATCCAAAGTTGGATAATGTGCAAGATTACCTAAAAACTAGCAATTCTAAGGATATCTGTAAGTCGCCTCGTATCCCACATCAAATAATGCTTAAGATTATCCAAATATTGACAATTTAAGGGAAATTTATAAATCGGTCGTCGGCTATAACCAGAAAGGTTATCATTCCACATACAATAAGTGATATAGGTAACCAAAAGGGTTGCCACTCCAGCACAAGATTGCACGGTTGTAGGGACCGTTCTGCATAAAGTATCGTCGGTGTCCAAAAGGGCCACCCACTTTGAAGACATATTCAACCGACAAATGTCAAAATTATACAACAACCAAGAGATTTTTTGTGTTTGTTATAGCCAGTTATTTCATTCCAAACGGGTACATGAAGAGACGACTCCGTTTTTCAGGTCACAACTCTCGGGGAGATATGGTAAAAGACTACATACCTCTTTTGTGAATTATGTTTAGCACTAACACTTTTTGCTTGAAGCATTGTCGAGATCATCCGAGAGGATAAAAATCTCAGATCAAAACCACAGGTGCGGACGACTTCAAATAGGACGCAGCACAACGTGAAACTTTTTCTTAGCAGCAAAACGGGACATAGTCTAAAGAGGAACGTCAAACTCTTTGGACGTGAGCTAAAGGATAATCACCACCACCATCCAACCACACCCCTGTTAGACAACATGTGGGTATTTCAAGATATTCTGATTTCAGTATACCTTCGGGATATTTCTAAACTCATGACGAGGGCAACCTTCTCTTCCTTTCAAAGTCGGGTGACAACATACTCAGAGTCTTGGAAATTATGCCCAGGTAAATTCTTACCTATTGATGTGAAGAGATCCACGTTCATGGTTAAGAGGTTACAAGCCACTTTTCCGCAACTCAATCAACTTGTCACTCATCTTGAACCAAAGATGGTCTGAAATAAAAGACTATTTTATCTACCGATTGAGTCGAACTATAAGCAGTCTGATTCCCTGAGTTTTGGGGATATATAGGCTGGTATCTATGTATAAAACTCGACTGTATTCCAACCTCCTCCCTAATCCCTTTATTCCTCAGTTTTTTTATTTTATCTAAAACTCTAAAACCGAGATAACTTGTGAATTTTTTAAAAATTGTGCTTTAAATCAAGCTCTATGAACTACAAGTCGCCTGAATTCTCATGAATCCTGAGATATGTAGGAAACCTGATACCGAGGTCCGTCCATAACTCTACGAAACTCGTGCGAAAGACAACCTCTTTCGTTTTTGAATTTATGGTCGGACAAAAATTAGGGACGTCAACCTCCCTTTGCCCAGGGTTACTTGCATCCACCCTACCCAAAGGGAGGGTAAAGTTGTTGACACCTAATTTTTGCCCTCCACAACCAAGTTTAATTTCGAGCTTCTTCGGTTTTTAATAAAATCAAAATATTTATTTCTTCTGAATAGAAACTTTTAAAAAAATATTTATCTGGGGAAGTTTGTCATTTTAAGTAGCAATTATATATTGTCATAGTCAATTATACGAAATTTATAATTTTGCTACTCAAATAATTTATTTTACAAAATATCAAATTTTAATCAAGGCTAATCTTGAAAATAAATTCAAAAGATTGAAAATCTTGATTTAAATATGTCTTTATTTCTCAAAATAATTTATTTGCAAAAAATATGTATTTGATTTTTATTAAATGAAAAAGTCCGGGATTAAACAAGGTATTAATTCGTATCAAATTTTGATTTAATTTAGTCAAATTATTAAATTTGATCCTAATTAAAATTAATTGATCATATTTGCAATGCAATGAACCAATCTAATTTTTAATTGGATCGAAATATTAACTAATTTCGGCCCATTTTTTTTATTTTTTTTTAAATTAGACTACAAGCAGCAGCCCAAAACATCCCACCCGAGGCCCAACATGCACTCCAACCCATTAAAACCCACCTAACCCTCTCAACATCCCAATACACACCACCTGTGACCCGGTCCGGCCCAATTCCCTTTATCCCTTATTTCCTTCTTCTTCAAACCAAGGGAAAACCAAAAACAGCAGTAGACGCGTACAAGCAGAAGCAAAAATCCCACATCACAACTTCATCAACCCTTCCCGAACCGACCCGTAACCTGCACATCCTTAGCCCTCACCATGCGTCCCACGCAAACTCGTTTGTGAAAGCCTAGAAGCTTCCGAAAATTGGTGAGTTGGCTTCTCCAACGAATCAATTCCGCAAATCTCGGGTACCATGGTACGAATTCGTACCTATCTGGTCGATTTTCATCAGTTTGGGGTACGTTTTGATTTTCCCAATTTGTTATTGGTCCACCCATTTCGATTTGAGAAGAAAAAAACAAAAGGGAGTGCCATTTTTTCGGATGAAGAAAAACCAAAAGAAAAGGGGAATGGAAATTTTGAATTTCAAAATTTCCTTCAAAAATCCCCGATTTACCCCCCAATTCGTCTTCTATATAAAGACCCTTGGGGTCACAGTTTAGGAGGTCGGAAAAATTGAAGGTTGGAGGAGGGTTAGAAACCTTAGGGTTTGAAAATTGTTTGAAGAAATTAGGTCGAGAATTTTTCTCTTTGTTTCGAGAGTTTTTGTTCTAGGGTTATGAATTGGGGAATTTTTCCTTTTCTTTCCCTCCTAGGTTCTCTGTGAGGAGTTCTCCTAAAATCTGAAAAGCGAGAAAATTTCAGGGCTCGAAGTAGGAGGGTTCGAAACATCTAGGGTGTAGAAATCTGAGGAGAGAAGAATTTTTATCACTGTTTAGGGGATCTTCTTGATTCTTTTCTTTCTCTTCTGGAGTTGGAAATTCTTTGGGAAAAATTCTAAGTGGTGGTGGTTGCGATCTTGACAAAAATTCGAGTCCCGTTTGCTGCCACGAAACAGGTAACTCCCCGTTCCATTGAATTTCGTTCATTTCTGCTTCATCTCAATCTTCTCTAGTTATAAGTTTTATAGCGATACTGCTTGCTAGGTTGTCTGTTGTTGGAAGTTTTGAAGACTGTAGGTTGTTGTCTTAACAAAAAACAAAAAAACATTATTGATTGATTTTTGATCGAATATTCTCAGGTTTGTGTAACCACTTAAGGTTTGTGCAGCTGACCTCGTTAAAGTGTCGTGACTTAATAGTCTTCAGGTTGATAATATGTGGTTTTAGCTGACTTTATGTCAAATTTCATGTTTTGATGGTTTTCGTTTTCGGATTGATGTATTCGGTTGTAGCTTTGATCTTATTCAATAGTTCGAACTAAGGGTATTTTGTGCGTATTTGACGTCATCTTGTTTGTCGTCATTAGTTGATGTTGTTGAACTGGTAGTGTCATTAACCGGACTTCCTCTTGAGTCTTTGGCTTCTTCTATGACAAAGAACACGAGGATATGTCTGATAAAAGTAGTGAATCCCATGATTCCTCGATGATCGTTTTGACTGTTAAACTCATTTTGAGTTTGTCAAAAGAGGATGAGGTTGATATTTGTGCCCATCCATCTCCCTTTTGGCTTTATTTTGTCTCTTGAACTCGTTGCCAATATGTGGTCGGGATAGGGAGACGGATGCGCTAGTTGCGAATTTGGAGTAAGTCTCTTTAAAGAAAATATTCCAATTTTGTTTTCGTTACGGGAACGGAGTGTCACAGTTTTTGGTTTCTTTGAATATCTGCTGATTGGATGAAATTTATGTTTATACGTCCACCTCGCTTCTTTTTGTGTTCACTCTGTCTCTTGACTAGGACGGGGGGAAGGCTATGTTTATGCACGCAATTCCCGAAACAACTTGCAAATCATTTTCTCTTCATCTCTACTAACTTGTTAACATCACATAGTCTTGGTATGGATCGGTTTATCTGAAGTGAATGGCTGCATTCCGATTTTAGTAGTGGGAAAGTTAATAGTTTCTTGGTTCAAGTGAGAATTTCTTTGCTTCCATTGATTGGTTTTTCTTGTATATTGTGCGACGCAAAAGAATAGAGTTGAAACAGATTTGTCTTAGTTCATCTGTAGTGTAAATTTATCTTTTTTTTTTTACCTTCAGCTCTTCGGTCTGGTATTACGGTTAAACACTTTGATGGGCAGTTGATGAAATTTCCTTAGCCTCCGTGTGTTTCTTTTCATTGATAAGTTTGCGAAGTTGTCTGTTTGTCACAAAGGGAATTGGTTGGGGTTTACTATTAACGTACGATCCTCTAATAAATATTGCAACATTTAATAGCATAGAAGATAAAACCAACATCATATCCTACTCTCAAATAAATAACTAATATATTAGGTCAGGAAGAGTGCCTTTTCTTTTACTGGAATCCTTTCATGCATATACACGCCTCCATGCAAAGTCACTAGGGTGTAATATATCGTGCTCCCTTCAATATTTATGTTAAAAATTTAAAATCATTAGATACGAGTGTTTGTTCCGTGAGCTTGCACCTAAGCTTTCATTTTATGCTCGGGTATGGGGTAGTGATTTCAGAATTTCCTTTGTTGTCAGAATAATTTGTTTCTATGAACATATATTAATTCCTATACTTTTCTTTTCTTCGCATGAATAAGCACTGGAGTTCAAGCCCGAAGTTCTAAGCTCAAAAGTAATCCTATGACACATAAACGCGTGGAGTTGGAAAAGAAGAATAGATTAAAGTCCCATTCTTGAAGTGGTGATGACACCCGTGTCTCCTTTATATTTATTTATTTGTTGTCGTTACTTATTTTTTGTCGTATTTATTTATTCCTTCAATTATTTATTTGGGCCTCGAAGCCAAAGTTGTATCTTAATACAGGTGGAGCAATACTCGTGTCAAAGGCTCGAAAGCTAGACTAGGACAGGTGAAATGGGTCGAAGGCCCAATTAGACTAGGACATGTTTTCTTGGTTTGGGCCAATGGCCGAAATCCCTCATTTCCTCCCCTTCCCCTCTTCTTTATGATTGTTTGCCTTATAAGTTTTGCGAACCTAGTTAAATCCTTAGTTAAGTCGCTGAAAAACTGGTTTTGCATAAACACAAAAATATTGCTAAAATCGGTTGTCTTTTCAAAAATCAACTTCTCAAAGTTAATTAAAAGATGTTTTCAAACAGTCCGAATAACAAGAAGTTAGCGGACGTTTTAGGTGCCTAACACCTTCCTAAAACGTTAATAGAAACCACTTACTCGGAATCTTCAAAACTTAAAATGATTTTTCTGTTTTGGATCGTTTGAAGTGACTCTCTAAAGGTTTCTTAATTTCTTTTCAAAATTAAGTTGCGACTCTCAAAAAGTCGAAATTTTCGTAAAACAGTGATAACGGCGGTATAAGATGTTTGGCAGATCATGTGAAGTGACCTAGTAGTTGAGATCTATGGTAGATGCCTTCTGTTGAAAGTCTTCTTGACAAGTGATGGTTAAGTAGAGCTCAGATTCGGATGTGTCGGGGTAGTTGACTGCGTGAAGTTCTCGGTGTGACAATAAGACTGGAGATTTGCAGGTGGCACCTTGTGTCAAAAGTCTTCTTGGCGAGAGTGGTGGTCAGGCGGCGTGTCCCGTTGGGTGATAATGGCGGTACAAGATGTTTGGCATATCATTCGAAGTGACCTAGTAGTTGAGATCTACGGTTGATGCCTTGTGTTGAAAGTCTTCTTGACAAGTGGTGGTCAAGCGGCATGTCTCACTGGTTGGTAGTAGCGGTACAAGTTATGTGTCCCCTTCTAATGGATTATCCCTGGAGGGGAGGTAACAAGTGGTGTGGTCTTGATTTGATTGGAGATCTGCAGGTGGTGCCTTATGTCGAAAGTCTTCCTGGCGAGAGTGGTGGTCAGGCGGCGTGTCCCGTTGGGTGATAACGGCGGTATAAGATGTTTGGCAGATCATGTGAAGTGACCTAGTAGTTGAGATCTACGGTTGATGCCTTGTGTTGAAAGTCTTTTTGACAAGTGGTGGTCAAGCGGCGTGTCTCACTGGTTGGTAGTGGCGGTACAAGTTACGTGTCCCCTTCAAATGGATTATCCCTGAAGGGGAGGTCACAAGTGGTGTGGCCTTGGTTTGAGGGGAGGATTGTTTGGAAGCAAATCATTTTCACATCGGAGAAATAGACGAAGAATGTCCAATATTTAAAAGTGTCATCCAACTCCACTAGTATGAGGCCTTTTGGGAGGTGCCCAAAAACAAATCCGCGAGGGCTTGGCCTAAAGCAGACAATATCATACTAGTGCGGAGTTTGCGTGAAGTGGCGCGGTTCCAACATTCATAACCCTTTCCAGATGTCAGTTATCCAATTATGTAAAGATATATTAAAAAAGGACCTTACCAGTTTGTTATACCGATCACTAATTTTTTAATACATATTAGCCCCGCCTGCCACTTGTATTTTGTTACCTAATAAGTAAATAAAGATATAATAAGATAAGGGTGGAGGATCAAAACAAATCTCAGCTTTTGGAGCAACATTGTTATTTTAAAAAGGCAAAATACATCGTTGGACCCTTATACTTGTCTGAGTTTGTAAAGTGAACGTCTCTACTCAGACTTTTGTCATCTGAACCCCTCAACTCAATAAAACTCAATATTTTTAACACCTCTGACCGTTGACCAAACTTATGTGGCACAAATCGGCTGAGTTGGACGAAATGCGTGAGTGCACGCGCCTGGGGTGCGAGTGAGGGTCTTTTTTTGATACTTTTACCGTCTGTCTATTGACTTCATTAAGCTCATGGGAACAACTTCATTAGTACACTTTCTTTGCTAGCTTTTTCTCCACTAGCTAAAGAGAACACAAATACATTTCTTGTGGAAAAGGTAGGCAATTTATGTGTCTTGCTTAAGTGGTCAAAGACTAATCAGAATGAGTAAAACTTAGAAATGATGAAATATTGAGTCTTTCAATTGAATGGAAACTAGTGAAATAAGAAAGTTATGCAGTTGTTTTGAAGTATTACAAAATACTTATCCATTTAACTCCCGACTCAACTTCTCGACTTCCTTGTTCAACTGAAGAAGCAGCAGCAACAAAGGAAAGAGCCATTAGAGCCCCAGCCCCACCATTTTTCTTTTATTTTTTTTAATTCTCAATTTAAATTTTTTATTTTTTAATATGTAATTTCTTATGTGGCATTTTTTAATATATTTTAAAAGATATATTAAAAAAGGACCTTGCCAATTTGTTGTAGCAATCACCAATTTTTTAATACATATTAGCCGCCTATCACTTGTATTTTTTGACTTAATAAGTCAATAAAGCTATAATAAGATAAGGGTGAAGGATCAAAACAAATCTCCAGCTTTAGGAGCAAAATTGTTATTTTAAAAAGATAAAATAGATCGATGGACCCTTATACTTATCCGAGTTTGTAAAGTGAACGTCTCTACCACATGCTACGTTCTAGTTTCTTTATTAGCAATAATGTTTTTTTTCTATTTTTATAGCTAATTTGATCTATTGTATTTAAGTGGTGATCCTTCGAAAATGATCTCTCTATTTTTATGAGATAGGGACAATGTCTGCCTATATTTGACCTTTTTCAGATCTCATTTATGAAATTATTTAGACATATACATGGTTGATATATATTAAAGAAAGAACTTGGCCAATTTGCTGTACCAAACACAAATTTTTTATTCATATTAGGTTTCTGCAATTAATACATTGTGGACTTATCAATAAAGAACTTTAGCAATTAATATATTTCAAACATCTACTGTGTCCGAATTTCCTAGCACCTCAACAACATTGGAAGAAGGCAGTAGCAAGATGAAAATGAAAATTGATAAATTTTCAGTGATAATGTGAAAAGAAGTAAGGAGAAGACTGATACACTTGCCTCATGCCCGGGAGCCCAATTACACAACATGTCCGATAAATGAGAAGGTCGAAAGGGTCTTGGCTCATATCTCATATCAATTAACACAACACTTTTGAGGTATTCTAATTAATAAATTTCAAACAATGATATGTATGAAGAACAAAACAAATAGTTATATTTCAAAATGGGCAATTACAAAAGTGTCATCTCTTTTTATTTTATAGAGAAAGATCATGTAACTTTAGTGTGCTGTTCAAAAAGAGAATGCACTGCAACTACGAATGAAGAACGATAGACCGAGCCTGGAATAAACCTCTTCTTTTTCTTCATTATCCAATGGTTGTCTCTATCTCAAATTCGTCTTTCCGATATCTGTAACCATCAAAAATAGAGAAAAAAACTATAAATCTGTAGTAGTTACACTGAATAGTTAACTGACAATCAAATAGAGTCAACCTTTTGAATTCTCACTCCTTCTGAAGAAATATATAAAATTGTAATAGTAATTCTGAGTAAAATGTTATATCCATGTCGGAATAAACTTAAAAATGAAGTAAAATATAAAAATAAACTAAAAATAATGAAGGAAAATATGATCTTCCTTGTTAAATTGAATAAAATGGATTAGAAGAAAGAATTGAATTTTTTAACCAAAAGAATTACAACAAAGTGGAAAGACTTCTTCCGTAATGTCCTCCCGGAATCTCTGTTGTATTCTCTTTATATCCCTTCAATTGAATCCTACTACTTATAAACAACAATGAAATTTTGAAATGAATTATTTACAAATTTATCAACATATATATTCTAAAAAGAAATTTAAAAGGGAAAATTATATACATGGAGATGAAGATTTACTTTTTATTTATACATGGAGATGGAGATGGAGATTTGCTTTCACTTTGAAGAAAACTATTATATGAAAGATGCAGACTTCTACCAGTAATTAAATCCACTTTTTATCAAGGTTAATTGAGAAGTTATCAAATTCAAATTTTATACATTTAAATTCAAAATTATTATTGGAAAGACAGTTATTTAAGTCTTAATGTGTGAGAATCTGGACATGTCATTATTAAATCTTACGTATATATTTTAACTGTTTAAAATTTATTCAATTTTTAAAGTACTAAATAATAACTAACCTGCCTAATTTGTTGTCCTAAGATGCCAAATGACTTATTCATAAGATGTCACTTGGCTCAATGTGGAGGCTTTATCCTCTCCTATTAATAATATATATAGATATAGATGTGAGGGTGGATGGTTTAGTTCATACCACAACAATACTTCCAACATTGCCGTTCGATCCCTTTTACTCGTTAGTACTTCCAACTTTGATGGATAGTTTAAATATTACTAGTTCCCGTCGTTATGATCACTTAGTCTGTTGAAATTATGATTACAGCAGCAAACAAACTAAACAACATTGTCAGTGTTAAAAATGTCCAGCAGACGATATATTCAGATTAGAAGAAATGTAACATGGTGTAATTCTAAACTGTCGATACAAACTTCTTTGTTGAACTAGTGCTGTCGTACAAGTTGCTGCCACTCTATCGCATTGTTTCTTTTCCTTCTTAGACCTACGAATGTTCAAGGAAAAAAGGGTAACCAGTTACTTGTCCACAATCTTGCTTCTTCTTTGCTTTATTGGTAGCTGAAAAGATACTCGACAAGAAAGAGCTGGAATTCTACAAATGGGACGGCGACCTTTCTCAGCTTCTGCAGAATGTTAGAGATAAGCTGAACAAAGTTGCAGAAGTATAATCCTTCATCCCCTCTTTACAAGTTTTCAATTTTTCAAAACTATTAACGACTTAACATGATCCATTTTCATCGATGCTTTTGCGCAGAACTGGACTAGAGAGGAGAAGAACCATTGTCTGGAAGAGACAGAGAAGTCATTCAAGTTCTCCGGGGCCATCCAGCGATTGATATTCTCTTGATGCACAACTTTTTACGCTTTGTTTCCTTGTTAACTTGTACATTGGATGGTCGAAACTTGCAAATTTCTGTGAATAGTCGTGTTTCTTTTCGCGCTTAATTCTGTCTATGGTGTACAAGAACTTGATTATAATTCAAGTGTTACATCATTACTCAATTCTCAGTGTTGCTGATACTTAACTTGGGCTATCCAGCCTCATAGAATCTTAATTAAAGGTGTAAATGTAGAAAACCGACGTTTTCTATGTTGCTTGTACTCTCCAAGAAAGATGTCGTACCCGTGTCAAATCCTTCAAAAATGAACCACTTTTGAAGGATTCGATATGCTCCCATTGACATTTTTGAAGAGCAACATAGCCAGTTTGAAAGGTAAAAGCAACCACTCGAAAGGTAAGAGCTCAAACGAAAATGTTGAAATATTGGAAGTACAAACAAGGATAGACTGAAGAAGCAGTCGAGGAACTAGACTCGGAGAAAGCAAGATGAGAGACGCGGACTTTGATTAAACATGATCATAATTCACGTAAACCTCTTGTTGGGCTGGCTAACTCTTTGGCTTCTTTGCGGTTTAGACCCTGACCCAATAGCTTGGCCAACCTTTGTCCAATTATCTGGCTCATAAGTATTATCTATGATAGCCGGGTTCACAAGAAGTAGACCTGTGTGTGCCACCGATCACAATGGTTAACCCACATAGTTCTCTACTTTTTCCTCTTTGGTGACTCGAACTGACAATCTTTTAATTGAATAACTCTTCAATTAAGTCAACGCCTCCGCCGTTGCTTTCTACCTGTGGCAGTAACTATGTGGTAAAATACAAGCAGGCAGGGTTAAAAACAGATGAGCTATAATATTATACTCCCTCCATTTCATTTTACCCGTCCCAAATTTCCTAATTTGATGTCCCATTTTACTTGTCCTTTTTTACTTATTATTAGCATTCTTGAAAAATGTTGCAAAGAGGAGTACCATTAAGAGTACACCATTAAGAATATAAATGGTGCTTTGGTATTAGCCATCCATCAATATTGAAACTAACAACAAGACACATTTAAGAGGGAAAAAATGGTAAAATTACATTACCAATCATTGTTTTCTTAATAGATGTGTCATCCCAATTTTGGACGGGTAAAATGGGACGGAGGGAGTATTTTCCTTGATAGACACAAATCCCAAGGTCAACTTATAGGAGTTGTCATCCCATTTCTTTAAATTCAACTCTTTTTTTTTTTCATATACAAAACTTATTTTGTGTAACTTGATAGCAGACAGTTTCACCTTTCAATCTCCATTAGAGGTAATGCAATTTTCTTTTATGCTTCATTAAATTGTTGCTTGAAACTCATATTCATGTATCTTTAGTATATTTTTCTCCTTGAAAGTATTTATTGTAGTACCGGTTGGTATTTATCGATTCACTTCTTTTATAACCTATGTTGCTCGGATCCTATAAAAATATGCAGTACCTATTAATGTCAACAGTTCCAAATATAACATCCTGGTCTCTCACATCAGTCTAAGTCCATCGAAGTAACATTGGCACCCTCTCGAGGGTGTGGCACAGTGGTCAATGAAGTGAGTCGAGAACCATGAGGTCTAGTTTTAAGTCACAGTGAGAGGCAAAAAAACACTAGGCAATTTCCTCCGATATGTCAAAGTCTTTGGGGACAGAGTTATCTGGTACTTGTGTTGGTGTGAGGTTGCAGGTGTTGGGTTCAAAGTGTGTATGAAGTGTGAATGGAAAATAAAAAATGGTGGAGGAAAGGAGACACCCAATTTAGAAAGTGTACTCCAAATTGAAAAGTTTACTAATTCTTCCACATTGGTGGGAGAAGGGAACTTTGGAGTGTTTATAATAAGAACACTTACTCCACATGGTAAGTGAGGCAAGAAATAAGAGATGTCTCACGCCGTCGTCGTCGTCGCTCGCTCGGCTTTGGATTTGGATTTTGCAATCGATCGATGAGATTTGTCATTTTGGACAAAGTTTATTTGACGGAAATAAAGAAATCCAGACAGAAATCTAATCCGAAAATACAAAAAATGCAGTAAAATATTTTCTGGTTTTGGTACTCCATTTATACATGCATACAAAAGTTCGAACTGATGCAATACTTCATCGAACTGGTGCCACTGTTTCGTGAACTGATGCACTATTTCGGTGAACTGATGCACTGTTTCAGTAAACTGATGCATTGTTTCGACGAACTGACACACTTATTCATGAAATGGCATGCCTGTTCAGAACAGTCACACTGTTTGGACGAATGGACATGAATTTTCAGAAAATAATACACCTTTTAGATGAACATTTGCCATCTTTCAGAAGAGGCATCTTGTGGCTATATAAACCTGCTTTCATCCACTGGTTTACATACGAAAATTTTCAGAATACAAAATACTTCCTGTCTTACAAATTACTCTGTGTGATCAATCAAAACGTTCTGTGTGTTCGAAGATATTCCAATTGTTTGAGGTACCGCTACAATTGGTCTGTTTGGCCATTTTATCCTGGGAGGAAGAATTTCACAACCTCGAGTACAGTGAGCGGAATTATTTCCTTAAGGAAACTTCGTGAATTCGGACGACTTGGCCTTATTCATTTCTGTTTCATCTACTTTCTGAAAGAATAAAATACACCTCTTGGAACGGTCATTTTGATCTTGTGTTGAGGGTATTTGATATACTTCATTGTGTTCTTGTTTATACTTGAACTCTAGTTGAAGTTATTGTTCTGCATATGCAGATTCTGTGTACCCGAAGTACAAATAAAATAACAATCTTAAGGAAATAATTAATTTTAAAGAATCTGTATAGCTTGTTTTTGAAGATTAAAGCTTTAAGCTTTCTACTCCGCTTGAATTTAACTAGTGATTAGAAGACATAAAATCTTCATCACAAGTTAAAGTTCGCTCGGTTGATGATTTGAAGTTATTAAAAATTCATCATTAATTAGAAACAAGAAGAAAAGTTGAAAAGTTATTTAACTTTATAAGTAGTATTCTGAAAATACTAAATTTTTCTGTCTTGTGTTGACAGGAAAGATGACTAATGAAAGTCAAATAATGGATATGACAACGTCTGTGGCAGCAACTAATATTGCCACATCAAGTCGTCCAAATGCTCCGCCAACAATGGCACCGGCGGAGAAGCCTGAAATTTTTTTGGGCATTGACTTCAAGAGGTGGCAGCAAAAGATGTTCTTTTAACTCATCACATTATGTCTGCAATGATTCACTAGCGAAGACGCTCCTGAGGTGTCCGAAGGAACCTCGGACAAAGACCGCTTCGTTATTGTAGAAGCTTGGAAATATTCGGACTTCCTTTGCAGGAATTATATTCTGAGTGGTCTCCAAGACGACCATTACAATGTTTATTGTGGAACCACGACATCAAAAGAACTGTGGGGGGCACTTGAATGAAAATATAAGACGGAGGTGGAATTAAGAAATTCCTTGTTGCACGGTTCCTGGACTTCAAAATGATAGATAGCAAATATGTTGTCTCTCAAGTACATGAGTTGCAAGTCATCATACATGATATCCTAGCAGAAGGTATATCTTTGAAAAATACCTTATTTGAAAAAATTAAAAATGTTCTTAATAATACTCACATAAACTGTTTTGTAGGTTTAATTGTGAATGATGCTTTCCAAGTATCAGCGATAGTTGAGAAGCTACCACCTTTGTGGAAAGACTTCAAAAACTACTTAAAGCATAAACGCAAGGAGATGACTGTTGAAGATCTTATTGTCGACTTCGTATTGAAGAGGATAATAAAGCTGCCGAAAGAAGGTCAAAGGGAAATTCTACAATTAATGGAGCACATATTGTAGAAGATGACCAAAACAATTTCAAGAAAAGGAAGAAAGCTGAACAAGGAAGCAATAAACCCAAGAAAAAGTTCAAGAAAAAATGCTTCAACTGTGGCAAGATTGGCCACAAGTCCACAGATTATCGTACCCCAAAGAAAGGCAAGAAGAAGGATCAAGAAAATATGATTGAATCCAATAAAGAATGCGATGATCTGTGTGCTATGTTCTCAGAATGCAACTTGATGGGGAATCCTCGCGCATGGTGGATGGATTCTGGTGCCACCCTCCATGTTTGCGCCAACAAAGAATTATTTTCATCATTTGCTCCTGCTCAAGTAGAAGAAATGATCTACATGGCTAACTCCGCTACTGCTAAGGTAGAAGAAACAAGAAAAATATGCTTGAAAATGACTTTGGGAAAGGTTTTGACACTTAACAATGTCTTGTACGTTCCGTATTTACGTAGGAATTTAATTTCTGTTTCACTTCTAGACAAGAACGGATTCAAATGTGTAACCGTTTCTGAAAAAATTGTAATTAGCAAAGGAGAAATGTATGTAGGAAAAGACTATCTGACAGAAGGCCTTTATAAGATGAATGTAATGACTGTTGAAATAAATAAAAGTTCAAATTCTTCTTATTTTCTTGAGTCTTATGATTTATGGCATGAACGTTTAGGCCATGTTAATTACAAAACATTACGAAAATTGATTAACTTAGAAGTTTTGCCAAACTTTGAGTGCAATAAATCAAAGTGTCAAACGTGTGTGGAATCGAAGTATGCAAAGCATCCTTATAAGTCCATTGAAAGGAATTCCAATCCCTTAGACTTAATACACACTGACATTTGTGATATGAAGTCAACACCATCATGTGGTGGGAAAAAGTATTTCATAACTTTTATTGACGATTGCACTAGATATTATTATGTCTACTTGCTAAATAGTAAGGATGAAGCAATAAATGCATTTAGGCAATATAAAACTAAAGTTGAAAGTTAGTTAGACAAAAAGATCAAAATGATAAGAAGTGATAAGGGCGGAGAATATGAATCTCTCTTTGTGCAAATATGTGTAGAGAATGGAATAATCCATCAAACTACGGCCCCATATTCACCTCAATCTAATGGAATTGCGAAAAGGAAAAACCGAACTTTGAACGAAATGATGAATGTCTTACTTATAAGTTCTGGTTTACTGCAAAACTTATGGGGGGAGGCTATCCTTATGGCCAATCTTATACTCAACAGAGTTCCCCATAGTAAGACACAATCAATTCCTTACAAAAAATGGAAAGAAAGGAAACCCAACTTGAAATATTTCAAAGCGTGGGTGTGTCTAGCGAAGGTTCAAGTTTTTATACATAAAAGGGTTAAGGTAGGACCTAAAACGGTGGACTGTGTGTTCATAGGATATGCTAAAAGTAGTAAAGCATGTCGATTTTTGGTTCATAAATCCGAACATCCGAATATTAATGAAAATACGGTAATTGAATCAGATAATACTGAATTCTTTGAAAATATTTACCCATATAAAATTAGACATGAACAGTCTTGTGGAGGATCTAAATGATATCGAGATGAACCAAGTGAGAATATACATAATGAAGAAAATCCAAGACGTAGTACACGTAAAAGAACGTCAACTTCGTTTGGATTGAATTTTGTAACATTTCTCTTAGAAAATGAGCCTCAAACATTTAAAGAAGCGATGTCGTCGTCAGACTCATCCTTTTGAAAAGAGGCAGTCAATAGTGAGATAGATTCAATCTTAAGCAACCATACATGGGAATTGGTTGACCTTCCTCCCGGGAATAAACCTTTAGGTTCTAAATGGATCTTCAAAAGGAAAATAAAAGCGGATGGTACTATTGATAAATACAAGGCAAGACTTGTAGTAAAAGGCTTCAAAGAAAAAGAAGGACTTGACTTTGATACATACTCGCCAGTAACAAGGATGACATCGATTCGAATGTTAATTGCCTTGGCTGCGGTATATGGTCTTGAAATCCATCAAATGGATGTGAAAACCGCTTTCCTAAATGGAGAATTAGAGGAAGAAATTTACATGGAACAACCTGAGGATTTTGTGGTTCCAGAGAAGGAGAATAAGGTGTGTAGACTTATTAAGTCATTGTATAGACTAAAGCAAGCACCTAAACAATGGCATCCAAAGTTTTACCAAACCATGTTGGCAAACGGATACAAAATAAATGAATGCGATAAATGTGTTTATATTAAAGACACTCCAAATCACCAAGTCATTGTATGTTTATATGTGGATGATATGTTGATCATCAGTAGAGACATTTCTGACATAAATGCAACAAAATGAATGCTCGAGAGCAAGTTTGATATGAAAGACCTTGGAGTTGCAGATGTGATCTTAGGTATAAGAATCCATTAAACTCCACAAGGGTTGGCATTGTCACAGTCTCATTATATCGAAAAGGTAATTGAAAAGTTCAAGTATAAAGAATTCGGTATTGCCAAGACTCCATTGGATGCGAGCTTTGCACTTCGAAAGAATGAAGGTGAAAGTGACTCGCAATTGGAGTACGCAAGAGTATTTGGATGTTTAATGTATATAATGAACTGTACACGACCAGACATAGCATGTGCAATTAGTAAATTGAGTTGGTACACGAGTAATCCCAACAAAACTCATTGGATGGCAATGAAAAGAGTTTTGGGGTATCTTAAATACACTCAAAATTATGCTTTGCATTATAATAAATATCCTGCGGTACTTGTGGATATAGTGATGCAAATTGGATCACCGGATCGAACGAAGTAAAATCCACAAGTGGATATGTATTTACTATCGGTGGAGGAGCAGTTTCTTGGAAATCATCCAAACAGACTTGTATCGCTCGCTTTACAATGGAATCTAGATTTATCACATTAGATAAAGCCGGTGAAAAAGAAGAATGACTCTAGAATTTCTTGGAAGATATTCCGTATTGGCCCAAACCCGTGGCACCAGTATGTATACACTGTGATAGCCAAGCGGCAATTGGTAGGGCAGGGAGCATGATGTACAATGGTAAATTTCGTCAGATACGACGAAGACATAATACCGTTAGAGAACTTCTCTCTAGTGGAATTATCACTATAGACTATGTAAAGTTAAAGGATAATGTGTCGGATCCACTTACAAAAGGCCTATCTAGAGAAGGAGTAGAAAGGACATCCAAGGGAATGGGTTTAAGGCCTAGGACAAAACAGTATGACAGTAACTCTACCTAGCAGACTGGAGAACCCAAGAGCTAGGTTCAAGGAGGTCAAACAAAGTTGTGACTGGCAGGTTCAACATTGTCAATTACCCAGCTCCTTCTCATGATGTAGACAATGTACAGTAAACTAGGATAAGACTTAAGGTGAAAAGTCTTTTAATGGTTATCTATATTTGGTAGATTTGACCAAATAATTTAATCTACAGGATTGAACGTTTAGAAATCACCTATGCGAGGGCAAAGTGGAAGACTCTTCAAGGAGAATATTAGTAAAGGCCTATTCTCTAAGCTCTCATGAAACCGGGATGTGTTCATGGCTGAAAAAAACAAAACCGTGAGAACCATAAATGTTAAAAGGCTGGTTGTGTGACATGTATTGTCTAGGTGTACATTAAAGCTCGATGGTTCAAAGATCTCAAATCTACCGATTGACCGAGTCCATCCGATGCATGTTCACTACGGAATGTTCAAAGGGAAACCCACTTATCCAGATGCAATCAGTCTTTGCTTGATGATCACATACTTGTCCGTACAACTTTTATGAAAAATAGTCATTCCTCATTCATGTGGGGGATTGTTGGGTTCAAAGTGTGTATGAAGTGTGAATGGAAAATGAAAAATGGTGGAGGAAATGATACACCCAATTTAGAAAGTGTACTCCAAATTGGAAAGTTTACTAATTCTCCCACATTGGTGGGAGAAGGGAACTTTGGAGTGTTTATAATAAGAACACTTACTCCACATGGTAAGTGAGGCAAGAAATAAGAGATGCCTCGCGCCGTCGTCGTCGCTCGCTCGGCTTCGGATTTGGATTTGGATTTGGCAAATGATCGATGAGATCTATCTTTTTGGACAAAGTTTATTTGACGAAAATAAAAAAATCTAGACAGAAATCTGATCCAAAAATGCAGTAAAATATTTTCTGGTTTTGGTACTCCATTTATACATGCATACAGAAGTTTGAACTGATGCAATACTTCATCGAACTGGTGCCACTGTTTCGGTGAACTGATGCACTGTTTTGGTGAACTGATGCACTGTTTCTGTAAACTGATTCTTTGTTTCGATGAACTGACACACTTATTCACGAAATGGCATGCCTGTTCACAACAGTCACACTGTTTGGACGAATGGACATGAATTTTCAGAAAAGGTTACACTTTTTAGATGAACCTTTGCCACTTTTCAGAAGAGGCATCTTGTGGCTATATAAACTTGCTTTCATCCACAGGTTTACATACGAAAATTTTCAGAATACAAAATATTTCCTATCTTATAAATTACTCTGTGTGATCAATCAAAAACGTTCTGTGCGTTCGAAGTTATTCCAATTGTTTGAGGTACCGCTACAATTGGTCTGTTTGGCCATTTTATCCTCGGAGGAAGAATTCCACAACCTTAGGTACAGTGAGGGGAATTATTTCCTTCAAGAAACTCCGTGAATTCGGACGACTTGGCCTTATTCATTTCTGTTTCATCTACTATCTGAAAGAATAAAATACACCTCTTGGAAAGGTCATTTTGATCTTGTGTTGAGGGTATTTGATATACTTCATTGTGTTCTTGTTTATACTTGAACTCTAGTTGAAGTTATTGTTCTGCATATACAGATTCTGTGTACCCGAAGTACAAATAAAATAACAGCAGGTACTTAGTGGAACTAGTCGAGGTGCATGCAAGCTAGCCTGGACACTGGGGCTGTCGAAGCGTATGAATAGGTACGGAAAATCCAACTTATGCGATCTATCCACTCGTAGAACACCAGGAGTTCTCCGCAACTTCGCCCACTTCTGTGCCTCTTTCTTTGGCCAGCTATCATTCAACCAAGTCCTTGTCGTATTGGCGCTCGAAACTAGCTAATAGAAATCTATGAACATCATACAGCTCCTCTTCCACCATCTGTGCAATGTTTTCTTAGACCGGTGAAGTGTAGTAAAGTAGGTGATGCTGACATGAATATGAAGTAGACATAAAGTCTGTAACAGATATGATTAAGAAATTGAGATAGTGAAGAGTGCAGACTGAAGTAGCTTGATTTCTTAATTTTTACCTCACTGCTTTTGCGACTTTGTGAATCGTGTTATTTTAATACTATCGCGCTCCTACAACTTGCAGCTTTCAAGTCGTGATTATATTTTTGAAGCAGGAGAATAGATATGGCCTACGCGAGTATAGCATCTCTTATGAGAACAATGGAACTGCTGTTGACGTCTGATTCGCCAATGTTATCTCTTGCTTTTTATCACAGAGAAGAAATTGTAGCTCTTCATAAGAAAGTGAGTTCTATAGAAGCATTTCTCAAGAACTCTGAGAAACAAATCAGTAGTTATGGGGCAATGACAGATTTGGAAGTGCGGATAAAAGGTTTTGCGAATGCTGCTGAAGACAAAATTGAATTTGGACTAAGAGAAGCTATAATAGCAGAAGATGAAACACAGAGAAGAAAAGAAAATGAGGAACTTCGTCAGAGCTTGCACCAAGTAGCGAAGGACATTGACCGTGTCCAAGAAGAGTCGAAAAAGCTTCAAGATCATAAAGGTAGACTAGCATCAACGTGGTCCTTGGCACGAGATACAAGTACAGAAAAATTACCTAATCTGGAAGTTTCGAACAATATGGTGGGACGTGGCAAGGAAAAGAAAAGGGTGCTTGAAGAACTCAGAGGAGGCTCTTCCGACAAACTAAAAATCATCCCAATCGTCGGGACGGGAGGCATTGGCAAGACAACATTAGCAAAACAAGTTTTTACCCATCCTTCGATTCAGTCCCGATTTGATGTTCGTGCTTGGGCTACTATATCTAAAGAACATAATGTGAGAGAAATCCTGCTAAGTCTTCCTCAGTCTATAATCAAAATTGATGACAAAGTCTACAGCAGAGATGAGGCAGAGCTAGCGGACCTGCTACAGAAATATTTGAAGCGTAAGAGGTATCTTATTGTCATGGACGACATATGGAGCTATAAAGCATGGGATGACACGAGACAATTTTTTCCAATTGATAATAATGGGAGTCGAATATTGTTGACTACGCGTCATACTGAGGTAGCTCTTTACACAAGCTCAAGTAATCTTCTTTTAAAGATGAATCTCATGAATTCGGATGAGAGTTGGAACCTTTTTAAAAGTAAGGCGTTTGTAAATGAAAGATTCCCGTCTGAATTAGAGGCTATAGGGAAGAAAATTTCAAACAAATGTCAAGGATTACCACTAACAATTGCTGTGGTTGCTGGGCTTCTCTCCAAATCTAAGAGCACAAAAGAAGAATGGAAGAACGTTGCTGAGAATATCAAGTCGTTTCTAATGAAACATCCTGCTGAACAATGTCTACGCGTTGTCGCATTGAGTTACAACTACTTGCCTAATGACTTAAAAGCGTGCCTTCTCTATCTCGGAATATTTCCAGAAAACAGTGAAATTTCAGTGAAGAGATTGGTGAGATTATGGATCGCTGAGGGGTTCTTGAAACTGGAGGGTGACCTAGAAGAAGTGGCTGAAAACCGTTTGCAGGATCTTGTCGATAGATGTCTAGTCTTAGCTAGCCAAAAAAGCACAGATGGAAGAAAAATCAAGACGTGTACGGTTCATAATCTAGTCAATGAGTTATGCTTGAGAGAAGCACAACGCGAAAACTTTTTGTTTATCAGAAATGATGACACAGAAACTGTTCCTCTTGTGGGCTGTCGATTGATTAGCATACAGAAAAGGAGGCAAACTGGTGTTGGTTTTAAGGATGAGAATTTTGTAAGGTCTCTTACACATACCAATGATGATAATAGTCCGTCGAGAAGAATTCGTTCAATTTTCCTGTTTGCTGCACCTTCTCTCAGTACTAATCCCAATTTCGAGCTTGGTCATTTGAACTTAATCAGAGTCTTGGACTTGAGCTTGATGTACTTCTCACTTTTTCCGCTGCAGATACTCTCTCTCTCTTTTTGTTGAGGTACCTATCTTTTTCGACTCACACATCTTTTGGCACACCTCGAGGAATTCGCAAATTATTGAATCTACAAACTTTCATTGTTCAAGGATCAGTTCACTCATTTATAAAGTTTCCAGAACTAACTTGGGAAATAAAGCAACTGAGACATCTGAAACTCCGAAGCTTTTATTTGCCGGATCCTCCAAGTTCATCCATTGACGGAGAGAGGAACTTGGTTTGGTCAAACATACAAACTGTTTCGGGCTTGCTTCCTTATTGCTGCACTAAGAAAGTCCTTTCCAGGATTCAAAACATTAAGAAATTATGTATTCCGGGGCACGTCTATGACTATGGCATGCGTGAAGAAGTTATGGACTTCAGTGAAATCATTGATCTGCATCAGCTAGAAACGTTGAGTATTAAAGTTGATCATTATCACGTAAGTCACTGGAGTTCAAGATTCCATAAATCTACAGTTTGTGTACCTAATGCAACACATTTTCCAACAAAGCTCAAGAAGTTAAAGCTGGTTGGAACTCGTCTAACATGGGAGGACTTGAACATCATAGGTCAATGGCCTAATCTCAAGGTGCTGAAGCTGAAAGAAAATGCTTGTCGTGGCCTAGAATGGTGGCCAATTGGAGGGAGGTTTCGTCGGTTGAAACTTTTGCTAATCGAAGGTACAAATCTCAAGTACTTGAAAGCCACGGATGATCATTTCCCCGCCCTTGAGAATCTAGTGATCAGACATTCCCTTCATTTGGAGGAGATCCCTATTGAGTTTGCGGATATTTACTCACTACAGCTAATCGAGTTACAGAACTGTAGTGCAAAACTCGTGGCTTCTGCCGGATGAATTCAAGAAGAGCAAGAATCTTTGGGAAGCAAAGGTGTAAACATTCGTTCTTACAACGATCCAGGTGAGCACAATAATTTCCTTTGAAATTTCAAACAATTTTGAAGTTTATAGTTGACAAGTTATGTTCTTTTTGCTACAGCTGAATGTGAACATAGTCTAAGTGATTCTGATTCGGATTGAAGACTTCAGATGTTATGAACCCCATCATGGGATTTTCTGACAACACAAGTAATAACCTAGCAAACAATGGACTTGGGCCTGAGGTGAGGTGAAGTTACAACAGAACAATAGGGTGGATTTCCTCTGGGATCCGGGTTAAGCAAGCACGTCTAAAGGAGGCATTCGCCTATTGAAGGGGTTATGCAATTACGTTGAATCTTTGGCTTAGTCCGTTAAACTCTCACCTCCTTTCTATGTTCGAGTATCTCATCTCCTTCGCTGTATTATTCACTATTATCTTGTATTCTCCGTTAGAGTTGTGTTGAGAAATTTGAGTTGTTACAACAGACTTTTGATTTGTAGACTTTTGTAGTTGTTTGTCAATCATCAGAACTAATTTCAGCTTCACTCATATGAATGGAATACAACAGTTTTCTCAAAAACATAACTTGTTTATCAAGGATTTAGACATGTACAAATTTTGTAGTCTTTTCCAAATACTTTCGGAAACAGCCTCTCTACCTCTACGAGGTAGTGATAAGGTCTGCGTACACTCTACCCTCTCCAGACCTCACTTGTGGGATTTCACACGGTATGTTGCTGTTGTTGTTGTTCCAAATACCATGGTAGAAGTTCCGAGTTCAAATCATAGGCACTATATTTTTATCCTTCGACTCTCTAAGTGAAAATTCTAGGTCTGCTACTGTCGTCAGCCCATTCTTATAAAATTTTAACTCTTTTATGTTTTCTTTCTTTTTTTCTTTGAATAGAACTTATACTAGGTAACTTGAATGCAGATAGTATTTCACTTTTCAGACATCAGAGGTATGCCATTTTTCTTTGCCTTTTCCTAGCTCTTTTCGTAATTCTTATATTGTTAATCTGTTATTCAAAGGTTAGTTATACATGGAGATGGAGTTAGGATTTAAAGTTTATGAGTTTCTACGATGAAATAATAATTGAGTTTATAGTCAATTACCGATTGTTATTTGAGTTTATGAGCTACTGATTTCCATGAACCTGTAGATTGTGCTCTAGATCAGCCACTGCTTCTTGTCCATTTGATTAAACTTGAAAAATTAAAGTCAAAGGACACTTTGTAGCTAGTTATAAGACTGATACACTTCTTTTCTAACCAATGTTGCTCGGTTCCTTTAAAAATGTCGTCGGTTGTGTGTTGGATCCTTCAAAAGTTACTCTTGTTTAGAGGATCCGACACAGGTGGGGCAACATAAGTTAGAGAAGAAGTAGGATATGGTAAATAGTTCTTTTAAGAGACTCAAAATTGAGGCTAAAGGAATAGTAACTCATCAACGAAATGGCAGCTTGATGCACTAAAGCTCCCGCTATGTGCAAGGTTCGGGGAAGGAACGAACGACTAGGGCTTATCATATGCAGCTTTACCTTGCATTTCTGCTAGAGGTTGTTTTAACAGCTTGAACCCGTTTACTCTAGGGATCCCCTTCGAATTGTACCTCATAATCACTGATTTGTTTCTCAAGAACACTGAGAAATAAATCAGTGATTATGGGGAAATGTGAGATTTGGAAGCGCGGATAAAAGATTTTGCAAATATCGCTGAAGACAAAATTGAATTTGGACTACGAGAAGCTATGCTATCAGAAGATGAAATGCAGACAGGAAAAGCACTTGAGAAACTTCGTGAGAGCATGCAATAAGTAGCGAAGGACATTGACCGTGTCCAAGAAGAGTCGAAAAAGATTCAAGATTATAAAGGTAGACAAGCATCGACATGGTCCTTGGCACAAGATACGAGTTCAGAAAAATTACCTAATCTGGAAGTTTCGAACAATATGGTGGGACGTGAAAAGGAACAGAAAAGGATGCTTGAAGAACTCACAAGAGGCTCCTCCGATGAACTAAAAGTCATCCCAATTGTCGAGATGGGAGGCATAGGTATCTCAACCAAATCAGGCACAGTATTTGTGGAGGGAAATCATCAAGCATTATCGGACCCAAGTCCGAGATTCTGAGTAACTTGAAATGTTTAAGCTCTGATTTGAGAGTACAGACTGAAGAATAAATACAAAAAGAGAAAATGGATTGAGTTCGTTTCAAGAGATTGTAGACATTTTCTGCAACAACTTCCCCATCTTCTATTATCGTTTTAGATTTGCGCAGAAGGCCAGCAACCATGGCAATAGTTACATATGTCCACGATTTGCTTCCCAATAGTCTCGAATTCAGATGGTAATGTTTCATTTGCAAATGCTGCATTTTAAAAAAGGTTCCAACTCTCATCTTGATCTATGAAACTTATCTGCAACGAAAGATTCTCTGTATCAGCATAACAAGCCACTTTGTTGTTACGGGTAGTCAGCAGTATTCTTCTCTCGTTGTTCTGGATCGGAAAGCATTGTCTCACATCATCCCATGCTTTACTACTCCATATGTCATCCATGACAATTAAGTACCTCTTTCACTTTAAAATTTTTGGTAGCATGTCTGCTAGCTCTGCCTCATCTTTCATCTTATCTCCGTCATCCAATTTGATTGTAGATCGCAGAAGACTCAGCAAGATTTCCTTTACATCGTGTTGTTGAGATACGGTAGCCCAAGCACGGACATCAAAAGGATGTAGAACGGATATGTCATTGTAAATTTCCTTTACTCTCGTGTTCCTTGTGCAGTTTTTATAGACACAACACACTTGATAGACTCTATAAAACCAAAGAACGTAATACATTTACATTTATGAGAAACATAGTGTGATGAACTAGCATCAACAGTCTATAACATTATCAAATTGTTTCCCTTCTCATTACAGGTTAGAGTAAAGCATCTAGTACCCTCCTAAGCTATGACCAAATTTGTTACGACACACTCCCACTTCACGGGGTCCCTATTACCCCCGAAAAAAATTTTAGCATATTTTTACCAACCTCTTTAGCTGACGTGGCACATTTGACGTGGGCATCATTTTTATGTAATAAAGGTGTCACGTCAGCACAAAAGGGTGACAAAAATACGTTAAAATTGGCTCCAGGGGTAATAGGACCCTGTGAAGTTGGAGTGTGTCGTAGCAACTTTGACCATAATTCGGGGGATAATACTGGATGCTTATCTCTTCAAGTTATTCTGAACAAATAACAACCAAAGATCTTAATTATCATCATGTTCTGCAGCATCAGCATCAGAATCTTCATTATCATCATCTTCTACAACATCAACATCTGAATTTTCTTCATCGTCATCAAATTCATCATCACCATCATATGATCGTACATCTAGTGGTCGTACATCTGTATGACGTGACTTGTGGAAATAAGAAACGTGTAACCTTTATAAATATGTACTTACCTTGATAAAATTAATACAAAGTATTTCACTTCTTGATATTTCGATTATTATATAAAAGAGTTGAATTCAAGTAAACCTCATTTTACTAGAATTTATACAATCGATACCTTAAAATTCGTGTGCAATGACAACAAAGAGAGCAAACGTCTACTCTTCATTTTTCATTTTATTTTTATTGTAATTTAATGGCAGAGTTGGACATTAGCCCATTTGTTTGTTCAACCCATCTTAACCTACCCAACTACAGCCCAAACAACCCATTTGCCCTTTTCAAGTCTTCTTTTTAATTAAATAGACTACATGCTTTTTTTTTTTTTTTTTGAAAAATGACCCATTTTTTAGACAAATCTATTATCTATCTGATTGATATATAGAAAAATCGATTATCAATCTGACAGATCGATTATTGATCCAATCTATATATGGATAGATCGATTATATATCTGACAAATCGATTATCGATCCGACCTATATATGGACAAATCGATGAGAAAATAGAAGTAGGCCATTTTGCAAATTTGAAACTTGAAGAGGCTTAATACCCAAATTTTTCCAGTAGGCCATTTTGCTAATTGGAAACTTGAAGAGGGTTAATAGCCAAATTTTCTCAAACAAAAGTAGGCTTAAAATACAATTTTTCTCAAACTAAATTACCAAAACTGCTCAAAAATATATTTAAGGGGCCATTTTGGACTACCCTCAAATATAAGGGATATTCTTGTTAATTTCTCTTATATTTTAAGTAGGATTTTAACCAAATTTTGTCAAAGTTATTTTTGTGAAAGAATATGGGGCAGAGCTAAGTAACTTTTGTGTACTACTTACATGGATCGGAGATACGAACATCCACGGGGTTGTTTCCGAGGTCTTCTTTTTCTTTTTGAATTCGTGCTGCAGATTCCTCAAGTTCGGGAAGACACCTTGATAACTTAATCAGTTGTAGTGTGTGGATTTCTGCAAACTCAATGGGTATCTCTTTCAAATTATGACAATCGTTAAGCACAAGGCGCTCGAGGATGGGAAAATTGTCATCTGTGGCTTTCCAGTACTTGAGAAAACGATCATTAACTAACAAAATCTTCAATCGCGTCAATCCCCTGACATTTGGATACCATTTATCGGCAATACAAGCACAATCCACCAGCTTCAGCACCTCAAGGTTAGGCAACTCAGCTATGATGTCCAAGTACGACCAACTTAATGGAGTAAGTCTTAACTTCAGCTTCTTGAGCGTTGCTGGAAAAGCTTTTGCACTTGCTGGCAAAAGTCGACTAAAACAATATGTAAGACTCAATGTTTCAAGTTGCTGCAGATGGACAAGATTTTTGAGAGGCCCATCAGAGTCAATCCAATCTGCACTGATTCCTAATTCTTTGACATTCTGAATCCCCATAATAACCTCCTTCATGCAACAACGTGGAGACAAGTAAGAAATAGTTCGTATGTTTGAAAAACCCATGTGACTCCCTTTCTCAACAGATACGCTTGGGTGATTTGGCAGATAAAATTCGGGCAGTTTGAGATGCCTTAATTGCATTAGTCCCCAAATTTCCTCCGGACAAGTTATTTTAACGAATTGACTAAGACCTTGAACAATGAATGTCTGCAGATTCCATAATCTGCAAATTTCTGGAGGTTTGTCTAAATTTTCTCGGCAGTGCAATGATAGGTACCTCAACCAGATGAGGCTTAATATCTGTACAGGGAAACTAGCAATCACTATGTCACTCAAGTCCGACACTTTGAGTAATTTGAAATGAATAAGCTCTAATTTGGGACCATAAATTGAATCCTTAGGATAAAAAGTGAAAATAGAACGGGTTCAATTCAAAAGATTGTTGTTGTCATGATCTCTCAACTGACGATGTACAGGGGTAAGAAGAGCCCTATAAAGACCATAGGGACAATAATTAATTTCATCACCAGTCATGCATTTAAAGGGCTGCATTTTTTGCATACTGAGATTTCCACGTTCTGATACGCCAAGCACAATGTCGTTCAAGATAAAAATGTTCTCCCTTTAAAGTTCTGTCACGCACAGGTCATATATTAGATCATGAACCTTACATGATCTAATTTTTGTTCCATCTCGACTTTGCTTGCAGATGAGGACTAGACATCTATCGACAAGCTCTTGCAAACACTTCCCAGCCTCTCCTTCCAAATCATTTTCCAACTTCAGGAACCCCTCAGCCATCCACGATCTCACCAATCTCTTCACTGGAATCTCACTGTCTTCTGGAAAAATTCCGAAATGCAGTAGACAAGTCTTTAGATCGCTAGTCAAGTGATTGTAACTCAACCTAAGCACTCGTGAACATCGTTCATCAGGATCTTTTGTGACAAATGACTTGACATCTCTAGCAACATTTTCCCAGTCTTCTATTGCCCTTTTAGATTTGAGAAGCCCAGCAACCACGGCAATATTTAGTGGTAACCCGTGACATTTCTCTGCAATTTGCTTCCCAATAGTCTCGAACTCAGATGGTAATGCTACATTTGCAAATGCAACACTTTTAAAAAGGTTCCAACTCTCATCTTGATCCATGAAGTTTATCTGCATAGAAAGATTCTCTGTACCAGCATAACAGGCTACTTCGTTGTTACGTGTAGTAAACAGTATTCGACTCCCTGCATTGTCTTCAGTTGGAAAGCATTGTCTCACGCCATCCCACACTTCACAACTCCAGATATCATCCAAGACAGTTAAGTACCTATTTCTCTTTAAACTTTTTTGCAGCAGGTTCGCTAGCTCTGATTCACCTTTCATCTTAACCATGTCATCCATTTTGATCGTCGATTGCAGAAGGCTCAGAAAAATTTCCTTTATGTTGTGCTGCTGAGATACAGTAGCCCAGGCACGAACATCAAAACGGCGTAGCATTGGTCCATGATTGTAAACTTCTTTTGCTAAAGTTTTTTTACCTATGCCTCCCATCCCGACAATCGGGATGACTTTGGGTTCACAAGAGTAGCTTCCAGTCAGATCTTCTAACAAGTGTTCCTTTTGATTATCACGTCCAACCATATTGTTGTTAACATTCAGAATCTCGTTTGTTGAACTAGAAAAGTCTTGAACCAATGATCCCTCTGATACTTGTTTGCCTTTATCTTGAATCTTTGTTGACTCTTTCCAGACACAATCAATTTCCTTTGCTAATTGTTGAAGGCTTTTACGGAACTTTCGGCGTGTCCATATATTCTAGATTCCCTTGAAAATTTTTGAGCCAGTGATTCCTATGATGCTTTTATTTTTTTCCATTATAGTTTCTGTTAGTCTCAGTTGAATTGTGCATTCAACAACACTTGCAACTTCTTTTACCTCTACTTCAAAATCTGTCATTTCCCCAGAAACATTGTTTTTCTCAAAGTTCTTGAGAAATACTTCCAGGGAACTAACTTTTTCATGAAGAGCAGAAAAGTCTTCACTGTGATCACAGGTTATAGATTGCATTGGTGAATTGGATGTCAATAGCGATTTTATTGTTCTCATAAGAGAAGCCACACTTGCATGAGCCATATCTACTATATTCACGTATGCCTTTGCGATTATGACCTGAAAGCTGCAAGATGCTAGAGGTCAATGGTATTATAGATAACATGATACCCATTCTTTGTATGGAACATCTTTGTGAATGAATTGAGGTCGTCAAAGAAATCTCCTAGCTCAAAGTTCAGTTGAAAATTTTCCTACCGATTGACTTTTAGTCGACGTTCTTACTTGAGTCAAATTCCAACGGTCATTAATCCTAGAATATAATGAGTTAGGTGTCCCACTACCTACCAAATTAAAGGTTTTTGAGTCTTCTTTCCAAGAAAAAAGATATGGACATTTTAGCGAGGCATCATCCCAGCTGCGCATTGGGCAGCACAAGGTGGAGCTCAAGCCAGGAGATCACTAGTTTGCCTCCATGTTGGGCTGTGCAGCGCGGAGCATACCTGTCCAATGTAAAAGTCCATTTTTTTCTAATTAAATCGGGGGCAAACTTGTCCTTTCACCCCATGTAACTTTCTCAACCTGTTGTATAACTCTAAAGTCGTCCTAAACTAGCAGAAATCTTCAAAATCCCTGATTTTCTTCCTCCCAAAAATTCTTAGAAGCAAGAACACATAGAGTTCAAGATTCAAGGCTCAAATTCCATACTTGAAACTATTTATACAAGGTATTTATTTCAAGTTATTCGTATTTTCTAAATGGATTGAGACTAGAGTTGAAGATTGATTTTTCTAAACTTATGTGATCGCTCAACTAATAGTTATTAAATTATAAAAATGAGTAATTAAGGCAAACTAACCTTCCAATGGTAGAAATTTAGGAAGAAGCAACTGGTCACTGCAATAATATATACTATCAGAAAAGAACATAAAAAACATATTATAAGAAAAGAAAATATAGTAATAAGTAATCAAGATTAAAATCAATAGAAATATGTCATACCTCTCTGAGTGACTAAAATGGTATTGAATTTTAAAGATAACAAAGTGTTGGCTTCTGATAAATTGGGATGATAACTTCAATTATTGTTGCATGTGGGGAAAGTGCATTTATCTATTTAAATGGAACAACACATCAATTATATTTTTGAGATAGAAAGTTATTAAAAGATGATTATATTGTGTTTCAATTGTTACCATACTATTTTTGTTGTCATGTACTTTTTCTGAATGCTCTATTTTGCTTTCTTTATTAGTTGTCATATTTATTTCTATTTCTTCTAACTAATTTGGTTTACTGCATTTAAGCGAGGGTCCTTCGAAATGCTCAACTTTATTACTAAAAACTCATTGTTTTTTCAACTTTTTCCTTTTTGAAGCTAGTATTTCATTTCTAAATGTTCGGGCTAATTACTATAATCGGCCAGCTATTGAATAACATAAAAGACTAATGTATAATATTGATCGCATCAATAATCGATCTGTCAATATAACGATAAGGGTTGATAATGAATCTGTCTATACCTGTCGGATCGATAATCGATCTGTCCATATATCAATCGAATCAATAATCGATCTTTCCACATATTGGTCGAATCGATGATCGATCTTATCTATATCTATCGGATCGATAATCGATCTGTCCATGTGAATTGGGTTTTTGATTAATTTGTAATTTTTAAAAGATTTTGGTGGGAGGGTTTCTGTCAATTCTTGGGATCTTTTGTTAAATGTTCTTTTAAAGCCTTTCCTTTTAATTAAACTAGTATAGTACCCGCGCGATGCGCGGATTGCATATCATAACTTAGGACTCATTTAAATTAACTTGTTTTAAGTGTTTTTAAGTCAAAATAATTTGTAAGTACTTTTAAAATTTTTGTGTAAAATAAAAGAGTGCTTTTGTGTCACGACCCGAACCAGGGCCTGGCCGTGAAGAGCATTTCAAACCATGAAGGCCCGAAACACCCCTATCTGTCTGGTCATCATGCACCTAATTCATATGATCAAAGTAATACGGAAGAAGCACAATAATTCGAAAACATGGTCATAAATATGAAAAGAAACAATAATGGGGAAATAAGGTTTCCCCCAACATCAATCAACCTCTAAACAACTGTCTGCGAAAATCCCCAACAAATGACTGAGTTAAGTAACCGTATATAAACTGGGACAAGGTCCCCAGTAGACCCAAAACTGAATATAAGATAAAAGGACTGCAGGACATAAGACCTTCTGAAACATAGAAGGCCCACCACTTGTCTCTGTAACTCCGTCTGAATGATCTACTGATTCTCTTGACCCCTAGATAGGGCCTCTGAACCAGAGAGGTTGGAGAGGGGAGGGGGTCAGTACAAAAGTACTGGCACGCAGAGATATTAAAACAAAACATAATATTTTTATAAAATATAGTTGAGAGCCATTATAAAGTAATTTCGTATCAAATCATTTGAAAACACATAGGCGTAATGCAATAGTTTCTCAACAACAATGAAATGCAACTGAGCTAGGTGGAATACCCTACATAATTTACACCAACTGTCTAACCTCGGTTGCCTCCGAGATTAGAGTATAAGTGAGGGAGAGACATACAAGATCACATAGCATGGTGTCTCGACCCAATGGTAGTGCCCAAGATCACTTAGCCAGGGCTCCTACCTATAGTCCCAAATTGGGAATGACATAAAGTCAAGTACACAAGATCACTTAGATTGGTACCAAATCTCCGTGTCGGCAAACACGTTTTCCAGCGATGAGCCCTTACACTCAAACGCCTTCTTCGGGCATCCACCTATCTGATGTAAAATCAATGCATTCAAATTTTATCTGATTCAATCACTTATCATATTCTATAGGGTATTTTCATACCCGACTTACAAGTCATCAATATCACTTCCACATATGCATTATCATGTAAAAACCAAGGTGCTTCTTCATTTATAAGTGGTGAACAATATTTATTTCAAATTCATGCTCTCTTTTGTTGGTCACAATATGATATGGGGTATCAAGACATCATCATGGGAATTTGAAAGCAATTTATCATTCATATTTATCAAACTTCCATGGAAAATATCAAATCACATATGCATGGTTTCAACCATTGAAGTATATAGGCAAACAATTCCCATGACATAAAGAAAAATGACATAGAAATCATATTGAAAGCAAGTTATTAGCATTTGATTGTAAACCCCCATTTAAAAGCATGCATGTTCATAAAAAAATATACCCATGAGATTTTAGGATAACCCCACATACCTCTATTTCAAAGGATAATAGATGTTTCTTGAAGCTTGCGGATTGGTGATTCTAAATATGTAATTATCTTCGAAAACCTACGGTCGAATCTTGAACTATTTGGATTTTTATTTTGAAACTCTAAGGAGAATCTTTAAGCACTTTTGATGAATGAAGGTGTATTTTGGGGTCCTTGGAACTGAATTTTGTGTTTTAGGGCTAAGTAAGGGTGGAAAAGGACCATTTTGCCCCAAAAACGGAATGTTTAAGTCATTTGAATTCTTTACATAGGCGCCGCCCATCCCATTGCCTATGTTTACATAGGCGCCGCCTAGTCTATCGCCTATGTTTACATAGGCACCGCATAGTCTATCGCCTATGTTTACATAGGCGCCGCCTAGGCTATCGCCTATGCTTTCCAGTGGGCATGGGCGATTGGTTAGGCGACACATATCACTTTGAAAGGCCATAACTTCTTGCTCGGGTGTCGGATTTTAGCAAAATTGGTATCGTTGGAAAGCTAACTTGAAGACCTATCATTTGACACATAGTATGCTCTCTAATTTGACATATACAGAGAGTTATGGTCGATGGAAGCTGACACAAATAACAACGTCCACTAAAACTTAATCGATCAAAATAGTTTCAACTCGTCCTTGAGTTGAAGGACCTCTATGGTCTAAATTCAAGATTGAATGGATTCACATACTACGCAAATAATTAACATGCCATATTGGCATAGGATTTATGGCTTCGGGATTATCAACGCATTGAAATCATGGTTTTTATTCTATCCCAAATGTGGGGTGTTACATTATCTCCCCCTTGGGATCATTCGTCCTCGAATGATGGGTAGGAACATATTGAAGCTTAGAGGTATGGAATAATTGCGGAAATGATATGTTTCTCTAATAAAGAATACATTGATCTGAAACATGACCATATGGCTGGAACTACTGATGTTCTGAATTCTTATACCGGACATGCATATCTGATGCATGGAATACACATATCTGATGCATGGAATACACGACTGAAGCTACTCATAAGCTGAATTCTCATAATGAACATGCATACCTGATGCATGGATTTGTTACCGAGTTGTTCTCATGAACGAAGAACTGTTTATACTGATAAGCTGAACTTTTTCTATTGGACATACATTTCTAATACATGCATATCTGATTGAACTGACGTATGAATGTATGACTGAATACGCAATGACAACTGGTACGGAGCTTGTAATAAGAATCTATGCATGCAGCTGAATGGGGTATCTCCCCCTTGGGACGCTATATCCCTCTATGAATGCTCAATTCACTAAGATACTCGGAAAACTGAGGCGATGCACAGGGCACCTACAAATTGAATCATAACTGAACATTTGGAATCTGAATTTAATGCATGATGCATGAACTGGGCTATACTCGTAACTACTGGTATACTCTATCTGGGAATAGTAGCATGTCTGAGATTTCGAGTAGCATGAATAAGTGTAAAGACGAGAAAACAAGTCATGCGAATCTGACTGCTAAACTGACTTATTGGCCATAAGACTGAATTATACTACACACTCATACTTAACTGGAGTATCTCTTCAGCACAATTCTCTAAAGAAATTCTAGCGGTAATAGGGAGCCATGAATCTTGGGTATGGATTACACAAGACATCCAACTGAGGAAATCACAACATTGACACTACTCTGTAGTCTGGAATATAGACATATAACTCCTAAATTAGGATAGAATTTTCAGATCTTTGGAAATACAACTTCTTACTTTCAGGCTTAGCGCACTACCCGAATATCCCTTAACTATACTATTCCCTATAAATATCATATTCATTCAACTCAGCTTAAAATTCTCATATGAGCATTGACAAATCTTTCTACTAATGTCGAAAATAACTTAATCCCTTCGCCGTGATCAAGCCTAACTCTAAATCACAAAATACAACATGCCACACCACGATACTATTCTAAATCATATGATTCAGTCTTCTGTATCCTTTTTAGAGATCACACCCTAAGCATAACGTGCCTTACCACTTCAATGACTATTCTGAACTCTTAATATGAAGTCGCTAATGCATATTGCGACCTTCCACTACAATCCCAAAACGTCATTCAAGCCTATTTTATAACCACATGTTAACTCCAAGGCAATCTCCCATAAATACATACTTCACATAATTTCTAAACTATTGTCAATATAACTCCCACGCGCTACCCTAAGACATACACACACAAACTTTTCCACTAACCATCACGTGTATCAAAGACTTGGCCCCAACTCTTACTTCATACTTATGGACTTATCTAAACAAGCATACTATGCTCTTTCATCAACAAGAACATTTACATCATCACCACTATCATTGCATAGGAAGGGTCACTAAAAGGTTAAAACATAAGACCCTCAAGCGTGAAAAGATCTTTATACGGGACTGATCCCATTATAAAGAGTGAGTACATGCGTCATGAGTTGCATGACCTCAACTAGAGTTCATAACATAAGGAATGTGATTCCGACTACTTGAATGAACTAGAACTCATTATCTTGGAACTGGAAGAGTACGTGACTCTCTATCATATACCGGAATCATGAACTATGATCACAAAACTAAATCGTAAGGCATGAGTAAGCATCCGGATAACTAAAAAAATACTGAGGTAGGAATTGGTTGAGATCCACCCTCACTTTCTGATGTTCTAAATCATACTGCATCACTACTAGAATCTGAGAGCCTTATTGGTCATTTGTTCTATCATCTCCCCCTCAGCTTCACGTCATCATCTAAAGTTTGGGAGATCCTTTACCAGATTCTAACTGAACTACACTTACTGCACTCTAGGGCCTGAAAAAAATTGACAATGCATGCATATCATAGAACTTAACCCGAATGACTACCTTTTGGGATACACTCTATCTTTCCATAGCCACCAATAGTCATAGTATAATGCTTGCACACTTATTTCTATCGGTTCAACCTTCAAAACTCAAACTTAGATTCTAACACTTAACATGGTTATCACCAAGCCTTTGATGAACCATACCACTTTCGTCCTAGCATACCAATATTGCTACTCCAAACTTATATCTCTCTACCATGAGAATCGAGATCAAATCAAAAGGCTCAACACTATCAATCAAGGCTCCTTAACTTGGCTATCTAGAACACCATATACCATCTAACTAGTCTTTTTCCAACTAGCAACTCCACGGTACCACTAGTCACACACAACATGTAATAGTCTTAGAGAAATGACACAACTCCATATCGCCTTGGGCATACTTACACACCATACCTACAACATTATACTTCATTACGAATCAATTTAAACTTAAGACATTTCATACACCGTTCAAGCCTATTAGATCACTTTCATATAACTAACATCATTGATCAAGAAATCATCACATCCACCTTTATGAACTTCAACTGTTCAAACTTAATGTCTAGTACTAAACATGATTTTACAACCCAACCTTAGCCTAACCAATCGCCCATGGCCACTGGAAAGCCTAGGCAATAGCCTAGGCGGCGCCTATGTAAACATAGGCGATAGCCTAGGCGGCGCCTATGCAAACATAGGCGATAGCCTAGGCGGCACCTATGTGAACATAGGCAACGGGATGGGCGGCGCCTATGTAAAGAATTCTAGTGATTTAAACACTCCGTGTCGAGGACAAAGTGGTCCTTTTCCACCCTTACTTAACCCTAAAACACGAGATTTAGTTCCAAGGACCCCACAATACATCTTCTTTCATCAAAAGTGCTCAAGATTCTCCTTAGGGTTTCAAAATAAAAAACCAAATAATTCAAGATTTGACCGTAGGTTTTCAAAGATAATTACATATTTTGAATCAACAATCCGCAAGCTTCAAGAAAAACCTATTATCCTTGGAAATAGAGGTACGTGGGGTTATCCAAAAATCTCACGGGTGTAGTTTTTATGAACATGCATGCTTTTAAATGGGGTTTTTCAATCAAATGCTAATAACTTGCTTTCAATATGATTTCTAAGTCATTTTCTTTATGTCATGGGAATTGTTTGCCTATATACTTCAATGGTTGAAACCATGCATACGTGATTTGAGATTTTCCATGGAAGTTTGATAAATATGAATGTTAAATTGTTTTCAAATTCCCATGATAATGTTTCGATACTCCATATTGTATTGTGATCAACAAAAGAGAGCATGAATTTGAAATAAATATTGTTCACCATTTGTAAATGTTGAAGCACCTTGGTTTTTACATGATTATGCATATGTGGATGTGATATTGATGACTTGCAAGTCGGGTATGACGATGCCCTTCAGAATACGATATGTGATTGAATAAGATGAAATTTGAATGCATTGATTTTACATGAGAAAGGTGGATGCCCGAAGAAGGCGTTTGAGATACAAGGGCTTATCGTTGGAAAAACGTGTTTGCCGACACGGAATATTGGTACCAGGCTAAGTGATCTTATGTACTTGACTTCATGTCATTCCCAAATTGGGACTATAGGTAGGAGCCCGAGCCAAGTGATCTCGGGCACTACCATTGGGTCGAGACACCATGTTGTGTGATCTTGTGTGTCTCTCCTTCACTTATACTCTAATCTTGGCCGCAACCGAGGTTTGACAGTTGGTGTAAATTATGTAGGGTATTCCACCTAGCTCAGTTGCATTTCATTATTGTTGAGAAAAACAATTGCATTATACCCATGTGTTTTCAAATGATTTGATACGAAATTGCTTTATAATGGCTCTCAACTATACTTTGTAAAAATATTATGTTTTGTTTTGATATCTCTGCGTGCTAGTACTTTTGTGCTGACCCCCTCCCCTCTCCAACCTCTCAGGTTCAGAGGCCCAATCTAGGGGTCAAGAGAATCAGTAGAACTTTCAGACAGAGCTGTAGAGACAAGTGGTGAGCCTTCTATGTTTCAGAAGGTCTTATGTCCTGCAGTCCTTTTATCTTATATTCAATTTTAGGGTCTACTGGGGGCCTTGTCCTGGTTTTCAGATAGACATTGTTTCAGTCATTTGTTAGAGATTTTTGCCGACGGTTGTTCAGAGGATAATTGATGTTGAGGGAACCTTATCTCCCCGTTATTGTCTCTTTTCATATTAATGACCATGTTTCCGAATTATTGTGTTTTTCCGCATTTCTTTGATCATATGAATTAGGTGCATGATTACCAGACAGATAGAGGTGTTTTGGGCCTCAATGGTTCGAAATGCTCATCACGGCCAGGCCCTGGTTCGGGTCGTGACATAACTGGAATCAAGAAATCCAAATTCATCCTATCATTGTTCTGATGAGAAGGGTTAAGAATTCAAAAACTGAACATGAGTTGACTGATTAATGGTAAGAACTATGTCTTAGTTAAACTTAGCCATATTTTCTAGAGTTCTTGGATATAATGTTTGTTACTCAAACATGGACAAATTTACGATGACAGATTGTAGAATATATATTCACTTGTAGTTCAGATTATGTGTGTCGGTTAATAGAAGATACAACTGCTTAAACCAAAGCTAAAATGTGAACGCCTTTACAGAATACGTTGATATGTAGCTTTAGCCAGTGAAAGAATGTTGATTTAGCCCATGACTGGTGAATAAATTATAGTCTATTCGGATTTAATTACTTCAGATTCTGAGATGATATGGGTGTAGAATATGCAGATTCAAGGATAATTTTTTTTCCCAGAACTATGTGTTCCCATGTCTTAATTCTTGTAGGTGCTAATATCTCATTTGCACATTTAGTGTTTGGGTTTTAAATTGTTGAATGTAAATAAGACTTCAAGGTTAAACTACAAAAATGTTTCGATCACGTTGTCTATTATTTCAATTTGATTTTTGTGATCATGTCTTCCTGTCTAATGGAAATAGTTATCTAGATAATTTCATTGTTTGTTACATGTCCAGCCTGATGTGTAACTCTTCTTGCCTGCTAATGAATCTTCTTTTTTTTTTACCGTTGATTATATCATATTGTTATCTTTTCAGTCAACAGTTGAAAATGAAAATGAGTCTGTAATTCTGGAGTAATTCTTAAGAGGTATACGACCTGTTACATCAACATGCTCTTACATATAAATTAAATTAACTTTCTGTACTTATGTTGTTGGGTTGTATTAATAGAAATGGGAGCAGTTTTCACAATTGACTTTGTTAGTTATAAACTATAAAGAGAACTTATAACTATAGGAAAGCCACATTTACTGCAGCCATAATATGTGAAAGCATGCTCTAATAAAGAAGATTTCAAAGTTTAAAGATATTAATAAGTTATGGAAAGACCTCGGTTTTTGTTTTGCCACTTATCATGGTGGCTTTGCAGGAAGAGGTTATGATGCCTATTGCTCCCGGTGAAGAACCACTTGATTTGATTGTATGTCCAGCTTAAGAGCTGGCAAGACACTGAGGCCTTTGATGTATATTGATGGAGTTGATATGAAGCCCCAAATTGAAGTTGTGAAGAAGGGAGTGTACATTGTCGTTGCTAAACCGGGAAGGTTCAAATATATGCTAGCAAAGAAATGGATGAACCTTGAAAATTGTAGGTACTTACCAAATCTTTAGTTGTCACATGTTGCTTCCTTCCTATTGCTTGCTATACCACATAATTTGTGGTAATGTCTAAGTCTACCCCATGCCTTTGAGTTCACATACATATAAATACCTGTTAAAAGCTTCCATAACATACACTTTTGTTCTGCATTTACACAGGGTGAATTGTTCAAGAAAGGATGCACAACAAAAATGATTCTATGGGTTGTGGATTATACAACCATACCAGGTAAGTCGACATTTCATTCAAGGATCATTTTTCTTTGAGCATAGTGTACTATAATTTGCATCATTTGGCTTCTATTTTTTCTTCTGCGCACAAAATCATCCTACCGTTGTTCGTATGCAGCAGATGATTAAACATATATTTATCAATATGTAAAAGTAAATTGAATGTGTAATTACTTTGAATTTCTTTTTTTCGGCTGAAACTTGACTGTCTGAATAAAATATAATCCATGCTCTTTGATTTCTGATTTGAATTGTTTAAGCACTAAACTACATTAGAAGCCTGTATCCTGTCACCCTGAAAACAGTGAAAACAAATACATCTTAAAGTAGTAGCAACAAACAGAAAGATATTTTTAAACTGTAGAATAGGTTTATAAACAATGGAAACAATCTGAGTATAAGAAATATGAACAATTGTAAACAAAATTTAATACCTTTTTATCCTGAAGTACCATTTCAATTGCGTAACAACGTCCGGATTAAAGCGAGCTTTCACTTCACATAGCCGAACAACCAAGATCTTTAACTTCCACTGCATTTTAGTGATTGTTAAGTCGTTGATGAAGTCTTAACATTTTTGATAGAGAATGAAAGTATATGTAGATTGTTGTAAATATTAAATGAATTGAAGTAGTTTATGAAGGAATCAGTGATAACATTAATATTTGATGTATGCAGGTATATGCAGATTGTGGTAAGGATTTAAAGTATAGAAGTCGTTTTAGAAGAAATCATTGGTTACATCAACATTTGAAGGTTTCTGTAGACAGCGGTAAGGGCCGTTAGAGTTGTAGTGGTATACGAAGGAATCAGTGGTTACAACAAAAGATGAATTGAATTTATAGATGAAGGGGATGAAAAATAAGGGCATTTAACAATTGAGGATAAGATTAATGACAGTTGTGAAATAGGTAGGATTCCGTTGAGCAGTGGATAAATGGATAAATAAGATGTTGATAAAAGAGTTATAATATACCTTGGTAACTTATTGAATAAATAGAGTTAACTCTATAAATTATTTTTTATATTTGCTACGTTAGTACTTATGGAATAAAAAGAGGACACTATATAAATTAGTTAATACTTTTGATACCTTAGTTTTACGATATTTTTTTTACAATTACAAATACAACTTAAAAGAATGTAAATTTTTGATGTTATAACTGATCTTTAATTGTATTTATCTGTTTTAAAAAAAAAATAAAAGATAATGTAATTGTAAATTTGAATTTGAATGTTTAAAAATAACTAACATAACAACTATTCATTTTAGTTTGTTTTTGCTTTTTTTTTTTTTTTTTTTTTGAAATAAGGGTCCAAATGTTAGAGCGTGGTAAGTTTTAAACTTTAAATTGTTAAAATATTTACCAAACCGATACATTGCTTTTACTACAGAAATATTTATATTTATTTATTGAAATTAACTTATCTTTCAATTGTTATAGTTTAACTGAAATTGAATTTACAGTTTTTTGTCGGTAGTTTATAGAAGTTGTTAAACTTTTACATATTTTTCATCTTTTTAGTTATTATTTAAAATTAAAACTTAATTATTTAAAAATAATTAAAAAATAGTAAAAGCAATGGATATTTTAAAGGATGACATTTGGGTGAACGAGAGGGCTGCACCTTTTGTTATTAAGAATATATAGATATAGATATAACTATGAAATTTTTAATTAAACAAATTAGCTCGTTTATATTTGCTACTTAGTTAAATGTATAAGTTTTAGATTTCTTTTTTAAAAAACAAATGCAATAATGAATTACTAACATTTGGATATGTTTACAATTCAATGCAGATGGATATTGTATATGATAACATATGGTTGAATGAGGAGGTTGCATCATAATCAAATTTTGCTTGAAGTGATGCCAATATACTAAATGTATAAGCAATTTATGTGATTTAATATGATTTTATTTGAATTTCGATTTAATGAATGTGAATTTCAAGTAAGAGATTTGTAATAAGAATTTCAAGTAAGAGATTTGTAATAAACAGTGTATGTTTGCACTTGTAAGTTGTTATTGATAATAGTATAGTTATGATCATAAAAAATAATAAAACAAAATAGTGCAGTTACATAAAACAACTTCAAAATCAATATTGTTCTATAAAAAGTAGTATAGGAAGTTTGTATTTGTAAAGTGTATTATATTATTGTGTAAAGGGGGTAACAATTATAACCAACTTACAAACATTCGAACTAAAAATATAAAATTGTGAAGTAACTGATAATTTGAAGTTGAAAGTAAAAAAAAAAACTATAAAATTGTAAAGTAACAAAAAGTATAAAATTGTGAAGTATCTGATAATTTGAATTTGAAATTTTTTAATTGTAAAGTAACTGAAAAGTTGCATTAACATGTGTCAAAATGTAATGTTTTCACTTGGCTAAATGGAGAGGCTTTGTCCTCCCCTTTTTGTAATATATAGATTCCATCTCACTATACTAATTACAAAAATCCCTTCTAACTCATAAAAGTAGCTTATCTCCAGATACATCACAATTCACCCCTATTACTTCGCCTACTGTGTCGCAAATCTTGCAAACTTAGTATGAGTACATTTTGTCTATCGATTTGACTCATTTACCCTGATTTTGTGCCTAATTCGATTTTGCCTTATTTGTGAGGAACTATTTCACTAATTGATTTTCTAATTTCTCTTTGCCTTTATTTAGTGTGACAGACATTCATTTACGTATTAATTATGATAAATTTAGATGATATTGCAATTGATTGATACTAATGTCTTTTACCCCCTCTTGACTTCCTTTAATAAGTAGGGAGAATTTTCTTTTCCTTATTTTGCTTATGGAAAATTTCAATATTAAGATTTAGACAGATTCTTATGTGTTTATTTGTGGCAACCATAACATGATTGGTGGAGTTAAGTGATTTACCTCATTGAATAATCTCCTTGATAGAATTATCAAATACTTTTCTTCATTTTATTTTTGTGATCTATTGCTATATAAACATCTCCTCCTTAAAGAATGATGAGACAACTTACAATTTACACACTCTGTATAATAAGCTCAAGTGAGTCCCTCTATTCTCAGCCAAGCATTTATTTTTATGCAGATTTATCTTATATACGTTGACAACTTAAATTTTTTTTTTATACAACAAGTGTGTTTTAATCTGTTGTAGCGGTAATCTGTAAATTCTTTATATAAGCATCTCATTTTCCTTTTCCTTTCTTCCCATGTTATAGTATACTATTCAACAACAACAACAACATACCCAGTGTATTCCCATATAGTGGGGTCTGGGGAAAATAAAGTGTACGCAGATCATACCACTACCTCAGGTGAAGTAGAGAGGCTGTATTGTAGTATAGTATTCACTATGGGAAATTCCCAACAACCTCTTGCCACAGAGAGTTTTTCATATAGCTGGTTGTTGAATAGAAAACCATCCATTGATGGCCTAACAGAATCCCCTAGACCCTCTTATAGTAGTCATGATGATGCTAAGGAAGAGTTAAAATTTATCGCTTATTTGAAAAGATTCCTAAAAGAAGAACAAAACTTCAACTTTGATGTTCATCCTGTTTCATAATCTGTTTGTGCTGATGAAATCTTCTCGGATGGATATATCATGCCTCGATATCTTGATAGATCAAAGATTGAATCTTTTCGCGATGCCTTCAATAATTTCAACACAAATTCATCAGTACCCTCAACTAGTAATCCTCCCACACCAATATCTAAACTTTCAAATTGTACAACTAGTCAAGCTAATTTTCTTGAAAAATGGAGGAAGTTTTCGTGCAAAATCTTGGTTAAGTGGTTTGGATTCGTCAGGCCAATCTCCAAAAGGATAGCAAGTTCAAGAAAAAGTACTGCAAAAGTTTATGACCTTCAAAGAAAAGTAAGTGAAATTCAAAGATGCAAGAGTACTACTGATACTTCATTTCAGGGATCTCCTCGTCGAATGTTGAAATCTTATTCTGTTGTCAATTGGTGTGGAAATGATAACAACCAAAGAAGTAGTAGTAGTACTAGAAGAGTTAAGAGTTTGAGGAAGGTGAAAAACTGGAGCAATATTAACTCACCACATGAGGCTTGTTCCCCTATAAAAAGTCCATCCAATGATCATTCTATTGATGTTTGGCGCGAGAAGGCGATTTCTGATGCAATTTTGTACTGTAAGAGATCGTATGTCAACTGAGCCTGATATCGATCATGGTGATCGTTTTGACCAGAAGAAGCAATTCTAGATGTTAAATTTCATCCTTAAATTCTTTTCTCAATGTATATTTAGATTTTTGGCTCTTCATACAAATAATCTATCCTGTATCACTCAGATTCAATATTTTGTACATTCTGATGTGAAAATGAAAAACATAAAATAGACAAGCACACCCATCTTACTTGTATTTTTTTAGCTACTATTTGATGCTTTATTATTATCTGTTGTTTTGTTATTATCAGTTGATTCTTGTACCTTGATTATGGTATTGTTTTGTTGTAGTTTTTGCTTAACTGCTATATGTTGTTTTGTTATTATCAAATGATTCTTGTACCTTGATTATGTATTGTTTTGTTTAGCTGCTTACTTAATTGTTCCTAAATGCATTATCTTCCCATAGAAAATTGCTCTTTAAGGAGTTTATTCTCTTTTTAACTCATCTATTAGGAATAGGAGTAAGAGTCATAAGCATTCTGTCAACAGGTTTTAGAAGCATTATAGCCTAAATAGTATTGTCCCGTTCATCTCTTTTACGTATTATATACCCTTTGCTAAGTTAGCTACTTATGTTATCATACAATACTCTGCTGGTAATGCACGAGGCTACAACAAGTATTCATTTAATAGCTTTCCTTGGTAATCATTTGATTGGATTGGCTTCAAAACTACATTCACGTTTGTAGTAAAATTTTGCAAAAGACTGAATGAGGTGTTGCTAGGAACTGAGATGACTATTTCTTTCTTGCTAATCCCTCCACTCTTGGTGAACTGTGTTTTTACCTCCCTTTTCTGTATCATGTTTGGTAGGATTTGGGCATTTATTGTAGGTTTTGGGCTTCATAAGGTTTGGACTATTGCATTTGAATAGCAGACTGATCTTTCTGTAACTAAGATAAACTACTTTTAACAATTATTTATGTTTATCGTTAGTCTTAGATTTTGTATCTTCCCCTTTCATTTGCCTTTTCTCTGCTTCAATTCGATTAGAGATGCTACTTGCTGAAAACATCTGACATCTTAAAAGTATGTCCTGTTGCCAACTTCACTAGATTAAAATGTTAATCAGCTCATCTCAATTTCAGAACATAGGGATTTTTAGCACTGTTTACAGGTGATACTGGTGAGATTCGTGCTGAAGTGAGAGAACAAATAGATACCAAGGTTGCAGAGTGGAGGGAGGAAGGAAAGGCAGAAATTGTGCCTGGTGTCCTCTTCATTGACGAAGTTCATATGCTTGACATTGAGTGTTTCTCTTTCCTAAACCGAGATCTGGAGAATGACATGGCACCTATATTAGTTGTTGCGATCAATAGAGGCATTACTATAATCCGGGGAACAAACTACAGATCCCCACATGGGACTCCAATTGACTTTCTTGATCGCCTGCTCATCATCTCTACACAACCTTACAAAGAGGAAGAAATTCGCAAAATCCTGGACATCAGATGCCAAGAGGAGGATGTAGAAATGTCGGAGGATGCAAGAGTTCTATTGACAAAGATCGGGGTGAATACCTCTTTGAGATACGCCATCCACCTTATCACTTCTGCAGCATTGGCTTGCCAAAAACGGAAAGGGAAGGTTGTGGAAGTGGAAGACATTACTCAAGTCTATAATCTGTTTTATGATGTGAAGAGATCCACACTGTACTTGATCGAGTATCAGAGCCAGTACATGTTTAAAGAAATATCAGCAGGAGAGGCCGACGAAGATGAAACTACTGCAATGGTGTCCTGAAAGCTTCTCGACTTGGGATTCAGGAGGTTGCAACTTAGCTTTGGCGAGGTATTTCGCTACCTGGTCCTTACTTGATGATTTCTTCTCTTCCATTTATGTTTTCTGACTTGAACAAAATGTTAATTGATAAATGTGGATCCAATATGATTTCCTATTCCTCCCTTTAATTAAGAACTACATCTGTTAGGCATTCGTATAAAAGTTTATGCGGATATATTGGTATTTAGGCTATTAGTTTAACTAATCAATTTTATAATTTATAGTAATTAAGTTGATATTTCGAAGTTATCAAGTGGTGATGATGTTTTTTGATGTAAAGGACTTCTTTAACCATTCTACATAAGCATTTTTGAGCACAGTGAATTGAAGTTCATTCTGGAGCAAGTAACCCGAAACCTTCTGCAGAAGGCCCTACTGTTCAATCTCGAGGTATTTTCCAAGGACATGATGATACTGTAGAAGATGTTCAGATCTGCCCTTCCAGGTAGCTATCACATCTCCTCCCACATTGTATAAGATGTTGAGTTTAGTCCTCCAGTTTTTTTGATAGGAGTTGTGATACTTGATGTTGCTTGGGTTAAAAAACCTTCATGTAACGTGCGCTTGACTGAAGATGAGCTAATACTCGCATGAGCTGTCATGCCACATGTCAAGCTTCTTTTTCTTCTGAATCATGTCTTGGAAATTTCAATCTTAAGCCATTCGATACGATGTCCCTTTTGTTAATATTACTGCCTTTATAGTGGATTGTTCCTTTTGTTTTCTGTTTTACCTAATTGTCAGTTATACAACTAGAGGAATGTATGATGTTTTTGTTAACTTTATAAAGGCTGCATGTGGCCTGAGTAAGAAGTCAAAGGAGCAGATTGTGGACATTGATGCTGCAGATGTTAACTATGAATTGGCAGTTTTGGAATATGTTGAAAGACATTTACAGCTTCTACAAACTAGCTGAGGTATTTATTGTCTTGAACTTGAGCTTTATTTTCGTTTCTTGTCTACTAGCAATATCTATGATCAACTCGATTTTTTGTGGTTCTTTGCAGAATGAGACAAGAGTTCATGACTAATTGATTCACAGCCTACCAGAAGTTTGAGCTTAATCCAGAAACTCTTTACCTCACAATCTACATTGTTGATCGCTACCTCGCTGTGGAGACTGCATCAAGAAGGGAACTGCAGTTGGTGGGCATTAGTGCCATGCTTATAGCCTCTAAATATGAAGAAACTTGGGCTCCCGAGGTAAAATATGAAAGCCTCTTTCACCAAATGAGCTGTTAATGTCTAAATCTAACAGCTTTCTAAATGTTGTAATTTGTTTTTTCAGCTCAATGACTTCGTGTGCATCTCGGTCAAAACTTACAGTCACGAGCAAGTGTTAACTATGGAGAAACAAATTCACGAGCAACTGGAATGGTATCTAACAGTCCCAACACCTTATGTGTTCCTCGTCCGTTTCATCAAAGCTTCTTTACCTGATTCAGAAGTTAGTTCTTTAATTTGGGCTCCCGAGATAAAATATGAAAGCCTTTTTCACCATATGAGCTGTTAATGGCGAAAGCTAACAACTTTCTAAATGTAGTAATTTTTTTTTTAGGTCAATGACTTCATGTGCATCTTGGACAAAACTTACAGTCACGAGGAAGTGTTAACTATGGACAAACAAATTCTCGGGCAACTGGTTGTCGTGGATAAAGTTGTCGTGGTTGTGTGAAGTGAAGTTAGCCATGTGGAAGCCTCATTGTTTGCCGATTAACCGACTATTGTAAGTGTTTGATTATTGTTTTCAGTACTCAAGCTCCTCGGTTACATAGTTTTTGGGTTTACATTGTATTAAACTGGTTGGAAGTCAAAGGTATGTTTGGTATCCCTTTAGGGCTATAACATATCTGGTTCCGAAGAAGATCATCTATACTTACTTGCAAAGTTATTTCTCTACGAGTTCTTATGTTCTATTACTCAATGTATAAACCAGACACAAGAGGCCGATGAAACTACCACATTTAAAGACCTCAAACTAAACTTTGTCTTTCAATTGCGTCGATCTTGAAATAAAGAGCTTATAAGGTGATACAATCTTTGTCCAATTCTTTTTATTGGTGTCTTTATATTCATAGAATGACCGACTTTGTTCTCTCGGTTCTCATACAAATTCATTTACATTGTCAGTTTCGGGAACCTGAGAATATCATGGACTACAATTTTGTGATTGCTCTACATAATTTATCTGCAATTATTGCATCCTTCAGGTAACAATTCTGGAAATCTTTGTACATCTATGTTACATTGCGTTAAACTGGTTGTTGTGGATAAAATTTCCGTGGTTGGTGAGGTGAAGTTAGCCATGTGGAACCCTCATTATTTGCCGATTAGCCGACTATTGTAAGTGTTTGGTTATTGTTTTCAGTACCGAAGCTCCTTGGTTACAAAGTTTTTTGGTGTACATTGTGCTAAATTGGTTGGATGTCAAAGGTATGTTTGAAATCCCTTTAGCGCTACAACCTATCTTCTTCCGAAGTAGATCATGTATATTTCCTTCTGCAGTTATTTCTCTAGGAGTTCTTACATTCTCTTATTCAACAAACGGGTGTCTTAAAAGATATGTCATAGAATTGTTAAGTGCACACTATTAAAGGATAACTAGTATAGTACCCGCGCGATGCGCGGAAAGTATCAAGAATTAAGTGTAATTAAAATTTTGTCGAAGTATAACATCTTTATTCGTCGTAACTTTCTTGTTCAATTTAATATCCAGTTTATTAGATAGCAAAAATAAAGGTTTATGGTAGAAACATTAGTAAAGGTATTTCATATAAATCTTGACATGTCTACATCGCCATTAAGTCACGATATTATAAAAATTTACTTAATCAATATGGAATGTTGACAAAATATAAAAAATAGTTACAATGCCGCATAAACCATATGACCCGAACAATTTTAAACATTAACTTGAATGAACTTATAATTAAGCAAAATCTTGACAACAATATCTGTTGAAGCGTAAGAACCCAAACACCTTGTTATCAAGAAATTGTCTTCGTGCCTGACATTTGAAACTTCGAGCAATAAGGCACTCCGATGATAGAATCCTTCTTGAAGCATTTACCTAACTTCGAGCAATATAGATGTGGTTTTTTTTTCCATTGCAATAGTTTTTACCCGGTAAAATCTACTTCCTTGTTGAGCCACAGCAATGTGCATTTGGAGTGTTCAAGGAGTGGTTTGAGATTACATCACAATTATTAGCAAATGGGAAAATGAGCCACTACAATCCTTACAAATCACCCATGACTGCCCATCGTCTTACTCACAATTTTAAATCGTAACTGCAACCACACACAATTATTGAAAATATTGCTAAACAAAGCAACATAAATTTGAAATATAATCCAAAAAACGTAAGCCTGTAAAAATATATAGATCATAATCCTCCAGCCTCAAGATTATCGCGAGGGAGATTTAATCCCAGGAAATCGAAAGTTAGTTGAGACCAAAGTCTTAATAAGACATAACATTAGCTTCTAGCAGTGCTCCAGTAGTGTGACCCATTGGTCCTAAGCAATGTCTTGCTCGAAGAGACCTACTATAATAATATGTACCAATACACTATTGAATGGGATCAATTAGATCTAATCAAATGAATGAATCTAACAGAATTAACCAACTTCCAAAATTAATGCCAACTTCTCAAAGTGCAACTGTGTTATGAACATATTCAATAGGTTAAAATAAATTTAACATGTCTCTTATCATCCACTTTGCTTATTGTAACCCAACAAAGCAAAAGTAACATTCAAAAGAGCTTAAAGTCTTTACTCTGAGGAAAATTAATCTCTCAATCAATGGAAAAAATAACTCTATCACTGAAGATTAAAATTTAACTCAGTGAAATAAGGGAAAAAATTTAACTCCTTGAACTGACATCACTTGGAAAACCAACATTTGCATTTACCTGTAAATTTTTTGGTTTACTACATTCTAAGAAGACAAAGTTTTAAAAAAAATTCTTACTAAGACATCAATAAAAAAACTTTTCAACTCTATCAGTGCTTTCTCTTATACCTTTGGCCGATAATTTGAAAGCATTTGACAGGGTAACATACCATATTATTCTAAAAATAGAATCATCAGACCTAGAAACACAAACTTCAGAAGTCTGCACAGGAAAATTTTCACATTCAGGTGGTAGAAAATCAAAGACGGAACACTTTTTTTTCATATTCATCACTACCGCCCCATAATCTTCTTTACTCTAACACCCAATATAGCAACTACGTACCCATCATATTTTCTTTATTCCAAAGATGTGACATTTTGAGAACATCAGAACCAACCTTTGAATTTAAAAATGATGATATTTTTGTGCCTTTTCACTTGTGAGGATGCCTCATCATATCTTTGAGTTTCCTTGACATTGTTTCCCGTAAGAACTGAAGTGAGATATGAAAAATAATACAAGTGTATATAAAGATATAATAACAATTTCAGGAAGTATACGTGTAAAGATTTGAATATAAAGGCACTTAAAGTATCCTCTGCAAGAAGTATTTTAGGTAAAATGCCATGAACAAATGTGGCTCAAAATATTTTACCCTTGTCATCATTTAATTTCAGTTTTCAACACCATAAGAAGAGAAACAAAAACTCTTGGTTTAGGTATAAATAGGCCATAGTTTGCTCATGTCTTGAGGCACACAGTGCTTTGCCACATGATGGTAATCATTTTTGCAAATACAACTTAACAGACAAATTCAAGAAAGAACTTTTAAAGAAGCTATTACTTTAATCACTTCAAAAAATAAATATAGTTATGTCTAATATGGAATAATCTATATGTAGGTGCATGCTCATCTTATAACCAAAATTGATTCAAGACGTGTTGTCAAAGGCACTGTTAAGCCCTGAAATAAGGCGCAAAACTTGTTGAGCGCTTCGCTTCGCTCGGTGATTGAACTCCAATCTTAGTAGTAATTCAGAATTTGATATTCAAGTGTTTAGACTTGAGAATCGGTAGTTAAAGAGAGTTATCAAGGAGTAAATAGTTGACCTATTTGATAAGGGAAGAAATTGAATGCTATTTTTTCATAAAGGAATGCTAATTTTAAATTAACTTGTTGAAAGATTCTAAGGACCTGTTTGGATTGGCTTATTTTAAGTGTTTTTTAGCCAAAATACTTTTGCATTTCAAATAGGTTTTTCTATTTAACTAACCATACAAACATCTAAGCTCAAAATAAGAGTAAATTCAGCAATACATACATTGCAAAATGCTTCGCCTCACTTCGGTCGAATGTGCCAGCTTGGTTGTGCAGTCTAAAGTTTTTGTGTCGGATAGTAGAGAGGAATCATTATCTTCATTTTTCTCTCTTGATTTAGTTTTAGAAGTGGCATGCCATTGATGATGCTTAGAGTCTTCGTGCTCCTGTCCCTTCTAAAAGAAATCAACACGATATTTCTCTTAGATCTCTCCATCATAAAGGTCATCCTTTACCGGCTTATCATTTAACTTAGCCCTACAATAGCATAGCTTAATGATATATATTTAATTTCTTTCAGATGGTGGGTGTCCCTTAAATGAAGGAGAAAATAGACGTATTAACCCTTTATACACTCACAGAATCATAATATTAACATCTCATAGAAAATCATGCATGTCTAGGAACCCTGAAGGTTGTTATTAAAGTCAACTTCTCCCTGCAAGGTTGTTCTACTCTAGTTTAACGATCTCCACCAACCACTCCTACCCAAAGGTGAAAAAGAATAACATGTATAGAGGAAACTCGATATGGAAGGATAAAGAGATTTCCAAGGGGAAGACTATTGACATACAAACACAATTTGATTCTAATAGGCCCCTGTACCTATGTATACCACGGGTGTAAATAAGCTAATTACTCGAGTGTTTCAGATAATAGCCTTGAAATATTCTCGCTGACAGAACTCTTATATCACGAATCTGATGAGCAGTCCTCCACAATGACTTAACAGCTATGCCTTGAAAAGATATGAATGCCAAACACATACATGTATGCAGGACTTCAGCAAACTATCAAAAAATAAGACTAAAAACAACCAGTTTCACCTCGTGATTCATTGAAACAGAAAAAATGAAACATTTGGTTGTAGATACCAAACCCCACATATGAGACAATAAAAAAATCCTATGACTTACTAACCATCATCTGTTTCCAACTCTAATAGTGAAGAATGTCACTGTTCACTCTCTGTCCATTCACCGCTCTAAATTTCTCTCCCTGTCTATCAATATAATAAAGCCAGCATTTTATATCCTATCAATCCCCAACACCCACATAAAGCACTTGGAAAGCCAACATTTGTATTTACCTTAAAATTTTTTAGTTTAATACATCTTGCATAAGACAAAGTTGTCAAAAAATTTATAACTAAGTAATCAATAAGAAATATTTCAACTCTCTCAGTGCTTTCCCTTTTATCTTTGGCTGATAATTTGACAGCGTGTGACAGGGTAGCATACCATATTATTCTCAAAATAGAATCATCAGACCTTAAAAGACAAACTTCAGAAGTTTGCATAGGAAAAGTTTGACATTCAGGTGGTTTGAAGTCAAAGACGGAACTCTTCTTTTCCTTATTCATCACTATAACCCCACAATCTTCTTTATTCTAACACCCAATATATCAACTACCCATCAGATCTTCTTTAATCCAAAGATATGACATTTTGAGAACATCGGTAGCGCCTAATGTTTAATTAATAGCGATGCAGGGCAATGTTGACTCTGTAGAGTCTAAATCTATTTGGAATTAATGTTGTATTGAGTAGTATCTGTCACTATCGGAATCGGAACAGTAAAAAAAGTGCAATATCCACCGCCATCTTGCAGAAAAGTACCCCTAATGTAAATCAATATATGCATAAACAAATCGCCATTTCACAAGGTAAAATTTCAGAATCTAAAAGCTTGCAAAATGCTATCAGAAATTCAAATTTTTTGTTCAAAATCAATTCATAATTCATAATGTAAAAACTAATTCGGAAACTACCGCTTACACACAATTGTTCCTTCTTCCTCGAGCCACTTACACTTAAAAACCATGCAATGCAGATTTATTCACCATTACATAACAATTAAATGGATAAAAATATTAAACGACACAAAATATATTTCACAAACTAAGTCAAAAGAATCGTCATTGTACTATGATTCAATTTGATGTAATTATGCCAAAAGTATATTCAAATACCAAAATAGTGAAGACCAACAATTGATGTCATAAAAATCCCTTAAAGAAGTTAATAATTCTTGAAAAGATGGACAAAAAGAACTCCTGTCTTCCCATGAAAGGAAAACCCTAAAACTGTACGCACCTTTTGCAATTTCATCTTTTATTTGAATAAATGTTGTTGGACATTCTTCAATCTGATGCATTTTCTTTCAAATACTACATCTCTATTGTGAATTGCAACTTGTGTTGTTGAGATCTCGGTGCAGTCAAAGACTTCAACAATGGCATAGAACTTCTTTTATTTTTGGTCTTTTGCATCTGGATTTGCTATGAATTTGCAGTAAAACTGCCTCTGGCAGTTTCCTCAATTTGGAAATTGTTAATTTAATTGAAATTCAAAGGTGTGGCTGAATCGTGGGTGGCTTACATAGAACATTTGTCAAACTCATTAATATAATATTAAAAATTTAAATTTTTGAAAAACATGTGACATTAAAGTATCAGTGAAATAAAGAATTTATTTTAAAAATGTATAAAACAAATTAAAAATTAGTGGTAACTAACAACTAACCTAACTATATTTTTTGGCCTAACTAATTTCTTGTCTTAACATGCCAAATGTCTTTTTATTAGGATGACACTTGGCTTATTGTGGGGGCTTTATCCTCTCTTATTAATAATATATAGATGTTTTGTTTTATAAATGGTAACCAGTTGGTCATACTATAACAATGAGAATGCTAGAGCTGTGTTGCTTAAAAATATAAATTGCAGAAGAACTCATAACATGGAAAGACAATAATCTGCGTTAACAAATCAACTGGCATTCTGTAATATGATTTCAAGTGAAACGAATCAGTGAAGTGGCTCAGGGTAGCAAGATATTGGCCACACACACTGACAGTCCTGGCGTAAGCATCTGCTTCTGAATATTTCAATTTCATTTGGTAGCCCTATCGTACACATTTGTTTCCCCCCTGGTGTATTTTTGGTAGCCAACATAAAGCTGGTGGAAACTCTAGGCTACAAGCAGACGAGTTGATTCTGATGGATTCTACTGTGAGTGGATATGCCATTACTTCACTATTCTCTAAAGCTGTTTGGGTTTCGATTAATCCATTGCTTAGTACAGGATACCAATCCCCTTTAAAGTTAGATGAAGTGCCTTTGCTTCCACCTGATTTCCAAGCTGTAAGAACGTTAGAGTTTTTACAAAAAAAATTCCCTAAGCCAGGTGAAAATATGAAGTATCCTGTATAAATAACATTGATCTGATGTTTCAGGAAAGACGTAATAATTAGTTTCCTTGCAATAGTGCAGTTGTCTGATATATATGTCGGAACAACTCTAATCCGAAGTTTCATTGCTACTGCTTCTGCGGATAGAACAAAACTTTGAGCCCGATTCAAATTATGACATCTTTTCTACTCTACGTCCTTATTTTTGACATATTCTGTGCTATGTAAACTTACAAATTGAAAATAGCAGTAAATAACAATTTTATTTTTTCTTATGACAAGTGAATCCGCAGCGCTGCACCACCCGCCCAGGTTAAATTTCCACTGATGTGTCGACTAATTCTACATCCAACCTTTTCGGCAAAACAGGAAGCATCTTCATTTCTCTGCAATATTTACAAGAGCCAGTCAACAGTGTTTTGCAGAAGATTTAGTACCTTGGAAGTTACCAACCACCTCAAGAACCCAGGATACATGGAAGTTTTCTGTATGACCTCTTTTATGCTAAGATACAATTCCAAGACATGTACTTATTCTAACTTTTTTCGAATGTCTATGTTGTCTGAAGTTTCTACAATAGGGTAACTCTTTTCCCACCAGTGACATGTCTGACTAATTGTACTCCCAACCTTTACTGCAAACAGGAAGTGATCTTCATTCCTCTGTAATTTTTACAAGAGCCATTCAACAGTGTTTTGCAGAAGATTTAGTACCTTGAAAGTTACCAACCACCTGAAGAACCCAAGATACATGAGAAGTCTTCTGTGTGACATCTTCTATGCTCAGTATTGAACATATTTCAAAGCAAGGAAATCACAAGTTATTGCAGTTGGTGGTAGCAACTCCTGGTTTGGGAAACTCGAGGTGATTGCACCATGAGTTCGTTTTGAATGTGTCAACGAAAAATGAACTTTGGCTATATGTACTATTCTGCCGATGCTGCGATAAGCATTTGACAATGCCAACTGAATCAAACTTCTTACCCTCCAGAAGTTGGGACGCTCCTAAAGTTCAGTTACTTGTCCAGACCATAGTTAACATATAACTGACAGTTTCTTCTTTCGTTTCCTTTTCTCTACTCCTTTTTTGGACATAAACGTAACAAATGGTAGGTGGAAAATTATTAGAAGTTTGTAGTGTGGAGTTTGATTGGATGGGTGTCAATCATCATGTTCAGATGAACCTAGTGACAACCTCTTTTTAATTTAAATTGGAGCCAAAGTAGTAACAGTGTTCTTGGAACAAAAAAGTACGAAAAGATGAAAAATAGTATCATTTATTCATATAAAGTTTCAAATATATCACAAAGAAGCATGTGTAGAGAACTTACTTAGTCCAATTAACGATAGTTGTTTTCATGCCATTTTGTTTCGGACAAGGTAATTCGACTAACAAGAACAAGCCAAAGCTTCATGTTGTGCTTCCTCCCCCTGCCTCAATATCACAAGTGCATAATGGTAGTAATCCCCGCTAAAGTTCGTACTCAACAGGAGAAGTTGAATTCTTCTCTTGAGTTATTAACCAATGGAAACATTAGCACCCTGGCAAGATGCAAAGAAATAAGCAGACCAATATATTTGTGAAGGTTTTTGGAGTTCTTAATCCTTTGTTAAAATGAGTGCATCGAGCAAAGTAGTGCCCCCTTATAGAATAGATCGCTTTCTCATTGTAGCATTGTTTTATGCTTGTACCCTCCAACTGTTAAGTTTCTCTGGAACATTGTAGTTTCGATGGTCCGGAGACGCTGGATGTTTATTGGCTGAATGTGTAATAAGCTTTCTCGGAATAGTGCCTCTTCAATAAAGTTTACGGAGGGAGCGGATTTGGAGTATCATCAATCTTTGAGAACTTGCATCTTTAAGATTGAGAAAAAACAAACAAACAATAGAAGAGTTGTTATGTATCTTTGGTTAGGAAAAAGTCAATAACTTTCAACCCACTATAAGTAAGTCTTTTTAAAAAAGACTTATTTTTGTGAAATCCACCCCCGAGACAATTGAAGACTTACAATCTTTGAACTTATTGGCTCTAAGTAACAACAAGTGGGAATTTCCCTAAAGGACTAAATAAGTTATAACGTCTAAAATATTTTCTTATGGATGATAATCCAATGTACATAAAACTGCCTAAAGAATTTAGTCAGCTGTATAAAATTCAAGATTTGAGGCTCGCAGGTTCAGGTTACTCAGGTAAAATACCATCAAGTTACACACACCTTCTTAACTACATTGTCACTTCAGAACAATCGACTGACAGGCGAGATTCCTATGGAATTTATGAGCTTTTCACACATGTATCACTTGAATTTGAGCAGAAATGTGTTGTCTGATGTTGTGCCATCCATTTCAAGTTTCTTGAAAAGATTTGGTAGGAACTTGGACTTGAATTTTTGTTTGTGCTTTGTCTATTACTATGGCTTTGTTGTATCCTTTAGAATTGTTTTTTTTAGGAATTTAGGCTTTGTTCCATGAGGCTCATGAAGTTGCCTAAAATGCTGAATCGGACATGGTCAATAATGCCAGAGTTGCGGTCGAGTCTTCCTCGCAGCCGACAAGGTAATACAACAAACAAGAACAAGCAGAAGCTTCCTGTTGTGCTGCCTTCCCCTGCCTCAACATCACAAGTGCATAATGGTAGTAATCACGCTAAAGTTTGTACTCAACAAGAGAAGTTGAATTCTTCTCTTGAGTTATTAACCAATGGAAACATCAGCACCCTCGCAAGATGCAAAGAAATCAGCAGTCCAATATACATACAAATAAGTTTCATGGAGGGGATGTGGTTGTTTGGGCACCTGTGCAGTCTCAAAGCAAAACTGAAGACGCTGGTGAAACAAATTAGAAAACTCGATCTAATTCAATTGGTTCTTATAATACGATGATGATAAAGGGAAAGAAATGTCAACGCACAACAAACTTTTTAACACTCTACAGAAGTGAGACTTCTAGCTCCACAATAATTGAATACAAAATCTGCAAACGTAAACAGAGGAGCAAAAAGTATCACCTATAAAAACCCATAGCTTCATCTCAACCTCTTTTGACTTCATCACACCAGCCACGACAGAATAATAACTAAAGTAATGCCACATGCAGGACACAACTCAACACACGACTAAAAACTAACGGAAATATTAAGTATGGTCACTTGTTTCCAAAAAGGTATAATTATATATGTCTGAATTCCACAAGAAACAAATCAGTCATTACACCTTCCAAGCAACTTGAAACTAATGATACAGAAGTGCCTCTTCGAAGTTTTAATATCAACAGTTAGCTAAGATGATGAACAATGCAGTCACAGTGTCAACAAAAAACGAGGTCTTCATGATGCTAAACAACAAAAGATGAAATAGTAGCTCCAAGCCACAGGAATCAAAAGTATGAAAAAGATTCCAATTGTATTTGTTCTTCATTTACTTTTTACCTTTCTCCCAAAAGAGGAATGTGCAATGTAAGAGGTTTGGAGTCATTAAAAACCATAGATTTAACTACAACCTCTTTTTTTTTTAATTAAAAAAAAAAAAGACCGAACTAACAGGAATCATATACACCTCAACTAAGGAACATCCATTCATCTGCACCACATGAGATCAAATAACTCAACTCCATGAGATTGGATCATCCATTACACATGTTTTATAGGCTGGTGATGGAATTGAGAGTTAGTCCCTTCTTCTGAAGCAGAACTTGAGTTAAGACCAGCCTTAGCGCCTCAACAAATAGTCCACTGACCTGATAAACTGTACCAACTATGTTGAAGTGAATTTCTCCATAGGGAGACTGATAGGAGTCGTAGATTCGGGTTTGTGACGATGAGCACTGTCGAAGAAGCTAAGAAGGTTGTAGTGTTGTCCAACCGTTATGTGAGTCATATTTTTCCTTCTTTAAAGATCCGAAAAAGATATTTGCCTACACATTTGACCATAATGTGTTCTAATTCCAAAATTGTTTCAAAGTTTGGGGTATGGTTGAGCTTAAACACCTTCAGAAGGAGCATCTGGAGCATTGTGAGCTCATCGTCTTCATACTAAACATCCTATTGAAGTGGTAATGGCGATGGTAACAAGGGAAGTTTGTAATGCGTCTTTAAGGTTTCCTAGACAGACAATGGTTGCGGATTGAACATGGGACGATTTTATTGACGGTGACTATATATATCTTCTCTATTTTTATTATTTTTCTATATACTACTTATATATTACTTACTACATAGATGAATGAAGTGTTAGGACCACCACAACATAAATAAATCTAAACAGAATATAAAATTGATTGACTAAAATAATTAAATTTTTATCACCGCGCAAAGCGCGGCCAATTTTCCGTGTACATAATATAATTACGAATTCAATTATATGCTTATGGTACCATCAATTATATTTATGTTACAGTTAAGGAACGTAATTTGTTTTAATGGGGAAGAAATATAAAATGAAAAACTATTAACTGCTGCATAATAAGTAAGACATGGAAAAAAGGAAAAAGAACATTAATGCTCATAACTACTGAATTGAATTTGAATTCCTTCTATAACTCATAATTAGTAAGTAGGAATAAAACTAAAGCAAAATATAAGAAAATAGACAACTCTCAAAATAATAATAAGGAAAAAGATAAACAAGGTAAGGTTTAATGATAGCAATTAGTATTGGATTTTCCTTAAATTAGAGAATTTAAGTAACCACAAAATAAAATTTAACCACTCTTCCTCCACCATCATCCCAATCAAAAATGAAAGCTAATCGACACAAAAGTATTGGCAATTGGGAACAACAAAACAAAAAGTTACCCTTTTTTAGTATAGTTTCATCGAATTAAATTTCATAGATAGTATAGCATTGCAAATTTCAGCTCAAATTTTTGTTTCCTTTATTTTTACAAGAGTTGCATTAAAATTATACTAAGAATTAAGTTTGCCCCGCTAAATTTTGTTTGTCAAGTTTGAAGTAATGAAAATTATTCTTGAATTGTTATGAATAGATTGAAGTTATGGAGTGGAAAAAAAAAAAAAAATCAACTTTAGCAAATGTAAGTGTTTGGTTCTATATACAGGGGAATTATACTTTGGTTTTTATATATATATATATTTTTTTTGGTTTCTTGCAAACAATTGTATAATGATGAGCTCTTTTTTTTTCCAAGCTTGTATTCATAATTGGGATTCTTCTTTATATTACTTCCCATTTTGTTTGAGTGATGTTTTATATCATTGGTCTTTTATCAATGCAAAAACTGAATATCCATGCTATAAAGTACTTTATTTGATCCAATAAAATACAAATAAGTATTGTATATATGGTAGATATTGAATCCTTTTGTCGTTTTTGTGTCCTTGCTTATTTATACTTTGAATTTGAATTCTGCTAGTAAATATCATTCAGGTTTATGCTCGAAAAAAATGAACTATTAAAATTACAAATCAAGTATCTAATATTGATGATATTGCAGCAGCCTAACAAGAGGAAGAAAATCTCAGTAATACGGAGGAAAAGAAGTAGAATAGAGGAAGAGGAGAAAGGAAATTGTGCAGATATTGACTACTTCAATAAGCTATTTGCAGATGTGTTAACCTCTCTTTTTCTAAAGTACACCATTTATTCTTAACAAAGATACTAATTATGTACACCTATACAAATTCTAGAATATCAAGTTATGTACAAGTAAACTAAATGAAACTGTACAGAAAATATTTGGACTATGGATTTGTGAGTTGTTGGGTTGGTACTGCCAATCCTTTTATTTGCTTTGGCCTGCGCCATTTCCTTGTGTGAGATGTACCTAGAAGTTTCCGAAGTTGTGTCGGAACAATTCTCATTTTGTCTTGTTTTGATACTGAGATGAACATCACCATTGTTACTGTCAACACAAAGAGAACATGGTTTTTGCTGGAACGACAGTCGTGAACGGTAGCTGCATCTGTATTGATGTGAACACGGGGATGCATGTGCACAGAAATTGGTAAGATTCAAAGACAAATCCATGATGCATCAATGGAAGAGAGTGATACCCCGTTGAAGAAGGAACTTGACGAATTTGGTAATAGGATTACATCTACCATTGGCATTGTTTGCCTAGTTGTGTGGGAGATCAACTACAAATATTTCCTTTCTTGGGATGTTGAGGATGGCTGGCCTTCAGATTTTCGTTACTCATTTGAAAAATGCACATATTATTTTAAGATAGCTGTCCTGCTGTTATTACTGCTTTCTTATCTCTTGGTACAAGGAAAATGGCACAAAAGAACGCAAAAAGTGCAGAAACTTCCAAGCGTGGAAACCCTAGGGTGCACCACTGTGATATGATGAGATAAAATAGGAACCTCAACTACCAATCAGATGTCTGTGCCAGAATTCTTCACATTGGGAGGAAAAACCACAGCCTGTTGAGTTTTTGGTGTCGAAGGGACAACTTACGATCCTAAGGATGGGTTAATAATGGACTGGAATTGCATAATATGGATGCTACCTTGCTACTCATGCTGAAATATGTGCAATCTGTAATGATGCTGGGATCTTCTGTGATGGTCGTGACTCGTGTGTTCAAAGCAACTAGATTGCCTACTGAGGCAGCTCTCAAAGTTTTGGTGGAAAAGATGGGAGTACCAGATAGCAAAGCAAGGAGCAAGATCCGGGACGCACAGATTGTATCGAGCTATTGGATCGATCGCCACACAGTTAAATTAGGTGAGCATACTTTTACTTCACCCATCTATCTATTTGCTACTATTTTCGAACTAGAGTATTGATATTTTTTAATATAGGATGCTGTGATTGGTGGATGAAAAGATCGAAAAGGGTCAATTTGTTTGTGTTCGTAAATCCATGGGTGTTATTGTGCGGGAGCCAAATGGGACTTGTCAAGGTTGTTTCATGTCATCAATAGCACTGGAGTCGAGTGCAATTGCACTTTTTGTTAATAACTATTGTCTAAACTACATTAGACACTAGAGATAATTGGTCTCTAAAATATTTTTCTTTATTTGTCTGCTGACTTCGATATACTCAGTTTGCCATAAAAATTCTTATTTTTAGTCTAATTCTAGTAATCTTGTTGGTGTGTTGTGGGTTGTATACGCCTCGGAAATTTCAATTGGCAAGCAACTGAATCGGTATTATCTTTATCTATAGAAGTAGGTTCAATGTTGTTCCTTTACAAGATGTTGTGTCCGTTTAACTATATTTTAACGTTCTTCAGTTTCCAAAAGTAAAAAAATGCACACCAACAGTTTGAAGTGTTATATGTCCTTTGTGCAAACAATTCTTCTGTGGAGTCCAGCTCCACAACATGATATTTAATCTAGGAAATGCTTAGGTTTTTTTGATGTGTTGAACTCTGTCACAGAAGTTGAGCTTGTTAATATCTGGACATCTGATTAAAACATGTTTTGTCTAGGGTGCTGTTGAGAGTTTGCTAGAATGTAGTACACACGTTCAACTTGCAGATAGATCAACTGTTCCAATTGACAAGTCTTGTAGGCAACTATTGTTGTCGAGGCTCTTGGAGATGAGCTCAAAGGGTCTGCGGTGCTTCGGCTTGGCATATATAGATGACATAGGTGAACTTTCAGGATACAATGCTGAGACTCATCCTGCTCACAAGAAGCTGCTTGATCCGTCCTGCTGCTGCTCCATTGAAAGTGATCTAGTTTTTGTGGGAGTTGTTGGACTAAGGGTGAGTAGTGTTAAGTTTTCAAGAATAATGAATCTAGAAAACCTTCATTTTCCTTATAGTTTGACAAAAAATCTGAAATGCAGGACCCACCACTTGAGGAAGTTCACAAGGCAGTAAATGACTGCAGAAGAGCTGGGATCAAAATCATGGTTATAACTGGAGACAATAAATCCACTGCTGAGGCCGTTTGCAGGGAATTCAGTTGTTTTCTCATGGTGAGAATCTTAAGGGAAGTAGTTTTACTGTCAAAGAATTCATGGCACTTTCTTCTCAGCAACAAATTGAGATATTGTCACAAGATGGAGGCAAGGTATTTTCTCGTGCTGAACCCAGGCACAAACAAGAAATTGTAAGGATTCTGAAGGAGATGGGTGAAGTAGTTGCAATGACTGGAGATGGCGTCAATGATGCACCTGCACTAAAACTTGCTGACATTGAAATAGCCATGGGCATTACAGGAACTGAGGGGAAATAAACTTTTCCGGTGTGGTCGTTACAACTCATTTTAGTGTTACATACTTGCATTAGTGCTCTCCATCCAGTTATTTAACCATGTAATACCTAACATACAGTTTTGAAATAGGAGAGTAGTGAGGTCTTCTGAGGGATTACTCGCCATGCTGTGACAGTTTATTATCTAAATCTCAAGAAGTAGCCATGATTGTGCGTGCGCCTTGCATGCGAATTTTTTCTGCATATGTGAACTCATTGGTCATTTAATTAATTAGATAATCAAAGACTAATATGTTTAGGTTGCAAAAGAAGCTTCTGATATGTGTTAGAGTTCTAAGTTAAATTCACTCTTAGAAATAGAACAAAGGCAAGAAACAGAGAAAGTATTTATTGCAGGAAAAAGAAATAGAGAAAGTATTTGTTGCTGGAAAGCTGTTTTTTTCATTGAACTGAAATTGTGCTTAAATAGAAAAAATTGCAACAATCAAATCCTATAATTAAGCAACTACTTGTACTGAATTCCATGATCAGCACATCCTAAAAAACTGAACCATTAACACCTAAAAAACAGCAACTAAACTAAGTTGAGAACATGGCTAAAAAACTGGATAATGTCCAGCAACTATTCCTACTTTTACTGCAGAAAGTGAGGCAACAATCAACACTCCTCCTTGCTTCAGTTGCTGCGAATTCCAAGTCTTTCTCTGAGAAATTCAAATCTGCTCTTTGGCAAGGCTTTGGTAAACATATCTGCCAGTTGAAGTTCCGTCTTGCAGTACTTTAACCCAATCGATCCTTGTTTTTGCTTGTCTCTGAGAAAGAATAATTTGATATTGAAATGTTTGGTTTTGCATGAAAAACAGGATTATTTGAGATAGCAATAGTTGCTTGATTATCTACAAACACCTCTGTGCACTTCTCTTGCTTTAAATTCAGATCAAGTAGCACTTTTCTAAGCCATAAGGCTTGATTTGCAGCAGCTGTTGCTGCAATGAACTCAGCTTCGGCCGTCGACTGTGCAATAATTTCTTGCTTTTTAGAGCACCAAGAAAATACACCTGAACCAAGACTAAAACAATATCCAGAAGTGCTCTTCATGTCTTCAGAAGAACCACCCCAATCACAATCATAATATCCAACATATAAAATGTCGGGTCTAGTTGTTGTAAGATACATGAGACATCCAACCATACTTCTATAAAGAGTCTCATCCACTTTTTTAGCTTCATCATTTTTTCTAAACTTCTCCTTTTGACACATCGGAGTAGTTGTTTCTTTGTAATTTTCCATCCTAAACTTTTTCAAGATGTCTTTTGCTTACTTCTTTTGACAGATGAAAACTTCATTTTGCTCTTGCTTGATTTCCATTCCTAGAAAATAAACCATTTCTCCCAAGTCTGTCATCTCGAAAGTATGCTGCATATCTTCTTTAAATTTCTGAAAAAGCTCATGATTGCTTCCTATAACCAGCAAGTCATCTACATATAGTGAAATAACAATAAATTTGTTTCATCACCTTTAATGTAGAGAGTAGCTTCGCTGAGGCTTTTTCTGAAACCCAACTGCACCAAATGTTCATCAATCCTGTTGTACCAAGCTATGGGTGCCTGCTTTAGTCCATAGAAAGCTTTTTTGAGCTGATACACTTCATCTTCATGCCCTTTGATTGCAAATCCTTCAGGTTGCTCGACATAAATTTCCTCCTCAAGATAGCCATTCAAGAATGCTGATTAAACGTCTAGCTGAAACACTTTCCAACCATTTTGTACAGCTATAGCCAAAAACAATCTGATGGTTTCTAATCTAGCAACAGGAGAAAATGTATCAGAAAAATCAATACCAAAAATTTGAGCATACCTCTTTACAACAAGTTTGGCTTTATGCTTGTTGATAGAGCCATTTGCGTTCAGCTTGGTTCTGAAAATCCACTTCACTCCTATGACTTTCCTGTCTTCAGGTCTTTTCACAAGTTTCCAAGTCTGGTTCTTCTCAATCATGGTGATTCTTCCTTCATTGAAGCTCTCCATTTTGGATCTTTTTCTGCTTCACAAAAATTTGTTGGCTCAAGAACAACCATGTTGCATCTCTGATAGATATCAGAGAGTGATCTTGTGCCTCTTACCGGAACATCATCCACCAATTCATCTTTTTTCAGCTGGGGTATTTTACTTTGATCTTGAAATAGCACCGGTTCTGCTTCTTTCGAGTTCCATTTTTCATGCTTCATTAAATGAACATCTCTATTTACTAGAATTTTCCTTGTATGAGGTTGGAAAAATCTGTAAGCCTTAGAAACAGTGCTATAACCCATGAATATTCCAACTTCTGTCTTTTTATCAAGCTTATCTCCTTTACTATGTGGCACATAAGTAAAGCACAAACATCCAAACACTTTGAGATTTTTTAAAGAAGGTGTATACCCATACCAAATTTCAAATGGTGTCTTCCCTTCTAATGCTTTTGTTGGAAGCCTGTTGAGTAGAAAGATTAATGTATGAGCAGCTTCTGCCCAATACTCTTTTGGTAAACACTTCTCATGCAACAAGCATCGTGCCATCTCCATTATGGTACGATTCTTCCTCTCACTAACTCCATTTTGCTGTGGAGTGTATGGAGCAGTGAGTTGGTGTTCAATTCTAGATTCTTCACAAAATGTATTGAATTGATCAGATGTATACTCCTTGCCATTGTCGGACCTTAATGATTGAATCTTACAACAACTTTGAGTTTCAATCCACTTCTTGAATTTCCAGAAGATAGTGGCAACCTCTAACTTGAACCTGAGAAAATAAATCCAACACATTCTTGTATAGTCATCAATGAAAACTATGTAATACTTACTCCTTTTGAGTGACAGAGTTCGGTGAGGACCAGCTAGATTTGTGTGGATTAATTTTAACTTTTCAGTGGCTCTCCAGGTTGCTTTTTTGAAAGGAAGCCTTGCTTGCTTGCCAAATTGGCAAGTTTTGCAATCTGGAATTTCGGCTTCAAGATTAGGCAGCCCTCGAACCAGATCTTTCTTTTGTGAGTTCATTACCGCAGCATGGTTGAAATGTCCGAGTCTTTTGTGCCAAACTTATGCATTAACTTTAGTTGCAGAATAAAATTTTTGCTCATGATCTAAAAGATCCAATGTAAAGCTCCTTCCCTTTATCATTACCTTGAATAAGTTTCTGCTATCTTCATCCTTGATTTGACAGTAATTGGTTTCAAAGAGAAGTTTGAAACCATTCTCAAGCATCTGCCCAACACTCAACAAACTATGACTAATATTAGGTACAAAAAACACATCTTTGATAAGTTTTGTACCTGAGGAGCATTTCATTTCCACAGTACCTTTGCCTTCGGCAAGAATGTAGTCTCCATTACCAACTTGTACTTTGGAAATTACTGAAGTATCCAACTCATATATGGTTTGTGCAACCACTGTCAATAAGCCACTTGTCACTCGAGCAGCTAGTTGCCAAACATGTCGCTACAAAGAGTTGCTCTTCATCTTCCTGATTAGCTAGCTGTGCAACATTAGTTTGCTGAGTGTTTTTGCAAACCTTCTGATGATGTCCCATCTGCTGACATTTCTCACACTACTGGTCCGGCCTTCTCCAGCATTTGAACGGTGGATGACCCTTCTTTCCACAATGCTTGCAAGGAGGAAAATCACGTTTCATTCCCCTGTTGATCCTAGGAGAATGAGAACTTAAGTTTTCCTTCTTGTTCTACTTCTTCTTTTCTTTGTCTCCCTGGTTTGATTGAACTTTTGCAGGTAGTGCACCCTCAACAGATCTTTCAGACCTCATTAGTCTTCTCTGTTCTTGTGCCTGCAAAGCATTCAATAGTTCTGCCAAACTAATCTGTGACAGATCCTTAGAATTTTCCAGCGAGGAAATAGTTGTTTCAAACCTTTCGGGGACTGTTACGAGAATTTTTTGAACCAATCTAGAATTAGGAAATTCAGAGCCAAGTAATCTTACATTGTTTGCAATGTTGAGTAATCTATCAGAATACTCTTTGATTGTCTCTGAATCCTGCATCTTCTGAAGTTCAAATTCTCGGATCAAGTTAAGAGTACGCATACCTTTGATCCATTCATCTCCTTCATATTCTTTCTTTAAGAAATTCTAGACCTCAAAAGACGATTTCAATGTCATAATCTTGACAAAGATTTCAGATGAGACTACAGCAAATAACGTTGCTCTAGCCTTTGATTTTCTTGTTTTCTTTTCCTTGTGATTCCTAATCTGCGCTATGGTTGGATTTTCAGGCAAGGGAGGAACTTCATAGTCCTCCTCAATAACTTCCCACAGATAATTTGCCTCTATGTGTGCCTCCATTATTGCTGCCCAGACATGATAGCCTTTACCTTTGAAGACTGGTGGTGCTAGTGCAGTGAAAGGAGTCTCTGAATCCATAAAAGAAAAAACAAGAAGAGAAAGAAATGTTTCCCTCAAATGCAGTTCCCTCAACAAGAGAGCTTTGATACCAATTTGTTAGAGTTCTATGTTAAATTCACTCTTAGAAACAAAACAAAGGCAAGAAACAGAGAAAGTATTTGTTGCAGGAAAAAGAAACAGAGAAAGTATTTGTTGCTGGAAAGCTGTTTTTTTCATTGAACTGAGATTGTGCTTAAATAGAAAAAAATTGCAACAATCAAATCTTATAATTAAGCAACTACTTGTACATGATTCCATGATCAATATGGTTCTGGAAGATGACAATTTCAGTACTATAGTCTCTGCTGTTGCAGAGGGACGTGCGATCTACAATAACATGAAGGACTTCATCAGGTTAGTCTTGTATTTCGGGAAGTGAATGCTTGATTATTCCTACAATTAGTCATGCCTTTATTTTACTTAATATCATATGTATTCTTTGTTGATGCAGATATATGATATCATCCAACGTTGGTGAGGTCATCTCCATTTTCTTGACTGCTGTTTTGGGCATACCAGAATGTTTGAAACCTGTGCAGTTGCTCTGGGTAAATTTGGTAACAGATGGTCCATGTAACGCCCCGTATTTTGGGCTATAATATAAACCGTGATTCCGATGCGTTGATAATCCCGAAGCCATAAATCCTATGCCAATATGGCATGTTAATTATTTGTGTAGTATGTGAATCCATTCAAGCTTGAATTTAGACCATAGAGGTCCTTTGACTCAAGGACGAGTTGGAAACTACTTCGATTGATTAAGTTTAAGTGGACATTATAATTTGTGTCAACTTCTATCTACCATGACTCTTTGTATATATCGAATTAGAGAGCCTACTATGTGTAAAATGATATGTTTTCTAGTTAGCTTTCAAACGATACCAATTTTGCTAAAATCCGACACCCGAGCAAGAAGTTATGGCCTTTCAAAGTAGTATGTGTCGCCTAACCAATCGCACATGGCCACTGGAAAGCATAGGCGATAGCATGGGCGGCGCCTATGTAAATATAGGCGATAACATAGGTGTGCCTATGTAAATATAGGCGATAGCATAGGCGGCGCCTATGTAAATATAGGCGATATCATAGGCGGTGCCTATGTAATGGTTTAAAGTGACTTAAACACTCCATTTTTGGGGCAAAATGGTCCTTTTCCCACCCTTATTCAGCCATAAACACGAAATTTAGTCCCCAATTCTCCAAAATACATCAACATTCATCAAAAAAATTCTCAAGAACACTCCCAAGGGTTTCAAACTAAAAGCCCAACTAAATTAAGATTCAACCGTGGGTTTTTAAAATTTATTAGAGATTCGGAATCCCCAATCCACAGGCTTCAAGAAGCACCCATTATTTTCCGAAATAGAGGTACGTGGGGTTTTCCTAAATTCTCATGGGCATAGAAAAATCATGTTTTAGAATGGGGTTTTTGAAACTATGTATATATTCACGTATTAGATGTTTCAACATCATTGTTTTGGTCTTTTGACCTTCCCCAAAGTGATTTGAGAATATGTATGTATGAAAACATGTATTTAAGAATGAATTCTTGTTGAGAGCATGACTTTTGGTGAATTCCCTCTTATTATGAATATTCAGATTTTTCATAGCATATGAATTGTTTTGCAATGCATTCTTGGAAAGTACTATATGAAATGGTTGAACTCTTGTTATGATTTAAAGGTGGTTTTAAATCACTAAAGAGGAAATTTAGCATGAATGTTTAATTTTCATAATGCATGTAATAAAGGAGCGCATGATTTGCTAAAGGCACTAGACCACCATATGTTGATGAAGTTTTTGCATGATTTTGACTTGAGTTCTGGAACATGAAATCTTCTATATCAGTTGCATGTTTTTGGGTAGTCTAAGCTTTGATTTAAATGAAAGATTTATCTTAATGTATTATGGCTCAGAAATCATGACCTGCAAGTCTTGGTATGATGATACCAAACTCAGAAAATGCCATAACAAACATAGACGAATACATAAATCAGACCTTATCAGATTTGTGTTTTAGAACTTCAGAATGATGCATGTTCAGAAAAAGCTAAAATAGGGAATAAAGAGAGCTTAGGTGGTTCCCCGAAGAAGGCGTGAGTTCAAACCACTCCTTGCCCAAAACCGTGGTTTGCCGACCCAGGTATATTATTATACGCTGACTTAAGTGTCATGTGGCATATCAGATTCAGAAACTCCAACCCTTGCGACATACTAGGGTTGGAGGCTTCCCCACCGAGTCAATGGCGGATTCCATATTGCCCGTGGAATATCAGACTTGTAGGGGGATACCACCTAACTCAGAAGTAATACACAGATCAGAGTTTGAGATTTACAGACAGGTTACATGTTTTCAGAAGGTGCCCATGTGTTTTTCAGAAACTATTTTATGCATGATGTTTTGATGAAAATTGCTCTCATGTATTTTATATATATATATAAATATTTTAAATTACTCTATTTTGGATTGCTTCGTGTGCTATTACTTTTGTGATGACCCCCCTCCTTCCAGGTTTGGAGACTCAGTCTAGGGGTCCAGATGAATAGTAGATATTTCATATCGTAGATCAGATTGTGCAGTGGTGAGACTTCTATATTCCAGAAGGCCTGTTTACTTTCAGATATTTTTCTCTAGTCATGTTTTGGTCTACTGGGGGCCTTGTCCCAGATTTCAGACTGTTGCTATTAGTCTTGCAGTAGAAATTTTGCAGACAGATTTCAGATGTTGATAGATGTTGTGGGACTTTATTTCCCATTATTGATTTTATTAGACTTATGACTATGTTTCTGTAATATTGTGTATCTTCTGCATTTCTTTTATCATATGAATTATGTGCATGATTACCAGATAAATAGGGGTGTTTTGGGCCTTCATGGTTCAGGATGCTCGTCACGGCCAAGGCCCCGATTCGGGTCATGAAAAACTTGGTATCAGAGCACGATTTATGGTCCCAAGGTGCCTGTGAAATTGTATCGGGTAAAGTCTTGTTTATGGGTGTGTAGCACGCCACACTTATAAGCAGGAGGCTACAAGGCATTTAGTAATGTCTCTCTTTCTTCATGTTCTAGTTCGTGCAATAGAGTCAGAATGTTCCTCTTTCATACTCAAATTTGTGCTATGGTGTCGCCCATACGAAAGTAACAGTCATCCCAATTCATTCCTTACTCAGACATTCTCAGACATGTCTTATCATTGGGCCGATTCAAGTACAGAAGTTTAGAGTCTAAATGGTATGGTTCATTCTGATCGAATCATATAAGATTTTTGCAAGGACTTGACAAGAGTCTGTTAGTGCTTCAGAGTGTGTTGGTTCTAGTGTGAACCTTGATTTTGATGAAATCGTGCTTTTTAGCCTGCAGTATTATGTGTATTCAGTTCTTTTCAGAACTTATGTTGCTAGTGTCACGCTTTAGAGGTAATAAGGTGTAGCAGAATGTTGAAACTGTATTTCCACCCGAATAATAGTGTGTGTTAAAGTATTGTTGTCATGACCTATTGGTAATGAAATTAGATCAAGAAGTTGGTGATGTGAAGTCACCAAGTTAGAAGTTAGAAGTCAGAGTGAGGATGATTTACCCCTTTATAGTGATAAACTAATTTGGTAGCTAGCAGCATGTGTAGACAGTATGGTAGTCCATGGAGGAAGTGTTTGATTCCGATTTTATTTCTACAGAGTAAGATGTGTATTCTTAGTTCATTGAATATTGCGTATTAAATCTCTATCTCATAAAATATTGTCATGAAAGTGTTGTTGAAAAATAAAGTCTAGTGAAGCCGTGTGGGGCTCTTTCGATTCACTAGCATAGTTGACTTGTCATTCATCCCATTTTCTTGTTCAAAATACAAAATCAAAGTCTAGTGAAGCCGTGTGAGGCCTATTTCGATTTACTAGTAACTTGTTGTCCAACTTGTTGTTCTTGTGTAGGTTTAATGTATGTATAGCTGAATCTGGTTGCATGAGATTGAGCCGGTAAAGAGATGATTCATCCTTGTGTGTTATTAGTAGAAGGTAGAGAAGGAGTTGTTAGTCAGGGTGATTTGTTGGTTGCTTGAATGTGAAAATGGCTATATTAGCGAGTAAGTTATGATTATAGACTCATAGTTGTTTGAGGAATTTGAAGGCAATCTAAATATATGCTTAAGTAAGTAAGTATGAGGTGAGAAATTCGCATAAGTAGAGAAGATTGTATGGGGTTATAATTTCAGATTAAGGTTGATCATGTCTATTATATGACTTTACCCCTTGACCTTCTTTTCGTTGGTAGTTGTAAACTAGTACAACTTGTGAGAAGGTAGGTAGTGGATTTTAAGGTGTTTGAATAGAACGTGTCAATCTTATGGACTAGCATATTATTTTGCACTCGTCATTGGTGGTAGATGATTGATGCTAAACTATAGGTTTGAATTTAAGTGAAGGATGTGGTGGTAAAAAAAAATAGTGGCATGAGATCGATGATGCATGTTTTGTGGAATTAAATTAGTAGGCTTGATGTGTTGAAATAGTACGCGCTAATGAGTTATGATAAGGAAGACCGTAAGGTCACGATCGATTTTTTTTGTGTGGCTATGAAGTTCTAATGTACTAGTGTTTCTTGATGGTTATTTCATAGTTTTCCAGTGAGAATTATGCATAAGGTTGGGTTGTAGATCACGTTTACGTTCAGCACTAGACACTAAGTTTGAATAGTTGATGCCCATTCAGATAGTTGTGATGATTGATTGGGTAATGATACCAGTTTTATGGAAGTGATCTAATAGGCTTGAACGGTGTACGCAAGAGATTAGGTTTATTTGATTCGTAGTGATGTATGATATGTATGTGTGATGTAGAATTATGCCTAAGGTGACATAAGGTGGCGGCATTCTTTCTAAGGCTATTACTTATTGCGCGTGGCTAGTTGTACCGTTGAGTTGCTAGGTGGAAAAAGACTAGCTAGATGGTATATGGTGTTCTAAATGGCCAAGTTAAGGACCTTAGATTGATAGTGTTGAGCCTTTTGATATGAACTTGATTCTCATGGTAAAGGAAAATAAGTTTGAAGTTGCTATGTTGGTAGACTACGATAGAAATAGAGTGGCTCATTGAAGACTTGGTGATACCCATGTTAGGTTTTATAATCTAAGCTCGAGTCCTTGAAAGTCCTGCTAATAGAAATAAGAGTAGAGGCACTAGAAGGTGTGCACTTCAACTTTGGGGATACTCATGAATATTCGAAGTTAGTAAGTGTTCGAGTAATTGATGATGACTATTGGGGTTACAGAATGATAGAGTGTGCCTCAGGAGGTAGTATTAGCAGTGGGTGTTCCACTCTCATATGTGTCCTTACGGGTTAAGTTTTATTAATTTTGTGTATTGTCATATTTCAGAACCCAGAGTGCAGTGAGTGCAGTGAGTACAGTTAAGTTTAAAGTCTAGTAAGGTATCTAAAAAAAACTTAAGATGATGGCTTGAAGCTAAGGGGGAGATGACTAAACGAATAACCAAGTAAGACTCTTAGATTCTTGTAGTGATGTCATGATGATATAGAACATCAAAAAAGTAAGGGTGAATCTCAACCCATTCCTATCTCAGTATTTCTCAGTGATCCTAATACCTACCCATGCTTTATGATTTAGTTCCATGATCAGTTCACGTTTATACATATGATAGAGAGTCATGTACTCACGCTTTATAATGTGCTCCGTTTCCATAACTCATGTTTTACGCCAAATGATTGGCGAGATTCAGCTTATAGCCATGAATACCCTAAATTCAGAGCGCTTTGGTGAGTCCCTGTTATTATTTTGCTATTCCTTAGGCCTCAGATGAGTGTCAATCTTCATATAGTATCATTCCATGCCTCCAGATCTTATGTTCTAACCTTTTTGTGACTCCTCCTTATTCGATGATAGTGGTGGTGAGTAATTATTCCTTGTTGATGAAAGATCATAGTACGCTTGTTAGATAAGGCCATAAGTATGAAGTAAGATTTGGGGCCAAGTTTTTATTTATGTGATGGTTAGTGGAATTTTGTATGTGTATGTCCTTGGGGTAGCTCGTGGGAGTGATATTGATAGTGGTTTAGAGAATATGTGAAGTATGCCTTTATGAGTGTTTGCTTTGAAGTTCATATGTGGTTATAAATTAGGCTTGAATGATGTTTTGGGATTGTAGTGGAAGGTCGCAATATGCATTAGCGACTTCATATTAAGAGTTCAGAGTAGTCATTGAAGTGGTAAGGCATGTTATGCTTAGAATGTGATTTTTAAAAGAGGTAAAGAAGGTGGCATCATATGGTTTAGAATAATAGCGTGGTGTAGCATGTTGTATTTTTGTGACTTAGAGTTAGGCCTTATCGCGGAGTAAGGATTAACCTATTTTAGACATTAGTAGAAAAAATTGTCAATGCTCATATGAGAAATTTAAGCTGAATTGAATGAATATCATATTTATAGGGAATATTATAGTTAAGGGATATTCGGGAAGTGCGCTAAGCCTGAAAGTAAGAAGTTGTATTGCCAAAGGTCTGAAAATTCTATCCTAATTTAGGAGTTATATGTCTATATTCCAGACTGCAGAGTAGTGTCAATGTTGTGATTTCCTCAGTTGGATGTCTTGTGTAATCCATACCCAAGATTCGTGTCTCCCAATTACTATTAGAACTCCCTTAGAGAGAGCGTTGATGAGATGCTCCAGTTAAGTATGATGGTCCAGCCTAATTCAGTCTGTATAGCCAGTAAGTCAGTAAGTCAGTTTAGCAGTCAGATTCGCATGACTTGTTTTCCCGTCTTTTCATTTATTCATGCTATCCCAAAATCTCAGACATGATACTATTCCAAGATAGAGTATACTATTAATTACGAGTATATCTCAGTTCATGCGTCATGCATTAGGTTCAAATTTCGGATGTTCAGTTATGAATCAATTCATAGGTGCCTTGTGCATCCTCTCAATTTTCCGAGTATCCTAGTGAATTGAGCATTCATAGAGGCACGTAGTGTCCCAAGGGGGAGATACCCCATTCCGTTGCATGCATAGATTCTTATTACAAGCTTCGCACCAGTTATCATTGTGTATTCAGTCATACGTTCATACGTCAGTTCAGTCAGATATGCATGCATTAGAAATGCATGTCCAATAGAAAAGTTCAGCTTATCAGTGTATTCAGTCCTGCATTCATGAGAAAAACTCGGTCACAGATCCATGCATCAGATATGCATGATTCATTATGAGAATTCAGCCTATGAGTTGCTTCAGTTGTGTATTCCATGCCTCGGATATGCATGTCCGGCATAGGAATTTAAAACATCAGTAGTTCCAATCTTATAATCATGTTTCCGATCAGTGTATTCTTTCTTAGGGAACATATCATGTCCGTGTTATCCCATACCCTTAAGACTTCGACATTCTATCCATCATTCGGGGATGAATGATCCCAAGGGGAGATAATGTAACGCCCCGCATTTCGGGCTACAATATAGACCGTGATTCCGATGCGTTGATAATCCCGAAGCCATAAATCCTATGCCAATATGGCATGTTAATTATTTGCGTAGTATGTGAATCCATTCAAGCTTGAATTTAGACCATAGAAGTCCTTTTACTCAAGGACGAGTTGAAAACTACTTCGATTGATTAAGTTTAAGTGGATGTTATAATTTGTGTCAACTTCTATCGACCATGACTCTTTGTATATGTCGAATTAGAGAGCCTACTATGTGTAAAATGATAGGTTTTCGAGTTATCTTTCCAACGATACCAATTTTGCTAAAATCTGACACCCGAGCAAGAAGTTATGGCCTTTCAAAGTAGTATGCGTCGCCTAACCAATCGCACATGGCCACTAGAAAGCATAGGCGGCGCCTATGTAAATATAGGCGATAACATAGGTGGCGCCTATGTAAATATAGGCGATAACATAGGCGGTGCCTATGTAAATATAGGCGATAGCATAGGCGGCGCCTATGTAAATATAGGCGATATCATAGGCGGCGCTTATGTAATGGTTTCAAGTGACTTAAACACTCCGTTTTTGAGGTAAAACGGTCCTTTTCCCACCCTTATTCAGCCATAAACACGAAATTCAGTCCCCAATTCTCCAAAATACATCCACATTCATCAAAAAAATTCTCAAAAACACTCCCAAGGGTTTCAAACTAAAAACTCAACTAAATCAAGATTCAACCGTGGGTTTTCAAAATTTATAAGAGATTCGGAATCCCCAATCCACAGGCTTCAAGAAGCACCCATTATTTTCCGAAATAGAGGTACGCGGGGTTTTTCTAAATTCTCATGGGCATAGAAAAATCATGTTTTAGAATGGGGTTTTTGAAACTTTGTATATATTCACGTATTAGATGTTTTAACATCATTGTTTTGGTCTTTTGACCTCCCCAAAGTGATTTGAGAATATGTATGTATGAAAACATGTATTTAAGAATGAATTCTTGTTGAGAGCATGACTTTTGGTGAATTCCCTCTTATTATGAATTTTTAGATTTTTCATAGCATATGAATTGTTTTGCAATGCATTCTTGAAAAGCACTATATGAAGTGGTTGAATTCTTGTTATGATTTAAAGGTGGTTTTAAATCACTAAAGAGGGAATTTAGCATGAATGTTTAATGTTCATAATGCAGTAATAAAAGAGCGCATGATTTGCTAAAGGCACTAGACCACCATATGTTGATAAAGTTTTTGCATGATTTTGACTTGAGTTTCGGAACACGAAATCTTCTATATCAGTAGCATGTTTTTGGGTAGTCTAAGCTTTTCTTTAAATGAAAGATTTATCTTAATGTATTATGGATCAGAAATCATGACTTGCAAGTCTTGGTATGACGATACCAAACTCAGAAAATGTCATAACAGACACAGACGAATACAGAAATCAGACCTTATCAGATTTGCGTTTTAGAACTTCAGAATGATGCATGTTCAGAAAAGGCTAAAATAGGGCATAAAGAGAGCTTAGGTGGTTCCCCGAAGAAGGCGTGAGTTCAGACAACTCCTTGCCCAAAACCGTGGTTTGCCGACCCAGGTATATTATTATACGCTGACTTAAGTGTCGTATTGCGTATCAGATTCAGGAACTCCAACCCTTGCGGCATACTCGGGTTGGAGGCTTCCCCGCCGAGTCAATGGCGGATTCCATATTGCCCGTGGAATATCAGACTTGTAGGGGATACCACCTAACTCAGAAGTAATACAAAGATCAGAGTTTGAGATTTACAGACATGTTACATGTTTTCAGAAGATGCCCATGTGTTTTTCAGAAACTATTTTATGCATGATGTTTTGATGAAAATTGCTCTCATGTATTATATATATATATATATATATATATATATATATATATATTTTCAATTACTCTATTTTGTATTTCTTCGCGTGCCAGTACTTTTGTGTTGACCCCCCCCCTCCTTCCAGGTTTTGAGACTCAGTCTAGGAGTCCAGATGAATAGTAGATATATTTCATATCGCAGATCAGATTGTGCAGTGATGAGCCTTCTATATTCCAGAAGGCCTGTTTACTTTCAGATATTTATCTCTAGTCATGTTTTGGTCTACTGGGGGCCTTGTCCCAGATTTCAGACTGTTGCTATTAGTCATGTAGTAGAGATTTCACAGACGGATTTCAGATGTTGATAGATGTTGTGGGACTTTATTTCCCATTATAGATTTTATTAGAATTATGACCATGTTTCCGTAATATTGTGTATCTTCCGCATTTCTTTTATCATATGAATTATGTGCATGATTACCAGATAGATAGGGGTGTTTCGGGCCTTCATGGTTCGGGATGCTCGTCACGGCCAGGGCCCCGGTTCGGGTCGTGACAGTCCACCTGCTACAGCTCTCGAATTTAACCCTGCCGATGTTGATATAATGCAGAAACCACCTAGGAAGAGCAATGATGCTCTCATAAAATCCTGGGTTTTCTTCCGTTATATGGTCAGTTTGGATCGCTATTTCTTATTCTTCGATGTGTATTGCTAATGTTGCTGCATTTGTTTTGTATTTTGCTACTTTGCTGTCTCTTTTCTTACAATTCTGCATTAGATACTGTCCTTTTGAGCAAGGGTCTTTCAGAAACACAGCCTCTCTACAAAGGTAAGGGTAAGGTCTGCATACATCCTACCCTGTGTACATCTTATCCTCCCTAGGTTCCATCACACTGGTTATGTTGTTGTAAGCTATATTAATTCCTCATTTTTCTCGAATGGTTTCAAATAAAACTGCTTCGTCTCTTTCCTTTTTTCCCAAGTTTTTATTGTACTTTATTTTCCTAAGTACGTGCATAAAGTACTAATGATGAGAATGACTCATTTGATTAGATGAACCAATGGTATAGGCTGTGCTTACTACAGCATTTCCCTAGCCGTGCGGTATAACCCCTCTTATGCTGTATAAAATCATCTTTACTTTCAGCTTATTACGAAAAGTAATATGTGCAATCAAGGAAAATATGTTTACCCATCTGGATCACCTCCCTTCATAAGCAAAGACTATTATCTTTTGGATCATGATAACATAAGCTGCCTAGTAAAAGAAATCGATGAATCAAAGAGAGAAATGAGATGCTCTTTGTCTAAGCAACCAACTTTATCTTTTTATCTATTTTTTCTGTTCTTCAATATATTGAACAGACTTCTCGACAAGCTAAGCAGCATCTTACATTCTGATTTCTGAGATAATTTTCAGGTCATTGGCTCTTATGTGGGCATTGCAACTGTCAGCATATTTATAGTGTGGTACACCCAGGCTTGTTTTCTTGGTATTAATCTTGTGAGTGACGGCCACACACTTGTTGAACTATCACAGCTTCATAACTGGGGTGAAGTCTCAGTATGACCAAATTTCACCGTGAGTCCATTCAAGGCTGGTAACAGCCTGATCACCTTTTCTGACCCTTGTGAGTATTTTACTGTTAGTAAAGTGAAGGCCTTGACACTCACTCTCTGTCCTGGTGGCAATTGAGATGTTTAATTCTCTCAATGCCCTCTCTGAAGACAACAGCTTGATCAAAATGCCACCTTGGAGAAATCCTTGTCTTCTTGTTTCAATGTCAGCCTCGTTCGGCCTACATAGCCTGATACTCTATGTTCCTTCCCTAGCAGATATATTTGGTATTGTCCCACTAAGCCTAAATGAATGGCTTCTAGTCATATTGCTTTCTGCACCAGTTATTCTTATTGATGAAGTCCTCAAATTTGTGGGGAGGAGGAGAAGAAGAACTAAACTAAAAGCTGCATAATGTATTCGTATATGCTCGATTTTATTGATTAAAGGAGGTTTTCTTTGAGTAGATATGCAAGTTAGGTGGGAATTCATGTATATTGTTCATAAATGAAAATCTTTTTGGGGTGACATTGTTGAGGAACTCAGGAAGCTATGTTGCCTGCACATGCCTTGGAAGGCTTCTTGTTATCACAAAATTCAAGGTTTCTGAAGCAAAACCTGTTGTTTTTTACCTGATCCTTTCTAGGAGGTTTTTTCATGTATTACAAGTTCTAGTTTGTATTATTCATTTATAATTGTCTCCACCATCTTACGCAGATTTTCATGGACTTAAGTGTCCGCTTTTGGTTTGGTGCTTTAACATGTATATTTCCTCAGTCATTGCTATAGTTGTAGTTCTCTTTTTTCTTTTCGTGTTGCTGTTAGTGCAGAACTAGTGATGACAGCAAGGAGGGAGTTGGACACTTCAAGCTTTACCACACCCTGATTTTCAGAAACATACATAGCTTAAATTGTTTGTGATTCAAGTTGGTGGTTAGGAGGAAATTACTTCACTCTAGACAAAATAGGAAGGAGAGAAATGTAGGTCCAAAAACTAGATTGAATAAGAAAATGGTCAAGTTTCAAAGGTCGGAGGCATGTGATAAGAGTTTTCAGGAGCTAATAGATAGATTGACCTTCGCCCCAGTGTTGACTTTACCGGACGGAAATAAAGGCTTCGTGGTTTATTGTGATGCTTCACGGGTTGGTATTGGTTGTGTATTGATGTAACGAGGTAAGGTTATAGCGTATGCCTTGAGAAAACTTAAAAATAATGAGAGGAATTACCCCCCTCACGATCTTGAATTAGCAATTGTGTCTTTGTTTTGAAGATTTGACATCACTATCTTTATGGGGTACATGTTGATATTTTCACTAATCATAAAAGACTCCAATATGATTTCTGTCAGAAGGAGTTGAATCTCAGGCAGAGAAGGTGTCTTGAGTTACTCAAGGACTATGATTTAAGTTTGCTCTATCATCCCGATAAGGCGGGGCAAACCTCAGTCCTGAGTGTGGACAAATCTCATTCGGTGGGGGAAAACCTTAGCGAGGACGCTGAGTCCATAAAGGGGGTGTATGTAACACCCCAACTTAGGAAGGAGTCCCACATCGGCAAAACACGGGAGGAATACTGGGTATATAAGTAAGCAAGTCTTACTAACTAGTTACGCGTTTTAAAGCCGAGGGTCTGGGCTCAAAGTGGACAATATCACTGGTGGGTTGGGCAGAGACATGGGTCTCTCAGTCCTTGATGATTCGGGGACTTGGCTCAGGTCGTGACACATATCCTGTTATAACATGTTTGCAGTCCTTCGTTTTCACCCACATAGTCCAAATATCGTTCAACCTTAGTAAAGAAAATAATCTGAAGAGTAACAAGCCTTACAACTACATATAATGAAATTCTAACAAAAAGTCTTAGAAATTTACATCCCAACAAAGCTTATACCATAAAAGTTGATTTAGCACAGTAATATACTTACCATAAAAGTTGATTTAGTTTAGTACAGTAGTATACTTACTTATACAACTGGATTATTGTACACCTAATTAATTGCTTATGATTAATTTACATAACATTACTACGTATAACTAAGGTTTAATTTTTAAAGCCTGTTCAATGCTTATTCTTCTTCATCATCATCTTTATCAATGGTTGAGTCTCTTCATAGAGATCAATAACTGACCGGAACTTCCTTTTCCTTATTAATTTAGCCGTGGCCGTTGAAGAAGAAGATGTCTCCTGTGTATTTTCCCTGCTTTCTTCGTCATTATAAGAATCTCCGCTAAGCTAAATTAACTGCAAAGCCGCATCCATTTCCAATTCCGTAGGCATATAGTGAACTTTCATCGATTTCACCATAGTTGTTGGAGGAGAAAATTGAAGGATATGGAGTTGCAATGCAGGGGATTCGGTTTATTATAAAGGAAGCAATTGGAAATCTTCTCTACTTGGAAAAGGATTTAAGTAGGGTTAATATTGTAAATTCACACTCATTTTTGTTAAGTATAACTATATAAGGAAGCAATTGGAAAATCTTCTAGTTCTACTTGGAAAAGAAGTTAAGTAGGGGTAACATTGTAATTAACGCTCATTTTTTACGTTTCACATCAACCGCCTTTAAATTCTCAAAACTGTCTACTTCAATATTAAGTGCTTTATGAACAATTTGTTCTTAAAAAAGATATATTATACTTAAGTCTCTTTTTTCCTCACAAATAAATTATGTGTGCTATAATAATAAATACTCCCCCGTCCCATTTTACTCGTCCCAAATTTTCTAATTTGATTTCTCATTTTACTTGGCATTTTTCATTAATCAAGATAAGATAGTTTTTTTCTTTTTGACCTTTAATATTAATTATTTTATCTCCAAATTAAAATGTAATCATCATTTAATAGAGATACTATGGTAAATAGCAATGTTATAAATTGTTTTTCTTAATCAATGTGCAATGTCAAATTGAGATGAGTAAAATGAGATGGAGGGAGTATTAATATAATTAAGCTAAATCAATTATGAAAGTCCAACGACACTTCATGACTTCAACGTAATAGGACGTTTGGATTATTATTTTTAGGTGACTTAAAAGTTAAAAATCATAAAGTTAATTATGCCTTGCAATCTACCGATAAACTTGTATGTTTGCCTGGACTCTGGCACTAAAATTCGCGATGAGCCATCCGGCATGTTGACTCTCCATTCCAAAACTTGTAGGCACCGCATTTTCCTTAACCATATTTGCTAAAAATAACACCTTGTTCCAAACTCCTTTCTTATCTGTTGTACTTTAAGATTGAGTTGGTTAAGGTTGTTTGAGGACTGTTGGAGATTGAGACTTCAAATTACCATGTGTTTATAGGAGGACTACAACTTTATAAGTTATCATGAATTGGTGGTTAAGTATGTCATAATAATGCACACATCAAATATATATATATACACTCATGCTCCAAGATATAATTTGTACCTTTGTAGGGGTTGTACGGGAAACTTTATATTTTAGTCCGGTAAGCTCAGACTTTTTTTGTTTTAAACAAATAGTGGGCATTGATTTGATATTCATATTTATTCATAGTGCTTGTTCTAAGAGCGTGCGTGCCTAAAAACTAACATATCAAAACATTTTAAAGTGGAACCGAATGTAAAACGTCATTAATTTGATATTTGTTTTGTTTATCTATCGACTAATATTATCTTCATATCTTAATTATGTCATCCTTTAATTTGTATATAATCAGTCCCGATTTTTTCCCATCTGATTACATATATCAGAATTTTAAGAATAATAAGTGGGAAAATTATGAAAATTGCAGTAATGAGTTCTCCCTCAACTTGCATTCAATCAAATTAAATCCTTTTTCCCTTTTAATTTCTTTCTAATTCTATCTTAAGTTGTTCTTAGTGCAATTAACGGTCCACCACAAGCAAGATGGGTGTGCTTGTCTATTTTATGTTTTTCATTCTCACATCAGAATGTACAAAATATTGAATCTGAGTGATACATGATAGATTATTTGTATGAAGATCCAAAAATCTAAATATACATCTGAGAAAAGAATTTAAGGATGAAATTTAACATCTAGAATTGCTTCTTCTGGTCAAAACGATCGCCATGATCGATATTAGGCTCGGTTGACATACGATCTCTTACAGTACAGAATTGCATCAGAAATCGCCTTCTCGCGCCAAACATCAGTAGAATGATTATTGGATGGACTTTTTATAGGGGAACAAGCCTCCTGTGGTGAGTTAATATTGTTCCAGTTTTTCACCTTCCTCAAACTCTTAACTCTTCTAGTACTACTACTACTTATTTGGTTGTTATCATTTCCACACCAATTGACAACATAATAAGATTTCAACATTCTACAAGGAGATCCCTGAAATGAAATATCAGTAGTACTCTTGCAGCTTTGAATTTCACTTACTTTTCTTTGAAGGTCATCAACTTTTACAGTACTTTTTCTTGAACTTTCTATCCTTTTGGAGATTGGCCTGACGAATCCAAACCACTTAACCAAGATTTTGCGCGAAAACTTCCTCCATTTTTCAAGAAAAACAGCTTGACTAGTTGTGGAATTTGAAAGTTTAGATATTGGTGTGGGAGGAGTACTAGTTGAGGGTACTGATGAATTTGTGTTGAAACTATTAAAGGAATCGCGAAAAGATTCAATCTTTATTCTATCAAGATATCGAGGCATGATATCCATCAGAGAAGATTTCATCAGCACAAACAGATTCTGAAATAGGATGAACATCAAAGTTGAAGTTTATTCTTTTTTTAGGAATCTTTTCAAATAAGTGATAAATTTTAACTTTTCCTCAGCATCATCATGACTACTATAAGAGGGTCTAGGGGATTCTGTTAGGCCATTAATGGATGGTTTCCTATTCAACAATCAACTCTCTGTGGCAAGAGGTTGTTGGGAATTTTCCATAGTGAATAGTATACTACAATACAGCCTCTCTACTTCACCTGAGGTAGTGGTATGATCTGCGTACACTTTATTTTCCCCAGAACCCACTATATGGGAATACACTGGGTATGTTGTTGTTGTTGTTGTTGAATAGTATACTATAATATGGGAAGAAAGGAAAAGAAAAATGAGATGCTTATATAAAGAATTTACAGGTTACCGCTACAACAGATTAAAACACACTTGTAAAAAAAAAAAAATTAAGTTGTCAACGTATATAAGTTAAATCTGCATAAAAATAAATGCTTGGCTGAGAATAGAGGGACTCACGTGAGCTTATTATATAGAGTGTGAAAATTGTAAGTTGTCTCATCATTCTTTGAGGAGGAGTTGTTTATATAACAAAAGATCACAAAAATAAAAGGAAGAAAAATATTTGATAATTCAATCAAGGAGATTATTCAATGAGGTAAATCACTTAACTCCACTAATCATGCTATGGTTGCCACAAATAAACAAATAAGAATCTGTCTAAATCTTAATATTGAAATCTTCCATAAACAAAATAAGGAAAAGAAAATTCTCCCTACTTATTAAAGGAAGTCAAGAGGGGGTAAAAGACATTAGTATCAATCAATTGCAATATCATCTAAATTTATCATAATTAATACGTAAATGAATGTCTATCACACTAAATAAGGGCAAAGAGAAATTAGAAAATCAATTAGTGAAATAATTCCTCACAGATAAGGCAGAATCGAATTAGACACAAAATCAGGGTAAATGAGTCAAATCGATAGAAAAAATGTACCCATATTAAGTTTGCGAGATTTGCGACGCAGTAGGCAAAGTAATATGGGTGAATTGTGATGTATCTGGAGATAAGCTACTTTTATGAGTTAGAAGGGATTTTTGTAATTAGTATAGTGAGATGAAATTTTAAGTAATAATGGAAAGTTAAGGTGTTGTTTTAAGTAATTTTTCCTTAAAAAAATCTAAGTATAAAGAAGAATTATCCACTTTTTATCAAAAATATTTTAGAACTTTGAATTAAATGACTCAAATCTTCATATTAATAATATAAAATTTTTACAACAATATCAAGTTAATATAATGCAAACCAATAATGACTTAACATTTTATTATTTAGAATTAATCCTTACTTTTATAATAATAATAATCATATTAATAATAATAATATTAAAACATTTAATATCTTTTAATAATACTAGAATTTCTATTAAAATTTGGATTTAGCCCACTTATTTAATACCCTTGCAACTGAATGATCAAAAACATTTTGTATACTTGCAAAATAATGAGCTACAGATGAACAAATTAATCAAGGCTAAAAACCAGCAAAACTAAACGACTATATACACTCTTTATACGAAGTACATATAATCTTTACCCACACAAATAAGGGGTATGAAGGAAGTTAAGTCTGAAAGAAAAAGAATACCCAAATCCATCAAAGGATTCGAATATGTAACCAAAATTTAAGAAAAGAAATGAAAAAAAAGTAAAAAACTTAAATGTCAATGAAGTTATCAACTATTCTCTTTCAATCAATTACCTGCCAAATTTTTCTTCGCGGTCCATCTCTTTCTGCACGTATCTATTGCCTCCAGCTTCATTCTTGTGAGTTCTTGAAAGCATTGTTGATATTGTGACTCAATTGTATCAAGCTCCAAGTTTAACTCGGCGTTGTCCAGATCATCTTTCTCTACTAACGATAAAAATGAACAATTGCTGGATAATCTCATGCATTTAGAATCTTTATCTGCATCCGTCAAGGTCACCTCCATATTCAGATTCTTTTCAAATTCATTTGATAATATGCAGTCTACATAATCGCCACCATTTCGATGTGACTTACCTTCATGATGAAACAAGCCCATGAACTCTAGCTCTGATAAGTATCCACTAGAACCTTTAGAGATTAAATCTGCACATGTAAAGTAGTCGCCAAATCCAAATGAATTCGAAGAATCTTTGTGAAATTCAAGCATTACAGCTTGATAATCCATGAACAAGGAAGAAGAAAGGATAGAGTGTAGTTGGGAATTTTATTCTTCATGGTCTGTACATTACAACATTACAGCTATTTATATACTTGAGCGAAGATAGTGAGCTCATTCCTGGCTTAGTGACAGCTCATCATAACTGACTAACCACTTGCCTAACAACCTCTAACAACCTCTAACAACTTGCTATTGAAAACTGACTAACAATCGAGAAGCTTCCAGAACCTTCCATCCAATGGAACAGTTAGTGTTGTGTGGTTTTGTACAGTGTGTATCATATCTTGAGATCATACTTTGAGCTTGGATCAGTAGTTAAAACACTCCCCCTTAAGCTGCAGGGTGCAATATATTCAGCACACCAAGCTTGCCTAATAAATGAGCATGTTGGGCTTGTCTTAGTCCCTTGGTAAGAAGGTCAGCCACCTGGTCATGAGTGTGAACATGTATAGCTTGTATCAGTCCACTTTTGATCTTGTCCCTAATGAAATGGCAGTTAATCTCTATGTGTTTTGTTCTCTCATGAATCACAAGATTGTTGGCCAATTGAATTGTTGAATTGCTATCACTAAAGACTGATATGGACAAGGTAATGGGAACCTTGAGTCCCTGGAACAGACCAACCAACCAAGTTATCTCTGCAACTGCTGAAGCCATACTTCTGTACTCACCTTCAGCAGAGCTCCTGGAAACAGTGTGCTATTTCTTGGACTTCCAAGAATTAAAGATTCACCAAAATGAAATGCATAGCCAGTAACTGATTGCCTGGTGTTAGGACAAGCAGCCCAATCTAAGTCACACCAGCAAGTTAGAGTGGTAGAATGCTCAGCCTTTACCCATATTCCTTGACCAATAGAACCTTTGAGGTACCTGACTACCCTGATAGCAGCCTCCCAGTGTGATCTCTTGGGATGTTGCATAAACTGGTTGAGAGTGTGGACTGCAAAACTAATATATGATTTTGTAATAGTGGCATACATGAGTTTTCCCACTAGTTTTTGATAAGAAAAAGCATCAGACAATAAATCATCACCTTGTGCACCTGTGGCTTGATCATACTTAAGTGATGTTAACCTTACATTGGATTTAAGGGAGTGATTGTAGGTTTTGAACCACTAAGATCAGTATCTGAAATTAATTCTAGGAAATATTTCTTTTTGTTTAATATCACCCCTGAAGTGGATCTGAGGACTTCAATACCTAAGAAGTATTTGAGATTCCCCAAGTCCGTTATCTGGAAATGCTGATGTAACTTGGCTTTTGTTGCATCAATCAATGCTGCATTGCTTCCAGTAAGGAGTAGGTCATCAACATATACAAGAACTACTACTGTGTCATCACCTTGATGTAGAATGAAGAGAGAATAGTCATGAGCACTCTGAGTGAATCCAGTATCAAGCAAAACATGAGTCAGTTTTAGGTTCCATTGTCTAGAAGCCTGCTTGAGGCTATACAAGGATTTGAGAAACTTGAAAACTTTATGATCTCCTTGGCTTCTAAAACCTTCTGGAAGCTTTATGTACACTTGCTCTTCAAGATCCCTTTGTAAAAATGAATTATAGACATCCATTTGATAAAGAGGCCATCCTCTAGATACTGCTACAACAATCACACTCCTGACAGTAACCATATTTGCCACTGGTGAATATGTTTCATGATAATCTAGCCCTTCTTGTTGGCTATATCCCTTGTCCACTAATCTTGCTTTGAACCTTTCCACTTTACCATTTGCAAGATATTTAATCTTGTATATCCATTTGGAACCAACAGTGTTCTTTTCTTTGGGAAGGTCAACAATGGTCCATGAGTTATTGGCCTCCAATGCTTGGATTTCTAACTTCACAGCTTCCACCTGATACGCCCAAATTACAACTCTCGTTAGAAAGTGTAAGCGGTCGCTGCCAAATATAGAACCCAACTGGGTTGGGTGTCGAATCCCACAGGGAATACTCTGGTCACTAAGTGTTGCAATTATTAGTAGACTGTTGGTCGAAAATTCCAAGGAAAAAGGGGGGTTTGGTTTAGGCGTGAACTAATATTATCAAAGTAACAATGGAACGATTTGCGTAGTAAGATTTAATCACAGAGATTGATAAGTTAGGGTTATGTCCACCTTATAAGTTCTACTTCTCTATTAACTATGAGTAACGCGGAATTTAGACATGCATGCACTTATAGAGAATCGTATTCTAATTCTAAATCCAAGTGTTTCTCAACCATCAAGGATTTATTTCTCTTTAGCTCTCTCAAGCCTAAAGTGTATAACAAATGGTACAAATTCTCCAAGAAGTTAATCCGGTTAAGGCATTAACGTGTAAATATAGGTTGGAAACCCTATTTCCTTGTCACACTCTCTTTTCCAAACATGTAACTTTTCTCTCGAACAAGTTAATGGTATAATGGCGTATTCTCTATGTTTGCAACCATAAGAATTCACTCAAAACGAAGAGAGTAATGATATAAGTAGCATAACACATCAAGAATTCACAAACTCATAGTAATAGATAGTATCTTACAAGGTTTTCATAACCCTAACAGATAAGTTTAGCTACTCATGAATACAACGGAAATCAAAGTAGACATCATCATCATACCAAAACTTAGAGAAATCTCGGCTATGGAGATGAAACGTGTTTTCTTTCTCCGTTGCTCAAGTGAGCCGTTTTCTGTTCTCCAAACTCGTACAAAATCCTGTAACGTGAATAATGAATAATGTCGAATGATAATGATGCTGAAAAATTCAGCAATAAGGTTTTTAATAGCATCCTTGTCTAATAAGTTGCTACTACATCCTTAAGTATTTAAAAATACTGGGTTTGCCCGGGAAAAAGTTCCCATGCATCACATTTAGTCCAAAAGCTGCCTTCCCTCTTATGTGAAGTTTTCCTTTGCTGTCCACAGGTCCACAAAGTGCTGAAATCTTCATCATTAGTACCTGAAAAACATGCTAATCACATAGGTCAGCTCACTTAAAGGAAAATGGACTAAAAGTGCAAGAATTATATATTTTATCCTCAAAACTTAGCCAAAACATGGGTAAATTATGGTGCTTAGGCGTGTAAATACGCCCAACATCACCACCCCACACTTAAAGCTTTGTTTGTCCTCGAACAAAATATTATATTCATGCAAAAACCTAACTAGAATTTCACAATAGCAACACGAAATTTTCAACAAGACATGCACAACAATCATTAACAAAGAGTAGGTTTCTCGATCACTACTAGAAACAACTCAACCTCCAACATAGACTCATTAGGATGGTTAATTCATATCCACAAGTTAAGCCACAAAGATATATATAAAACTACCCAACAACCATCAACCATGTGTGCTCACACAAGATATCACCCATAATCACTCATAGTTTTGCATTTTTCGTAACATGGGTATAAGACTCTCCTTGCTCTCGCTCTCACAAAGAATTCTTCTATTGCAACTGATGACCATAGGCTTGCCCTTAGTGTAATGCTCTACTAATATCAGACTGCTAAGTTTAGGATCAAATAGGTCTTTACAGGTTGTAATGTAGGCTAAGGGACAGGTAGGACTATTTTGGCCAGAAATAGTGACTATGTTCCCTAAGCGCTTTAATACACTACAATATGTCATTTACACTATCTTTTAACAACCACTCTACCTCTCTTTCATCTACCAACCCCTTTTCACCCATTTTGTTATTCAATCATAAACACAACTATTTTTTTGTTTTTCTAAATTTTTTATTTTATTTTATATTTTTCTTTCTTTCTTTTTTTTCTCTTTTTTTTTTATATTAAGCAAGCATCCCTATAATAGCCATTCTTTTTCACAACAATTTCAAGTACCAATACACCCTGAGGCATTACTTTCACCATTCTCCTTTTATTTTTCCACATGATTCTACAATTTTAAAGCGCTTAGGAGTTTGGATCAAATTATGGTCTTGAAAAAAAATGGATTAGGCTACATATGAGGCTGCCAAAGAAAATAACTAAAGGCTCAAAGGGGGTTCACTAGGACAATGTACAAAGGTAGGTAAAAAGAAGGTAAACAATTTCAGGGCTGCCAAAGAAATGCCTAAATCATCTCCTACACTCACAATCTTTATTTCGCTTCACACACACACCAGGCAAGTTCTAGCATCAGTCACAACAAAGAATATACAATATCCTCACACACACAAGGCACATGGTCAACTTCATTGGGAGCATTATAGATTCTTGACCCAACAGATGAATGAATTAAACCACAACAATTTATCACACAGTGAGTTACAACTTAGAGCCTAAGCGTCTCAATTGTAATGATTTAGCACAAACTCTTGTTATAATATACCATGCCGTCTATCAGAACAATTTCATGCAAAATCTAAAATCTAACTAACTAATTACGACTAACTAACTACGACTAATTCAAACAAACAAGAATAAATGTAGGCAAAGAAATACAATACAGCAGACATATACCCGCACCCCACACTTAGATGGGACACACTGTCCTCAGTGGAAATAAATAAGGAAAACCTGATTAGTCGGACTCCTCTTCTATGTCTGGGGTCATACCCCTTGCGTCGGAATCATCATCAGAGTCGTCGTCATCAGAGTTGTCCTCCACGTCTGAGTCTAGCAGTCGGTGATCATCGTCAGTCGGCACGTCATCATCGAGAGGTTCCTCAAAATGTACCCCCACTCCACACATAGCCCGCGCATGCTCATTAAGCGGGTAATCATAGTCCAACTGCTGAAGCTCTGCATCAGTTGGAACACGACCCCCATTTATCAGTGTAAATCTAGTCATGCCATACAGATGGCGGAAAAAGCTTTCATCTCGAGCATGCCTTTCTGCAGTGGTGAGGTTGATGCCTTGACCAGTTTCTGGATCTTTAACCTTCGTGAGATCAACCTTCTTCGGGTTGTGTGGTAGCTTATGATCCGCGGGTTCCTCTTCAATGTGTTCTTTCCTTAAGATCGCAGTCAACAAGTTGCCGAAACTGAAATGGGACCTTTTGTGCAGCCTAGCCTTGCGCATTGACGATCGTATAACTGCACCAATGTTGATGGGAATATTTGTCATCAAAGCGTACACCAAGCAGACTCGATCACGTGTGATCTTAGTATATTGTGTCCCAGGAATCAAGCAAGAGTTGACTATCCTTAACCATATGCGAGCTTCCCTGTTCAAAGAGGCATACGGGTAGGTGTTGTGGCGACCATTATCCTTGTTCTGAATCCACTGTGCCATTGACCTTGATCCGCACAGTGTATGTCTGATGGCCCTGTAGGGAGGTCTATGATAAAGCTCCTTGAACGGTGATGGATCCACAGATGGAAGGCCCAGAAAAGAGTTGAAGAATTTCGCATTCAGTTGCAAGACTTGGCCTCGAATCTTGACTTCACTTCCTGTAGTCTTTGGGGACCAATTGGCATAAAACTCTCACGTTAGATCAAGATTGCATTCCCCCATATCTAGGAAAATGAAATCAAGATTTAGTGCCATGATTTTAGCCAAAATGCGGGGGTCTCTCTTTGCTAGACTCTCCTTCTACATCAAATCCACGTGAACATATTTTTTTACTTTGTTGTTCTTGGACCACTCCTTCCCTTCCTCCTCTAGGACCCACTTTATCCCGAAAGTGCGTCGAGGCACTTGCAAAGAGGAGGACTCAGCCTGATATTTTCTTGCCCTTTTATGACCTTTTTGGGAGGTGGACACTTTTTCTTTTCCTTGTCGTCCTTTTGGGGCCATTCTACCACCTTTAGCATGGCTCACTTTCAAATCAAAATTTGGGACTAATCTCCTCCTTTGTATATCTTGCACCTACACTTAATAAAAAACAACAAAAATGATTAGCAGGATGGGTTGCCTCCCACCGAGCGCCTTAGTTTTGGTCGTGGCTCGACTCTTCTTTTTGAACTTTTATTTATCAAAAACAAAATCCTAACGAAAAAACTCCTAATGATGGGTTGCCTCCCATGTAGCGCTTGATTTATTGTCGCGGCACGACATAGTTATCTCGATTACTCAGACTTCATCAAGATATCTGGTGGCTTCGCCGGTGGTGAGGGTCGATTCTTAAGGTCAAGGTCCAGCTTCTTGGGGTCATATGAATACGACCCCATTCCTGTCAAAGCACAGATAGTTTCTTCGTTCTCTTCAACATCCTCACGCTCAAAGTTCAAAAGCACAACAGCCAATGGCTCAACAGTAAGCTGCTTCTCTAAAGATAATTCCTTCTCATCCTCATAATAAACATCAGCTATAGAGAACACATTCATATCTTTGGGCTGCTTCATTGATTTGCTTACATCAAAACGTACCACTTAGTCATTCATTCGAAATTATAGGTCATTTGCTCGTAAATCAATAAGCACACTTCCTGTTGTGAGGAAAGGTCGACCCAAGATTATGGGCACCTCAAAATCCACCTCGCAATCCAAAATAACAAAGTCTGCAGGAAAAATGAAGGTAAAAACCTTCACTAATACATCATGTAAGATACCAACAGGTCGTTTTACCGACCTATCTGCCATCACGAGTCGCATATTGGTTGGTGTAGGATCGCCCAACCCCAACTATTTATAAATAGATAGCGACATCAAATTGATGCTAGCCCCCAAATCGCACAATGCCTTAGCAAAATCCAAGGATCCAACCGTGCAAGGAATAGTGAAAGCACCAGGATCCGCCTTTTTCTGTACTAAAGATCTCGTGGCAATTGCACTGCAATGATGAACATTATCTGCCAGTTCATAACTTGCTGCCCTTTTCTTTGTCAAAAGGTCCTTCATGAATTTGGCGTACCCTGGCATCTGCTCCAGTGCCTCCACCAAAGGCACATTAATAGTCAGCTGCTTCAGCATGGTCATGAATTTACTAAACCTGGTGTCATCAGCCTTCTTCTTCAGTCTCTGAGGAAAAGGTGGTGGTGGATTTGGAAGAGTCTTTTCCACCACTTCCTTTTATTTTTTCTTCCGATTATCAATCTTTTCAGGCTGGTGACATCTAGGTGTAGTGTCATGAACGTTCTCATTCTGATTTTTAGCTTCTACAGAATCATCACAATCTGCTTCAATAACATTCTCTTCTGTATTATCAACCACCTGCCTGCCTTTGGATGGATTTTCCAACACCTTACCACTCCTGGTTGTAATAGCCATACATGATCCATCATTCCGTGGATTTTGCACAGTGTTACTAGGTAAAGTGCTAGCTTTTCTTTGATTGAATGCCGCTGATAGTTGACTCATTTGTTGTTCCAGCTGTTTTATTGCAGTGGAATGCGAGTCAACCAATTGATTTATTGAGGACAAATCATTTTTTACCTCAGCTAGTCCCGTGTTGGTTGCCTCCACTCCTTTCAAAAGCTTGGCCATCATGTCCTCTATGGACATCTTCCCAGAACTAGTTGCAACAGCTTCACGATTTCCAGGAGGGACATACAAACCACTCCTATCAGTCTTATTCTTGAATACGGATTTTTCATAATAGTTCCGACCTTGGTTTCCTTGGGCATTGCCTCAGAAACCCCCCTAATTATTCAAATAATTCGCTTTCTCCTCAGAATCGGATTCATCTCTACCCTGTGATACAACAGCCTTGACCTTTTCTGTCTTCCCTGATAATAAATGCTTGGTAAGAAGGTCCATCTGCGTTTTCATGTGAGCCATATCTTGGTCACGTTCCTCTTCTCTTCGCCTCTGTTCTGCTGTCATGCCAGTAGATACAGTAGAGCTTGCTACCTCAGAATCCCTGGTATGCCAAGCTCTACTCTGCTTTGTCATACGATCGAGCATATCACATGCCTCAATAAAAGTAAGGTCCATGAATGACCCACCTGCAACATTATCAACCACTGGCTTAGTCACTGAGTTCAACGCCCTATATAATATTTCCATCAAGTGGATGTTGGTCATCTGATGATTTGGGCACCACATAAGCTTCTTCTTGAACCTCTCCCATGTTTCGTGGAGAGCTTCAGTTGGAAGCTGTCGAAAATTACTGATCTCATCTCGTAACTGTGCTCTCTTGGATGACGGAAAGAATTTTTCTAGGAAAGTGTCTTTCAGTTGCCTCCAATTAGTAATAGAGTCAGGAGTCAGCCCGTTCAACCATAGAGTTGCCTCTCCAGATAGAGACAATGGAAATAAGCGCAGTCGAATTGCATTCTGTCCAACTCCTGGATTGTCAAACGACTTGCATGTTGAGATAAAGTTGATCAGATGCATATTCGAATCATCGCCTGCAAGTCCACCAAATAACCCTTTGAGTTGTAATAGCTGGATCATGGTGCTGGTGATATTGAACTTGGCTCCGGGTGCCAAGGGTGGAGGAATAATAGCCCCTGTGGCACCATCCACATCCAAATCGCCATCATCATCATCGAAAGGGGCCTGCACAGCTCGGCGTTCAGGTCTCATTCTAGCTTGATGATCTCTCCTGTTCACAGGTGCTGCCACCTCACCAGCACGCCTTGGATTTAATAACTCATCATCACCCAGGTCCTCTTCATCAAGATTTGTTGCCCGACCTGGGTTATCAATATTCTGTTGATGCACTTGAGCAGCTGCCAATGCAGCTAATCTTTCCTGCTCCTGTTGAGCAGCCATCCGGTCAAGGTTTCGTTGTGCATCCATTCTGCCAATAAGATGTGGTTCAGGATTTATAGGTAATAACGGTTGACCAGAACTTCGTGTATTTGGCATGCACTCCAATAAACCTGAACAAAACAAAAACAACAAACAAAAAGTAAAATTCGAGAATCTTTGACCAAAGGGTCTATTAACTATCACAAACTTAGTTGACAACCGTATTCCCCGGCAACGGCGCCAAAATTTGATACGCCCAAATTACAACTCTCGTTAGAAAGTGTAAGCGGTCGCTGTCAAATATAGAACCCAACTGGGTTGGGTGTCGAATCCCATAGGGAATACTCTGGTCACTAAGTGTTGCAATTATTAGTAGACTGTTGGTCGAAAATTCCAAGGAAAAAGGGGGGTTTGGTTTAGGCGTGAACTAATATTATCAAAGTAACAGTGGAATAATTTGCGTAGTAAGATTTAATCACAGAGATTGATAAGTTAGAGTTATGTCCACCTTATAAGTTCTACTTCTCTATTAACTATGAGTAACGCGGAATTTAGACATGCATACACTTATAGAGAATCGTATTCTAATTTTAAATCCAAGTGTTTCTCAACCATCAAGGATTTATTTCACTTTAGGTCTCTCGAGCCTAAAGTGTATAACAAATGGTACAAATTCTCCAAGAAGTTAATCCGGTTAAGGCATTAACGTGTAAATAGAGGTTGGAAACCCTATTTCCTTGTCACACTCTCTTTTCCAAACAAGTAACTTTTCTCTCGAACAAGTTAATGCTATAATGGCGTATTCTCTATGTTTGCAACCATAAGAATTCAATCAAAACAAAGAGAGTAATGATATAAGTAGCATAACACATCAAGAATTCACAAACTCATAGTAATAGATAGTATCTTACAAGGTTTTCATAACCCTAACAGATAAGTTTAGCTACTCATGAATACAACGGAAATCAAAGTAGACATCATCATCATACCAAAACTTAGAGAAATCTCGGCTATGGAGATGAAACGTGTTTTCTTTCTCCGTTGCTCAAGTGAGCCGTTTTCTGTTCTCCAAACTCGTACAAAATCCTGTAACGTGAATAATGAATAATGTCGAATGATAATGATGCTGAAAAATTCAGCAATAAGGTTTTTAATAGCATCCTTGTCTAATAAGTTGCTACTGCATCCTTAAGTATTTAAAAATACTGGGTTTGCCCGGGAAAAAGTTCCCATGCATCACATTCAGTCCAAAAGTTGCCTTCCCTCTTATGTGAAGTTTTCCTTTGCTGCCCACAGGTCCACAAAGTGCTGAAATCTTCATCATTAGTACCTGAAAAACATGCTAATCACATAGGTCAGCTCACTTAAAGGAAAATGGACTAAAAGTGCAAGAATTATATATTTTATCCTCAAAACTTAGCCAAAACATGGGTAAATTATAGTGCTTAGGCGTGTAAATACGCCCAACATCACCACCCATTTTCATCTTTTATAGCTTGTTTAAAGTGTTGAGGCTCAGTCAGAGTGGAGAACTTTAACAAGTACCACTAATATACAGGTTTCAGTTTACTGTAAGATAGGTTGTTGGCTAAGGGGTGCTTGCATCTCTGGGTTTTTGAAGTGTCAACATAATCATGCATCCACATAGGTGGGCTGCTTGTTCTTGTTGGTCTACTGGAAGAGGGTTGAGGCAGGGAACGGTCATCTTGACATGTTTCTTCATGAGTGGTGTCAGGTGAAACAACACCAGGTACTGCAACATCTAAAAAAGCTTAAGTCAGAGAAGGCTCAGCTTGGCAATCAGCTTCAGTATTTGCATCAGAGAAAGGTACATCAGGTGGTGCAGCATTAGCAAAATCAGCATCATCAACGTGAATATCCTCTAAAGGAACATCAGTACCAAATTCATTATCTGTGGATACCAAGAAGTCATTGATGTCTTCATTAGTTTTTGAAGTATTTGGATGCTATAATTTTGCTTGTGATGGATCAAAGGGGAATGAATCTTTATGAAACACAACTTTCCTACTCACTAATAGTCTTTTTGAGTGGATGTCCGGTAGCAAGTAACCCTTTTGAGACTCTGAATATCCTACTAACATGGCAGGTTTAGCTCTTTCAGAGAACTTGTCACCTCTAGAGACAACAGTCACATAACACAGACATCCAAACACCCTCAAATGAGATAGCTTGGGATCCTTGGAGAATAATAACTGATATGAGCTCTTAAAACTCAAGACTGAGGTTGGTAACCTGTTCATAATATATACTGCAGCTTTCACACATAATCCCTAATACTTGATGGGCAAGTGGGACTGAAACTTAAGAGCTCTAGCTATATTTAATATGTGCTTGTGCTTCTTCTCAACCACTCCATTTTGTTGTGGAGTGTGAGGACAGCTAGTCTGATGTAGAATACCTAGAGACTAAAATAATGTGTGACATTGAGTATCAACTCAGTCCCATTATCATATCTAATAGCCTTTATCATCACTCCAAATTGTGTTCTAATCATGGATATGAATGTCTTAATAGCTACTATGGTCTCAGATTTTTGCTGCAACAGATGAACCCAAGTATATCTACTATAGTCATCCACCATAGTCAAGAAATAACACTTATTATCAAATGTAGATGTTCTATAAGGACCCCATAAATCCATGTGTACAAGTTTAAAACACGCAGAACATTTAGTAGTACTTATGTGAAATGACATTCTTGTTTGTTAAGCTAGTGGACATACAGTGCATTTATTCAACATATTTACATCATTGTGATTCATCAAAATGTCTAAGTATCTTAAAACCTGAGGTGCTGGATTCCCAAGTCTTTGGTGCCACAGTCTGCAATTGGGAACAATAGCTTCTGTAATGAATCTGCTGTGTTTTGGTCCTACATGACAAGTATTATTGTTGACACCCAATTTTAGCTCTCCTTTTCATAAAATTAATTTCTCAATGCTTAGAATTTTTGAATTTTTTTTTTTCTTCTTCAAAATATGTTTCAACGTTAACAGTTTGAAAATGATATTTTTTTTACTAATATCGCATCTCACAAATTTAATCAAAAATAAATAAATAAATATATTTTAAATTATCATTTCACTATTTTATTTTATTTTTTAAAAAATGAATAAACAAACATATGTTAGCATATTAACATAATATTTACTATATTATTATATTTTTTTGCAATATTTACACTATGTTTTATTTAATTATATATATATATATATATATATATATATATAAATTTTTGAGAAAATTAATAAGCATCGATGAATTAGTCAAGTTGAAATGGATCGACGAGAATTAGATAAATTCATTGATCCGATTGGGCCAAATTCTTTAATTAAATTTAGCCCTTTAAAATGTAGCAAGACCAGCCCCAAAACTCATTTTACTAGCCCAAACCAAACCCCCTGGTCCCAGCTCACCTTACAACTCTCCCCTTTACAGCCTGTTTGGATGGTGGTTTGCCATGGTTTCATAATGTATGGTATGGTGTAGTGTAGTATGGTATGATATAGTATGGTATGGTACAGTACCATGTATGGATGGACTGTATCGTTCACTGCAGTTTAATAATAGATTTTTTATTTGGCTTGATGGTATGGTACGGTATGGTAACAAGTAAATTTACTAAAATGCCTCTAATTGTAATACATTTGAGATATCAACTCTTTTATCCATATCAATGCTAGCGTAACCAGTTGTCCTTTCTTTCTTGATGCTTCTCATAGCTACCCGATGATCCTTTTAAGACGCTAAATTCACAAGGGTATTTGCTAAACAAAGGTTTGACGAACGCAAACTAATGCAATCGGGAAGTACTTCCCAATCAATAAAATAATTGGTATACATGTATGTATCTTAGAGTTCAAAAATCACTTCCCATGAATATGCTTTTTGTGCATTCACTCTGTTTCAATTTTCAATTTTTTTCGATCGAATTGAGTTTTTATTGGCATTAAAAACTACTACTAATAAATAACTGTGATTATTTTTCTCTCTCTTTGAATTTTTATATTGCCAACAGGAAGTCTTGCAATCTTCGATCTTGTTAACAAATGCGTAGTCTTAGCATGTATTTTGTTGATAAGGATAAAATAAGATTAAAGAAAATTATATAAGGATATAGTTGGAAAAAAAAAATGAAAACCATGGCACACCACCAATTTGGTGGTTCAATAAATTGCTACATTCCATGGAATAGTAACATACCATACCACCATTTTTAGAAAACCATAAAAACAAACACGGTTCCCATGGTAACCATAGCATACCATACCATGGGAAACCACCATCCAAACAGGCTGTTAATAATCAAACATCAGCAATATGACCAAGACAATCCTAAAAATCCTCTCTTCACGTGAAATTCAACCAAACACACTTCAATCACGGAAAGTCCACCGAAAATTTTGACTTTTGCAGAGCCCATAATCTTTGAAAAGGAAAACTTTGGTGCTCATTTTCCTTCTTCCTCTTTTTTTTTGTTTGATTTGAATTTTGAATTTTGTGATACTTGAAGAAGTCGTTACAGCCCTTTTTCCTCTAAAAGGGGAGTCTTCTTCACATTAAATGGGTGAAGAGAGATCAATTCGCCAGGGGCCTGCTATTTTTTCCTTGTTTATTTGAAGTTCGAGTCTTTGAGTTGAAGCCCTAGTTCGTTTCTCCACACAAGGTCAGTAATCGCCTTCCTTTTCACATTTTTTGTTTTAGTTTTTTTTTTTCAGAAATAAAATACGATTGTTTATAGCTTCTTGTCATTTATCTCAACTCTGCCTATCTGGATCCGTTTGCTTTTTCTATTTCTTTTAGGGCTATGCGTGAAAATGGTTGATAAGAATTAATGTTATTTAAATATTTTTTTTTTGGTTAACCCATCCAATATCTATGTTCTAGTTTCGTATTTAGAGTTTATTTGGTGTTCTTGTTGCTGTTGTTCTTATTTTAGTAAGATTGCCTCATTTTGATCTTTTCTTTTGAATTAATTAATTTTAGGCCTTACTTGGTATGTTGCTGTTATCATCCTGGAATTTTTTTTTGGTATTGCGGAGATTTTAAATATATCTTCAATGCTATCATCAATACTAAATACTCTCCCCGTTTTATTTTAGTTGACCCTATGAACTTAGTACTCCCATTAAGGAATAATTAATAGAATTTATTTTTATCAAATTAGCCTTATTAATTATGATTTAAAAAAAAAACATAACTTTGAGCATGTATATTTTGTTTAGTCATTTAATGATATGAGTAAAATGGAAAAATATGTGTAAAATAATCTTGATTTTACAATTCGGACAAGTAATGTGAAACAAATTATTATTTTTTTTAAATAAAAAGAGGGTCAACTAAAAATAAAAAATGGAGAAAATATTAATTATACTCATTATTTTTTTCGAAAATTGATACATGCGTTACCGGATAATTCCGTTTATTGCACCAGAGGTGCATGAAAGGAAAGGGCAAATAGTTGCATCTTTTTTCTTTTATTAAAAGGGGTGTTGAAAGAAAAAAATCCAAATAATTGCTTTACTTTATCTTTTTGCATTAAAAGGGATGTCATTTCTTTATCAGTTAATTTTAAAGCTTTATTGATTTTTTTTTTCAAAGGAAAAGTTTTTTTAAAAATCTAACTTCTTTCTTTCTTTCTTTCTTTTCATGAGATAACAAATGTTGAATAGCTTTGCCGTAAACTAGTGTTCTTCTTTATTTGAAATATTTAACGAGAAAGGATTACGCTTAATTAAAGTATTATTATATTGTTATAAAATGTTAGGAGATATAAGGAAAAATGTTCTATTAAAAGTTATGCTATGAAAGGTTTTTAAAGGAAAGGGTATTTTATTTGATTTTGTCCAAAACTCATTATGTTTATCACTGTGAGAATACAATGGATTTTTTGTTGTTGTTGTTGTTGTTGTGGAGTTTGACGGATAACAGGTTTGAATATTATGATATGAAGTTTTTTTTTTATGAGGTTGGTTCACGTGTTCCTTGACAAGGATTAAGTGTATGTTTTTCCCCGATGAATTGTTCTAAGTCTTGTTAATTTGCTTTCTTTTTCATGTTCATTTGGATTGAGTTGCCTGTTATATGAGACAAAAACTGTTTACATCCCAAAATATTTATTCCCAAATGTTTGTTCCTAATAGGTATATGCTGATTTATTTTCGTGGTTTCATTAAAATTTAATATTCGAATATTCATGTGGCACGTATTTCTTTCCGTTCATTTTCCTTAGAATTAGTTTGGCTCCTAATCTTTATTTTTCTTATTTTTTCATGTACACTCGGGAGTGTGTTTGGAGTCTCATGGCATGACTCCATCTCTGTTCAAATCAGAGAAGCGAGCAAATTGCATTACGTATCTCCTTCTAGCAGTCTAGTGCCTCCACCCCTCTTTTCAAGCTTTACTCTTCTTCCGTAGAAACCTGTTATTATTATTTCTTTTCTTTATTTAATATTCCGTGCACTATTATTTAAAAGTTGTGTTTTTATATGTTCTTATGTGATTTCGTGTAGCGAATTTTTATCGTTCCCTCTTCGCCTGTTAGATTTTAGACTTAGCATAATCACCAGACTTTGACATTTAATTTACATCTTTAAAAGTTTTAAAATTTGTAGGTTAAAAGATATCTTTAGAATAATGACCAAGTTTGTTAGAATCCTTTTAATACTTCTTTAATACGAAATAGTAGCTTATCCTTAGAATAATGTTAGTTTCTTATTAGGTAATAATTTGGAAATCCTTTAAATATAAATTTGTGGTAGATAGGCTTATTATTGCTAATTTGGAAAACCGGCTTTACTAATTTTAGATACGGCAAATCAAAGTTTATTTTTAATAAAAAATGACATTTCGCAAGTCCCTTTTAAGTATTCCTAATAACAATAAAAAATATTTTATCGTAATAAATAATAAATTCTCAAGTCATTATATATTTAAACAACTATATAATTTATCTATTCATGCAGAGTAAGGTAAGTGACTTATTATTTTATAAAATTTCATAAATAAAAAAAAAAACAGAAGGGTCATCCTTTAGAATAAAGTTTTATTTATTTTTAGTTAAAAGCTTTATTTTATTTTATTTTATTTTTATTTATGGCGAGGATGTTCTAAAATATTTTCTAATCTTTATAATTAGCATATATTATCTTATAAAAGACAAAAAAATAATAATTTTTAATGCCTTATATATATCTTTCTTAATTTAATATTTGATTTTCTTATCTAATCTAAGTTTGGCCAGTTAACCGTAGTTAGCGGATCCTTTACTGTGCCTAATCCCTTCCCTTTAGGATAAATAGAATCCTTACCTAGAATTTTAGGTTTTGCAGACCTTAAAATGAAGTCATTATTTATTTTAATCACGTAGTTTGTAATAGGTGTCCTAATTCACCGTAGAACTAATTAGGTGGCGACTTCCTTAAATTTAACTCCGAAGTTTTCCAATATGTTGTACACTATTTTGACCCGTGTTAAAATGGGTATAACAATTATCTTTCCATTCTCCTTTAAGAACATACAGTCCACCCTCTTGTCTACCAATCCCCTTCACCTTGCCATTGATGAGGTCCTGAAATACACAGAAATCAGGATAAAAGGACACAAAGCATGACAGTTCCTTGGTTATCTTAGCAACAAACAACAAATTTAGTCTAAAATCTGGAACAAAGAGGACATCTTTGATCACATCATCTGTAAACATATAGGCTTCTCCAGTGTGGGAAATTGTGACTTCATCACTTATTGGAAGGTGCAATTTGTCCAAGTGTCTTGGAACTAGGCTAGTGCTATCTTTGAACAAGTGTCTATGGGCAGACACATGATGTGTAGCTCCTGAATCTACAATCCAACTGTCAGAACAAGCCTCGGATAAAAACAAGTGGTAATACCTGTCATATTGACTTGTTTCATATCCTTAGTATCCTTGTTCGACATGTTCATGATTTGAGTGTACTCTTCATCTGTGAATGTATGAGGTTTTGCCAGTGGTGCAGAATTCACATCATGACTGGAACTGGCTGCATCACCTGGTCCTACTACCATGCTTGCAGTTTGGGAAGACTTGCTACCAGTGCTAGTATAGTTGTTACCCTTATTATGTGATGAGAAATTGTTACCACCAGCATTATGTGACCTGAAATTTGGAGGAGTATAACCTTGTTTCTTCTTGTTCTTCTAATCATTTGGATACCCTATCAATTTGTAGCAGTTTTCTTTTGTATGACCTGAGAGGTGACAGTCGTCACACTTTCTACTCTTGTTATTTGTGTTCCCCTGTCCATAACCATAATTGTGATTCACCTGCATAGCAAGAGGTTCTGATCTATCGTGCACAACAAGCATACATGCTGAGTGTTGTATCTCATCCTCTATGATCGTAGGAGTTACTACCTTAAGTAAGATTTGTCTCCTAGCTTGATCGTAGGACTCATTCAAGCCACTCAAAAATTGTAGAAGTCTCAGTTGACACATATGATCTGAGTACTCTTTGGACTTAGGGAAATCATAGCTAGGATTAGGAACCAGAACATCATACTCACTCCACAAGGTTTTCAACTTAGTAAAATAAGCTGAGATTGAATCAGTACCTTGAGAATGTATATTGATTTCACGATGCAATTGATATATGCGCATACGATTCACTTTGTCATATGTTTCCTTCAAATCATCCCAGACAGCATAAGCATTTGTAGCATACACGATCCCAGATAGAAAGCATTCACTCACAATGTTTATGATCCATGAGAGGACAATAACATTGCATCTTTCCCACTGTTCATGGAGTTCCTCTCTGTATGACTCCTTGTTGCAAGATCCAGTGACAAAGTCATACTTTCTCTTCCCTAAGAGAGCAATTCGCATAGATCGACTCCAAAGACTATAGTTTTCTGAACCAGTTAATTTGATTGGAACGAGTACAATGCTTGAACTATCCAAAGCACCAATGAAGAGTGGATCGCTTTGATCAATTTTAGGTGCCATGAATGAAGAAATTGAACTGCAAAATCGACCAAACTTGTAGATATGAAAGAACAAAAAATAGAGAACATACAGAGGTCTTAAGAATTCTCTGAGAATATGAGGAAAAAGGATCGAAATACTCTCAGTATTCAGCTTGATAATCCATGAACAAGGAAGAACAAAGGAGAGAGTGTAGTTGGGAATTTTATTCTTCATCATCTGTACATTACAACATTGCAGCTATTTATATACTTGAGCTAAGATAGTGATCTCATTTCCAGCTTAGTGAAAGATCATCATAACTGACTAACCACTTGCCTAACAACCTCTAACAACTTGTTATTGCTTACTGACTAACAATCGAGAAGCTTCCAGAACCTTCCATCCAATGGAACAGTTAGTGTAGTGTGGTTCTGTACAGTGTGTATCATATCTTGGGATCATACTTTGAGCTTGGATCAGTAGTTAAAATAATCTTTTTCCAAAACTTCAGTAGCAGCTGAACCTTGACACTCTCCATCTATCACACATTTTCCAAATGTGATGGGGAAGCAAAAGTAACGTGACAAGAAGTGCTACTTGAATTTGTATACAATTTATCTTCATCAGCTCGATGAGTACTACCAATTTGGTTATTAATATTGAGAACTGGAATATCATCTTGCCGAGCATTAGATGTGGTAGTGATGGGCGACAAGGTTAGGTAATTCTCTGTAGCTTCTTCTCTTTGACTTCTCCCTCCACTAGAAAAATAATCGGAAGGCTTCCATCTAGGCAAAATTTTCATTATTAGATAATCAATGAAGTCAGCCATAAAATCTACGTCATGATCATCTAGTTCCAAGTGTTCAACCATCTCAGCCGCAACTAAGAGTGCAGTGTAAGTATAAAGATAAAAATTGAAGTGTATATTCCTTACTCTGCCTGAAAAATTCGAAGGCTTTAAATAAACAAAGAGACAATTTTATTCCAAAATGCCAAAAGAATAAAAATAATAATGAATTAGAACGCATCTACATACCTGAAGGGCTTTTAATTCGCAAGGTCAATGAAACTGAGTTCTCATCTTTCTTCTTACCCGTCAATTTAAATTCATTATTCTGATGAAACCTCTAAAATTCCAATGTCGGAGCACAAGGACTTCCACAATGGGAGTCTGTATAAATTGATTGATTATACTCGGAATCTACATCCATTGAATGAGGTGTAGATTTCAATGAACTTAATGATCTTGGACTTTGGTAAGGTGAAATCTAGAAACAGACTATGGGTTGGCTCATTTAAATTCTCAATCTGAAGAAATGGATCTTTGAGAAGGTCCTTGGTAGGCAACCTCAGCGAAGCAGGAACCAGGCATTTCTCGATGAATGCTTTGATTTGGGGATCAGTAACTTTGCCGAGGGAAGCAGGTTTAACACCCTGAGAATAAATAAAGTTGCTTCGAATCACTAAAACATGTAATGCCTACACAACTTAAAGAAGCAACTTTATCAAACTTACCGAGCTAACTTTCTTAAAAATTTGAGCAGGATTTTTGCATTCACTGTAAGGATCTTCAAAGGTTACTAGTTCCAACGTACACATGCCGAAGGAATATATGTCAACCAGTTCATTGTATTCTTCTTCGTAAAACTCTGGGGCCATAAATTCCGGGGTCCCTTCAGAGGAATAGATAAAGTTAGTGTTTTAGAAGAGGGGGCATTATTTCAATGTATGTCGATACAAGAAGTATCCATAACAATACTCTTAAAAGTAGGCTTTTCCATAATGGTAGCCAATCCAAGGTCCCCAATCTTAATTTCTCCAGTATTTCCATCGACAAATATGTTGTCACACTTCAAGTCCCTATGAATGATAGGAGGGTTGTAACTGTGAAGATAATCTAACCCTTGAAGTACCTGCTTGCCCAATTCTTTATTGCCTTCGTATCAACACTTCTATACTTCTTGCGGTATCTGATAAGTACAATTTACATATTTATTGTATGACAACACAATTTGTAAGCAAAGAAAATGAGGAACTATGAGAAACTCACTGCCTCAGGTTCCCAGATGTGAAGAGTTCAGTGATCATGTTAACTGTTCTCTTCTTGTCATCAACCCATGAATCATAGAACTTCATTATATTGCCATGCTTCAATTTTCTAAGAAGATGCATCTCCGCATATAACTTTTCCAACTTGTCAGGTGACTGCGAAACGTCCTCGACTTTCACTCGGCTCCATGCGCCTTCAATACCATCATGTAAGTCAAATGCCTTGTATCTGAAACACATTTTTTTTTTAAAAAAGAAGACAAAATGCTTTATGCTCTGAATGCACAATTAGTGCTATAGAAAGGAACAATAAAAAATCAGCAATTAAGTTTAGGAACATACAGAGTCTTGAATGCACCCCACTTAATATGAAAAATTTCAGGCAAGGGTGGAGATAGCGTAGATTTTATTTTTGTTACAGCAGTCTTGTTGTTAAAAGCATTATCAAAAGCAATACATAAAATTTTATTTTCTATACCATAATATCCGTCAATTTTAACAATAGAATCAACAATAAATTGTCCAGTATGTTTACAATCTTCATCATATAAAAAAGCAAGAATACGTTTTTGTATCACGAAATTACTATCCATCCAATGACAAGTAACGGTTAAATAATCATTTTTATTTACAGCACGACCAAGATCAGAAGTTAGGGACAATCTACATTGAATATTTTTTAACAATGTTGATAAATAAAAACAATATTGTGAATGGAGTCTAAAAATATCAGACCGACAAGTAGTTCTAGGAATACCATTAAACATAGGATTATAAATTGCTTGTATATAACGAATAAAAGCATCAGAAGAAGGAAAACTAAAAGGCAAACAACCCACAGCTACCATTTTAGCTATTTCTTCCCTGTCCCTCAATTTATTATACTTTTTCGCTACTTGACCGGTTGTTGGGTCCATTCTAGTTTGCGTTGACCCACCAACATCCCCACCACCTTTTGCAATATTTAACTCTCTTTTGTGATCTTCAGCTATATGTCTCGTTAACGTACCCGTACCCCCTTGCTTGCCTCCACTTCTATGCTTATATATTTGTTGACAAATATTGCACTGCACCTCAATATCTGATATACGTTCAAAAAATTGCCATGCAATACTAGTTCTTTTACGAGGTTTTGGGGCACTGGGAGGACGGGAAGGGAGATTAACTGATTCAGATCTAACGTTAGCATCTCCTACTGCGGGTGTTTCAGCAATATTTTCATTATCTTCGTCTAAATTAACTGCATCTACTTCATTTTCTTCTTCTATACCGTAATTTTCCTGAGCTTCTACATAATCCATATCGTGAGCACCTACACCTATTTCTTCCTCAAAAGGTGTACCAAGCGGTACCGGAGGCGAAGGCACACGGGTATATCTATTACTTGAACTACCTCTACCGCTAGTAATTCGCTTTTTACTACCACTACCGCTTCCGGGACAAAAAATTTTAACACCTTTAGCAGCGAGGTTTTTTAATTTATCCATAATATAAATTAAATTAAACTAAAAATATTCAAAATACACAAATATAATAAAATTAAATATTAAACAATTAATACAATAAATAAAAATTAAACGTAAGAGATGGAACGACAATACCAAATTTTGGAAGTATCCGAAGATTGCGACTTTAGAAACTTCCTCTCGTACTTTGTAAACGAAAATTAAAAAATTAAAGTGAACACTTTAAGAAATTAAATATATTGAATATTAGAGAATTGAGAATTGAGATTTGAGAGAGAATGAGATTTGAGAGAGTGAAAAATGATTTGAAGTTGTAGGGTATTTATAGATTTATTTTGGGGATTAAAAAATATTTTTTAAAGTTCTTTTTTTTTTTTTATTAAATGGGCCCAAACTAGCCGTTTGGACCCAAAAACGGCTATATAGCCGTTGGGCCAACGGCTAGTTTGGCCCAAAATCAATTTTTTTTTCCCGGGCCGGGCCGGTTAACCGGCGGGCCTGGACCGGGCTTGATCCGGGCCGGGTTAACCGGGCCCATTTTAACAAAAAAACCGGCCCGGGACCCGGAACCCTAAAGCCCTAGGGCTTACCGGGCCGGGTCAAATCGGGCCGGGTTAGCTAATCGGGCCGGGTCGGGCCGGGTCAGCCCGACCCGTTTGACACCCTTAATTAGAAGTAACAATAAAATTCAAATATAAGAGAAGGCATCTGTATCACTAATATATACATATGTATACAGTAGTGATACATATAGCATATGTATCACTAGTAAATATGAATCCGGGATTTTATGTAATTTTTTAAAACATTAAGGGATATTGTGTAATATGGTGTCTTAAATATGGGATTTGTGTAATTTTTCCAATTTACATCCAGTATTCCTAAAGCATCTGGTCTTGAATTTTCTCCATCAAAGTGTGTGATCATGATTTTTTTTTCTCCTAAATAAGTTTCAGTGATTGCATATAACATAACTTCAGTCAATTGAGTAGGTTCATTATTTTAAAGTATCCTGAAAGCATGTTTTATGAGCAACATATCTAAGTTCTAACGTTCCTCTATACGATAAAATTTTTGTCAATTTGTGCAGATTCTAGAACATGTGCCTTATAGGTAAGAATTATTTGGTCATATTTGTTCCGTAAATATTCATTATATCATTTACTCATTATTTTTTTTAAAAAAATCTTTACTGCCACAAATCTATATTAAAAACTTTTTCTACATATTTTCTTTTAAAATTCATAATATAGTGAAAATGTTAATTTGAGAATTCAAAAGAGCTACATAAAGAAAATATAATGAATTTATTTGGTACAATCTTTTTAGGGTTTAGGGTTTAGGGTTTAGGATTTAGGGTTAGGATTTAGGGTTTAGGTTTTTTTGTTTTGTTTTTTTTAGCAAAATCCACTAGGCAAGGTGCCTAGGTTTTTTTTATAAATTTTTCAAAAATCAAAAAGTCATTACAAATGTAGCCAAAGCTTTAAAATAAAATCAAAACCTAAGCTAATGACCAAAATAAGACTTATAGAATGTCTTAATCTGGTGCTACAGTAAGTGTGAATAAAAAATGATAAACTTGCTAAAGATTTACTAAAAATTGCAAAACTAATATTTGAATGATGTAGTATCCATGGACTGAATTTCCAGCTTGCCATTGCTAACTTGAAATCTCCTTTACAGTGTTGTTTTAAAGAGCATTGATGCTTGTTCGTTGCTTCAAACAGCTGCTGCTGCATCTCCCACATTAGAATCACAACTTCTATCATCATATTCCGGTCTTCAAGGTTATTAAAAATGCAAGCAAAACCACTTGGGCGCTGACATATATATTTGCCGAAAAATGATTCAAGTATAAAGCAAGTTAGTCGACAAAAATGTGTCCCAGGTCTGGAACTCTTGGTGCACAAATTAGTTGAAAGATCGCGTCTTGTATCATCTGAATGAGTGTTGAGAAGCTCCATTTGCAAAATAAAAATTCTCAAGTACCAATTTATCGATTTAGTTTGTATCAAATCATCACCTCGTGAAATAGGCTCAATGAAACAGTAAACTTTATCGAAATTGGAACACGAGCAGGCCATATCCTTTCCTTCAAATGTAGGATTAATGAAGTAGTAGCAAACATTGGACAAATATTTGTCCAAACCACTTCCCGTATGAGTAATATCACCGGAAAATAAGATGAATTCGCTCAACCTGGACATGAATTTCGATTTTAAAGTCTCAACCCATGGCTGGCCGCTTTTGCATTTCCATCCTATGTTAGTTCCATTTATTAATATTCTCTCAATAGAATGAGCAACAAGTGCTAATACCACACATTGAGAGAAAGTTAAAAAATAGAATTGTCATAAAACGTTGTAACCTGCAAAAAAGTAAACAATGTTAGAAATAAAACTTATCTCCATGCTCTCCTCCCAATGGACTTGAACTTGGCGATACATTATTTTATCCATCATCCTCTTCTTGCAACACCATTTCTCAGAAAGGCATTCCACGACGTGCCACAAACTTCTACGCACTATCTTGCTAACTAAATCCCTGGCAGCAGCCTCAAATCTACATAATCGAGTACAAATCGAACAACACGTTATCAATTTTCCTCGTCTACATAGTAGCATGATGCAAAATCCACTGGCAGAAGCCTCAATTCCGCAACCTGGCAGCATGTTTAATTGAGCTAAAAGAGTACTAATTGAGCAACAAGTTATCAATTTTCCTCATCTACATAGTAGCATGATGCAAAAATGAGTTCCATCAATCTTGAGCTCCATTGTTGGGTTATAACAGTGAAACATCCCCATAAAAAGTCACCATTTCCCAGAATAGTAAGGTCACCAAAAAATGGATGAATTTGCATTTCCATGCTATGCTAATTCCATTTATTAATATTTTCTCAATGGAATGAGAAACGAATGCTAATACCACACATTGAGAAATAATTAAAAAATAAAATCTGCATACCATATTGTAAGCCGCAAGAAAGAAAATGATATTAGAAATAAAATTCATCTCCATGTTCTCCTCCCAATGGACTTGAACATGGTGATACATTACTTTCTCCGTCATCCTTCGCTTGCAACACCATTTCTCCGCAAGGCATATCGAGACACACTCCAAACTTCTACGCACTATCTCGGTAAATAAAACCCTGGCAGAAGTGTCTATTCCGCAATCTGGTAGCTTGTTAACTTGAGCTAAACGAGTACAAATCAACCACCGAGGTATCAATTTTCCTCGTCTAGATAGTAGTACGATGTACAACTGATTTCCATCAATCCCGAACATCATTATGGGGTTAAAACAGTAGCACAGCCCCATAAAATAGTATCTCCACTCCATCATCTTCTTCTTGCAGCGCGAACTGGCAAATATGGACATTGAAGCTTGTCGCTATTAATTATCTTAATTCCTTGCGAGTCCAGCTCGTTGAATGAGTGCATTATAATGTCGCCGCGTTCTAGTGCACTATTTTCCAAGTAGTCCGCAAGCTGGTTTCCTTCCCTCATAACATGAGTCACCTGGACGTTTAGATTCTCCAGTAGCTCGACTATTTCCTCCAATTCCGCAGTTACACTCCATGGCGGCTTCCAAGTACTCGTAATTATATTTTTTAGAAATAAAGAATCAGTTTCTAATATAAAATTAAACACATTATGAGCAACACAATATCTAGCGGCCTCCTGAATTGCAATAGTCTTTGAAAATGTGTTTGTGCCTTCGCTAATTTCCTTAGCTTCTGCATATATCAAATCACCAAGAGGATCTCTAATACAAAACGCATAGGAGCTTCTACCTGGATTACCTTTGGATACGCCATCCGTATTGCATTTTAACCAATTATCCGGGGGTAGATTCCAGTGCACCTGAGTAACCTTCAACGCTGGCACAAATTTTTCCAACACTCGGATTATGTTTGGCCATCTATGCGGCACCTGCTTGAGTGCTGGTTTTCTGACCTTGATGATCAATTGAAGTGTGTGAGAACCTGGTATATAATTCTATTAACAGTCACCTTCTCTCCGTGCTTGTTGTTATTTCTTTTCTTCCACAGCTCCCAAATAATTATGGCCGGAACTGCGCAAAAGATTGGTTGGAGTCTTGGAAGAACAGGAGCATCCCATCATTTAAGAATGACCCGTTGAAGTTGTAGACCTCCAATGGAAACACCTGTATAGGAATTAAAATATTCCCAGGTTCTTTTAGCGATGGGTTCTTTCAGGAACACATGGCCAAATGTCTCCTCTTGCGGCCTGGTGCAGCAACTACACCTCGACGCCAAGCTAAATCCAATATTATTCACGCCATCATCCAATGGAATTTTAAACTTACACGCTCTCCACATCATTAATGCGATTTTATAAGGCAACCCCTTTATCCATATGTACTTGTATATAGTAGATTTTACACCCCTCAATTGATGTATGAGAATATGCTAACACATTTGAGGCTTTTAACTCTAAATAATAGTGAAGTCTTAAGCAACTTTTGGTTGTTTTGATCATTTTCTTGTGATATTGCAGTTGTAGCAAGGATGGGAGGAAAACATAGGAAATATGAACAAAATAAGTAAAATCGGGTACAAGTGAGCTGATATGACTCTGACGGCATTTCTTGTAAGCCGTCAGAGATGTGGTAAGCTACCAGAAAAAGGTGTCAGGAAGAACAGTGGAGAAGAGTTGCTGGATGAGAGTGACGACATTCTCAATATTTTATCACAAGTGTGGTAAGCCGTAAGAATATGCCGTCAGAGTGAGGCAGAACATGGTGAAATAAGCTGAAGGTCTCACGATAGTTGCTACACGCCTTCACAAGTGTGGTAAGCCATCATAGGACATCGTCAGAGTGAGGTAGAACAGGTCAAGATGGCATGACTTCTGAAGACATATCTGAGACGCCGTCAGAAGCCTAACGACCAACAACAATATGGCATCACCTAAATCCGAGCCTAGCTGTGATTTTGTTATTTTATTTTCTTAATTAGTCTTTAGTATACATAGCAGTTTTAAGGGTTTTTAAAGAGGGAAGTTTTCATTATTCAGAACAACAATTTTGGAGGGATAAACACGTACATTGATCTCTTTTGCCAATTATTTTTAGTTTCTTTCTTATCAACTATTCTTGGGTTTCTAACTTGGGATTTAATTGAAGAAATTATTTGTTATTTTCCATCTATACGTAAGTTTATCATTATCATCATGAATTCAACTTGTGATTTCCTTCGTCAAATCATGAGCGGTTATGGGATCCAAGGATTAGGGTTTGATATGATGCTAGGTGTTTAACGAATTTAAAGAGTAGTAGAACATCTTAAAATTCTGTGGTTTTAACTGAAATCTAGTGGTTGCAAACATTAGATTATGCCTTAGGTTTTATTTGCTTCTAACGGAGAAATAGACTAGAGGACGGGAATTATCAACAGGGACTCACAAGCTACCAACCTTCTGTTTAATGATTAATGCCGTAACTAGATTAATCTACCTGAGATAACATCTGATTGGATATAGATAAATTATCTAAGTTCGAGAGAATTAGATAATAAATTGTCTGGTGAGGTCGAGAGATAAGTCAAATAGTATCATAGTCAGGGATATTCTGTTGTTCTACTCATTCCGAGGATCTCTAGCATTACCTGGTATCTGTCAATACCCGAAACCTTTAGTGATCATAACCCTGGTTTCCCATTTATATTGATAACAACTCTACAAATTCAGAATGTGAAGATTGATACATTGTGAACTTTAAACCCCCAACTTTTGGAAACGATAAACTACCAGTAAAGTATTTCGTAAACAAATTGATGTTCACACCCTATTCCCTGTGGGATTCGACCCCAACCTAGTTGGGTTTTATTTTTGATAACGCTCAAATTACACTCGGGTGTAAGCGATCGTTGTCAATATAAAACCCTACTAGGTTGGGGTCGAATCCCACAGGGAATAGGGTGTGAACGTCAATTTGTTTACGAAATACTTTACTGATAGTTTATTGTTTCTGAAAGTTGGGGGTTTAAAGTGCACAATGTATCAATCTTCACTTTCTGAATTTGTAGAGTTGTTATCAATATAAATGGGAAACCAGGGTTATGATCACCAAAGGTTTCGGGTATTGACAGATACCAGGTAATGCTAGAGATCCTCAGAATGAATGAGTAGAACAACAGAATATCCCTGACTATGATACTATCTGACTTACCTCTCGACCTCACCAGACAATTTATTATCTAATTATCTCAAACTTAGATAATTTATCTATATCCAATCGGATGTTATCTCAGGTAGATTAATCCAGTTATGGCATTAATCATTAAACAGAAGGTTGGTAGCTTCCGAGTCCCTGTTGATAATTCCCGTCCTCTAGTCTATTTCTCCGTTAGAAGCAAATAAAACCTAAGGCATAATCTAATGTTTGCAACCACTAGATTTCAGTTAAAACCACAGAATTTTAAGATGTTCTACTAATTTTTGAATCCGTTAAACACCTAGCATCATATCAAACCCTAATCCTTGGATCCCATAACCCCGGCTAATGAAATTAGCCGCTCATGATTTGACGAAGGAAATCACAAGTTGAATTCATGATGATAATGATAAACTCACGTATAGATGGAAAACAAAAAATAATTTCTTCAATTAAATCCCAAGTTAGAAACCCAAGAATAGTTGATAAGAAAGAAACTAAAAATAATTGGCAAAAGAGAATAATGTACGTGTTTCTCCCTCCAAAATGCTTGTTCTGAATAATGAAAAACTTCTGTCTTTAAAAACCCTAAAAACTGCTATTTGTACTAAAGCCTAATTAAGGAAATAAAATAACAAAATCACAGCTGGGCTCGGATTTAGGTGACGCCATATTGGTGTTGGTCGTCAGGCTTCTGACGGCGTCCCAGATATGTCGTCAGAAGTTATGCCATCTTGACCTATTCTGCCTCACTCTGACGATGTCCTATGATGGCTTACCACACTTGTGACGGCGTGTAGAAAATATCGTCAGGCCTTCAGCTTATTTCACCATGTTCTGCCTCACTCTAACAACATATTCTGATGGCTTACCACACTTGTGACGACATATTAAGAATGTCGTCACTCTCATCCAGTAACTCTTCTCCACTGTTCTTCCTGATGCCTTTTTCTGGTAGCTTACCACATCTCTGATGGCTTGCAAGAAATGCCGTCAGACTCATATCATCTCACTTGTACCAAATTTTACTTATTTTGTTCATATTTTCTATGTTTTCCTCCCATCCTTGCTATAACTGCAATATCACAAGAAAATGATCAAAAATAACCAAAAGTTGCTTAAGACTTCGTAATTATTTAGAGTTAAAAGCCTCAAATGTGTTAGCATCTACTCACACATCAACAATCACTGTGTGATCTAGGAGCAAGTGTTAACCTGATGCCATTGACTATCTATAAAAAGTTGGGTCTGGGAAATTCCACACCGACCAACATGAGGCTGGTAATGAACCACAGATCAGTAAAGCGACCTGTTGGCATTTTGTATGATGTACTGGTCAAGGTCTCCAATTTTATATTCCCTGCAGACTTCGTTATTCTGGACTGTGAGGTGGACTTTGAGGTGCCCATAATCTTGGGTCGACCTTTCCTCATAACCAGAAGTGTATTAATCGATTTGAGAGCGAATAAGCTCTTATTCAGGGTGAACGATGAAGAGGTACGATTTAATGTGGGCAAGTTAATGAAACAACATGAGGAAATAAGTGTGTTCTCAGTAGTTGATATGTACTTTGAGGATGAATAGGATGTGCTCAGAATTGAATAGCTTATTATTGAGCCCTTAGCAGCGGTTGTGATGAACTATGAAAGCGAAGGCATTAAAGAGTATGAAGAGATAAGTTGTTCCCTGACCGGCCTGGGCTCGTATTCTTATGCTCCTAAAAATATCGACCTTGATCTGGCTAATCGACCAACACCACCAGCCAAGCCATCCATTGAAGAACCTCCGGTGTTGGAATTGAAGGAGTTGCCTGGTCACTTACGATATGTATTTTTTGGAAAAGGGAACACTCTACTTGTTATTATTGCAGCCAATTTGGAAGAACGACAGGTAACTGCACTTATTTCAGTGCTTCAGAAGCACAAGAGAGTAATCGGATGGACCATCGCAGACATTATTGGCATTCTCCCTGGCATCTGTAGGCATAAGATCCAACTAGAAGAAGACTATACTCCTACTATTGAGCATCAGCGTCATCTTAACCCACTAATGCAAGAAGTGGTTAAAAAGGAGATTATTAAGTGGTTGGATGCAGGAGTAGTTTACCTTATTTCTGACAGCAAGTGGGTGAGCCCAGTTCAATGTGTGCCCAAGAAGGGTGGTAATGAGAAGAATGAGATGATTCCACTCAGGCCAGTGACCGGGTGGAGAGTCTGTATAGACTACCATAATTTGAACTCTTGGACGCTGAAGGACCATTTCCCAATGCCTTTCATGGACCAGATGCTTGATCGATTGGCTGGCAGGGGGTGATATTGATTCCTGGATGGTTATTCTGGGTATAACCAAATATGTATTGCTCCGAAATATCAAGAGAAGACGACGTTCACATGCCCATATGGCACATTTTCATTTAAGAAGATGCCATTTGGCCTATGCAATACACCCGCCACTTTTCAACGGTGCATGATGTCTATCTTCTCTGACATGGTAGAAGACACCATAGAGGTATTCATGGATGATTTCTCAGTGGTAGGTGATTCATTCGAAATGTGTCTGAAGAATCTGAACGTGGATTTGCAGAGATGTGTTGAATTTAATCTAGTGCTTAACTGGGAAAAATGCCATTTTATGGTAAAAGAGGGTATTATGCTGGGCCATAAAATTTTTGAAAAAGGGATTGAAGTTGATCGAGCAAAGGTTAAAGTTATTGAGAAATTACCACCCCCCATTTCAGTAAAGGGAGTGCGTAGTTTTCTTGGTCATGTAGGATTCTATCGGAGATTCATAAAAGACTTCTCAAAAGTTGCAAGCCCACTTTTCAAGTTGTTGGAGAAGAAAGTTAAATTTCTGTTCGATGATGAGTGCTTGAAGGCATTTTAATGCCTTAAGAAGAAGTTGGTAGAGGTCCCCATTGTTATTGCACCTGACTAGGCCAAACCATTTGAAATAATTTGTAATGCAAGTGGTGTTGCGCTAGGAGATGTATTGGGACAAAAGAGGGATAAATTGTTTCACCCGATATATTATTCCAGTAAAGCACTGAATGGAGCACAAAAAAATTACACAGTAACCGAACAGGAATTGCTAGCTGTGGTGTATGCTTTCGAGAAATTCAGGTCGTATCTGCTTGGAACTAAAGTGGTAGTCCATACAGACCATGCTGCCTTGCGGTACTTGATGGCCAAGAAGGATGCTAAACTAAGGCTTATTAGATGGGTGTTGCTACTGCAAGAGTTTGATTTCAAAGTTAAAGATATAAAAGGTTGTGAAAACCAAGTTGCAGATCATTTATCTAGAATGGAAGGTGGATAGGAAGTCAGTGATGAAACAAAAATAAATGATGAGTTTTCAGATGAGGAGATCCTGGCAACTGCTGTGGAAATATTGCCTTGGTACGCTGATTATGCAAATTATGTTGTGAGTGATATCCTCCCAGAACACCTTTTATTCCACCAAAGGAAGAAGTTTTTGCATGATGTAACACATTATTTCTGGGATGAGCCTTATCTTTTTAGGCGATGTGCAGACAATATCATACGGAGATGTGTGCCTGAAGTAGATGCACGATGTATACTGTAAGCGTGTCACGCTTCCTCAGTTGGGGGTCACCATGCAGGTGACCGAACGTCTAGGAAAGTGTTGTAGAGTGGCTATTATTGGCCAACATTATTTAAAGATGCCCATAAGTTTGTGCAGGAATGCGATCAGTGTCAAAGACAGGGATCGATATCTAAAAGGAACGAAATACCTTTGACTAAGATGCTTGAAGTAGAGTTATTTGATATGTGGGGTATTGACTTCATGGGTCCGTTTGTAAGTTCTTACGGGATGAAGTACATTCTGGTTGCTGTTGATTATGTGTCCAAGTAGGCTAAGGCTATCACATTGGCTGACAATGAGGGAAAGAGAGTCGTTGCATTTCTCAAGAAGAACATCTTCTCTCGTTTCGGAGTACCAAGTACTATCATAAGCGATGGAGGATCTCACTTTTGTAACAAACTATTTCGAGCGGCTCTGTCGAAGTATGGTATGAAACACCACAGAGTGGCCACTCCATATCACCCGCAAACTAGTGGGCAAGTGGAGGTGTCGAATCATGAAGTGAAGGTCATCCTATCTAAGACAGTGAATGCTAGCCGAAAAGACTGGTCACAAAAACTTGATGATGCCTTGTGGGCATACCGAACTTCTTTCAAGACACCTATTGGAATGTCATCATTTCAACTGGTCTATGGAAAGGCGTGCCATTTGCTAATAGAACTGGAGCACAAGTTGTTATGGGCACTCAAGAAGTTAAATTTGAACTGGAAGAAGGAAGTAGAAATGAGATTAGGGCAACTGAATGAGATGGATGAATTCCTCCTTAGGGCATACGAGCAAGCATATTTGTATAAAGAAAAAATGAAAAAATACCATGACTGGAAGATAGAGAAACGAGAGTTCAAAAAAGAGGACTTGGTACTTCTGTTTAATTCCAGACTTAAATTATTTCCAAGAAACCTAAAATCTAGGTGGTCAGGCCCTTTTAAGATAAACCAAGTCCACTCCTATGGAGTAGTGAAGCTCGAAAATGAAGATGGAAGTACCTTCAAGATAAATGGGCAACGGGTAAATCTGTACATTGGACCAAAAGAATCAGTGAAAAGCGTTACCATTATTTCTCTCGATGAAGTCTGAGGTAATCGAGCCACCTGCGTCGTGCCGCGACATTAAATCAAGCGCTGCATGGGAGGCAACCCATGAGTACTGAGAATAACCCACTCCAGGTATATCCTAACCCTTAGTTTCATTATGTTTTTATTTTAAGTTGAGGGTGTAGGGTAGCATGTTGTTGTAGCATATTCTATAAATAACTAGGAGTAGTGCAAGTTCTGAAGGTAGTCAACTATTTTTTTATTTTGAACACCTCTCCGAAGGATTGTTTTGCATGACTGTGTGAATTACCTCAAATTGTGACTATTGAGCATCTGGTTAGGGCATTAGTTTTGTTCTTAACAATCAAAGTTGAATAAATGCATAAACCAGATAAGTAGTAGTTAGTCAAATGCTTGTGTGCCAAGTGTGTGTGAGATCTTACTGTGTTCCCTGTGGTATTGCTGAATCTAGAACTTGCCCAGTTCATTTTGCCTTGGTTGAGAGATAGGGGTTAGGAAAGGATCATAGGCCGTTTTTGAATTTAAGTCACTTTTAGCCTAAATGACCTTCCCTGTACTGCATTATATCCCTTGATCCCCGTTTGAGCCTAAATTGACCATTTTCTTTCTATGAAACCCATCGCCTTCCCTTTTTAAATCATAATGAACCTGTTTTGGCCCTGGTCCTCCTTGGACACTATGCACCTCAACGTAGGTAAATAGCCTAAGTTGAGGGTGGCTATCATAGGGGTGCATGGTATAAGTTGGGTATGAAAAAGGGTAGAATAGAAGAGAAAGAAGCAAAGAAAAAGAATAAAAGGTTGGGTGTTGGTGAAAAAGAGCAAGTAAAGAAAATTTGTTAGAATAAAAAGAAGTGCACTCATCCTGAAAGTGTGATCAAGAAAAGAAAAAGAGAGAAAAAGAGGTTAATAAGTGGACCCCATAAGATAAGGTAGTACAAGGAGGTTAGTCACTCTAAATGCCGTTTAATACCATACCAGCCCCTAGCCTACGTTACAAGCCTGAAAAATTCCTATAGTGATCCTAGCTTACCTGTCTAGACACTTCGGTAATGACTATAAGGGCAAGAATATGGTATTTAGCATACACTGGTTGAACTTCATTCTGAGTGCGAGAGTCTTTGTGATTATCCCCATGATTATACCTTGATTGCTGATAATAAGAGAAAAAAGGAATTTCTTTGTTGTGAGGGCACACTAGTATCTTGCTAAGTTACTTGCTTGTCTGGGTAGTGTACATTACATGCATGATTGGTGGCACTTAGTGATACCATGGGTAGAAGCCTTTGTGTTACATTGTTGCTTTTCAATAAATTGCACAGTAGTTTGAGTTGTTTGACCTTGGAGGTGGTAAACTGAGTTTTGAGCTAAGAATTGGTTGTTGACTGCTGAATGTTCGTTGTATTCTCTTAGTTGTGTTTTGGTTGCTTGAGGACAAGCAATTGTTTTAAGTTGAGGGTATTGATGTGTGAGTAGATGCTAACACATTTGAGGCTTTTAACTCTAAATAATTGCGAAGTCTTAAGCAATTTTTGGTTGTTTTTGATCGTTTTCTTGTGATATTGCAGTTGTAGCAAGGATAGGAGGAAAACATAGGAAAGATGAACAAAATAAGTAAAATATGGTACAACTGATCTAATATGAGTCTGACGGCATTTCTTGCAAGCCGTCAGAGATGTGGTAAGCTACCAGAAAAAAACGTTAGGAAGAACAGTGGAGAAGAGTTGCTGGATGAGAATGACGACATTCTCAATATGTCGTCACAAGTGTGGTAAGCCATCAGAATATGTCGTCAGAGTGAGGCAGAACATGGTGAAATAAGCTAAAGGTCTGACGACATTTGCTACACGCCGTCACAAGTGTGGTAAGACGTCATAGGAAATCATCAGAGTGAGGCAGAACAGGTCAAGATGGCATGACTTCTGACGACATAGCTGAGACGCCGTCAGAATCCTGACGACCAACACCAATATGGCATCACCTAAATCCGAGCCCAGCTGTGATTTTGTTATTTTATTTCCTTAATTAGGATTTAGCATAAATAGCAGTTTTTAGGGTTTTTAAAGAAGGAAGTTTTCATTATTCAGAACAAGAATTTTGGAGGGAGAAACACGCACATTGTTCTCTTTTGCCAATTATTTTTAGTTTCTTTCTTATCAACTATTCTTGGGTTTCTAACTTGGGATTTAATTGAAGAAATTATTTGTTGTTTTCCATCTATACGTAAGTTTATCATTATCATCATGAATTCAACTTGTGATTTCCTTCATCAAATCATGAGTGTCTAATTTCATTATCCGGGGTTATAGGATCCAAGGATTAGGGATTGATATGATGCTAGGTGTTTAACGGATTCAAAGAGTAGTAGAACATCTTGAAATTTTGTGGTTTTAACTGAAATCTAGTGGTTCCAAACATTAGATTATGCCTTAGGTTTTATTTTCTTCTAACGGAGAAATAGACTAGAGGACGAGAATTATCAATAGGGACTCGGAAGCTACCAACCTTCTGTTTAATGATTAATGCCATAACTGGATTAATCTACCTGAGATAACATCCGATTGGATATAGATAAATTATCTAAGTTTGAGAGAATTAGATAATAAATTGTCTGGTGAGGTCGAGAGATAAGTCAAATAGTATCATAGTCAGGGATATTCTGTTGTTCTACTCATTCCGAGGATCTCTAGCATTACCTGGTATCTGTCAATACCCGAAACCTTTTGTGATCATAACCCTGGTTTCCCATTTATATTTATAACAACTCTACAAATTCAGAAAGTGAAGATTGATACATTGTGAACTTAAAACCCCTAACTTTTGGAAATGATAAACTACCAGTAAAGTATTTTGTAAACAAATTGATGTTCACACCCTATTCCCTGTGGGATTCGACCCCAACCTAGTAGGGTTTTATATAGACAACGATCGCTTACACCCATTCAAGAGTGTAATTTGAGCGTTATCATCAATCTAATATAATCCCAAGCAGATTTTACAGAGAATTCTCTGGTAGTCTCGAGCATCCAGTATGGTGTATCCAATTCCTGCAACTGTGATGGAACTTGGATATTTTCTATTATGTATTCAACTAAATCAACAGGCAAAATGTTCCTCAACAATTGTTTGTTCCACCTGTTATCACTAATGATAGTAGCCACATTAAGAATCGACTCATCACAATAAAAATCAGCTGCAGTGACGTGATATAATGCTCCAAGCCCCATCCAATTATCAAACCAAAATTGAGAAGATCCCATCCTAGGTTTCTAGTAAATTTGATGCTCAATCAAATCCCTGGATTCCAATATTTTCCTCCAAACGTGTGACCCTTCCTTCCATAATACAATAACCGGATTAATCTTCTTAGAGTATTTGTTGCTCATGAAAGCGCTCCACAAGGACGGTTTCGTCCTAAAGTTCCACCACAGGCAAATAAAGCCTTGGACACATCGAACATGGACCTGAACCCCAAGCCGCCTTCATCCTGTGGCAAACACAACTCCAACCATTTTGCCCAATGGCTGCTTCTATCTCCCACTGAGTTTCTCCAAAAGAATTGAGCAAAAATCTTATTTAATTTTTTAATTACATAATCAGGAGGGTTGACGACCGATAACAAATGAATCGGCATACTTTGTAACACATGATAAATAAGAACTGCTCTTCCCCCGTGAGAAAGTAATTTCCCTTTCCAGGATTGTAATCTACCCAGAACTTTCTGAATGAGGTCTGAGTAAAATGACATGTTCCGCTTGCTATAAAAGATCGGACATCCTAAGTATGTCAAAGGAAATTCCTGTCTACTAATCCCGGTAACAAGCTGCACCTTTTCCATCACTACAGGATCCGCCAAGTGATGCATATATATTGCACTTTTCTCCTTATTGACTTTCTTCCCAGATGCCTTCTCATACTTTGTGAGAACCGCCATAATCAACTGTAAGGAAATAGGGCAGGAAGACAAAAAAATGATGGTGTCGTCTGCATAAGCTAGGTGATTAATTTTTGGACTCCATTTAGGAAGACCAAAGCCGCAAAAATACAAATCACTGTGCAGAGAATTCATACCCCTGGACATAATCTCCGCAGCCAAAATAAATAAAGTGGGAGACAGCAGATGCCCTTGCTTTACTCCCCTAGAAGATTTAAAGAAACCATACGGCTGCCCATTTACCAAAACCGAGTACCAGTTGTTATTCACTATATCACAAATCATTCCGATAAACCTCTCGCTGAACCCTATCTTTCTTAGAACTTTCATTAAGAAAAACCACGATAATCTATCGTAGGCTTTCTGCATGTCAAGCTTTATGACTACATTAGGCCCTGCCTTTGTCCTCAATCTGATGTCGGTGACTATCTCTTGGGCAAGTAAGATGTTCTCTACAATGCTTCTGCCCTTCACAAAGCCAGCTTGATTGGTAGATATCAACTCGGGAAAAATGCCAACTAATCTATCATGAATTACTCTTGAAAATATTTTGTTGACGAAGTTGCTTAGGCTTATCACCCTCAGGTCAGAGAATGTGATCACGTCCTTCTTCTTTGGTAGCAACACAAGATTCGTGTGAGTAATAAATCTAGGCAGCTGCCGACCTCCAAAAAATTCCACAACCATTGCGCACACATCGTCTCCTACTATTTCCCAGCAACATTGGAAGAATTTTCTAGTATAACCATCGGGACCTCCAGCGCTATCACCATTCAAGCCAAAAACTGCATTCTTGACTTCTTCTTTCGTTGGCCAGGAAACCAGCTCTTCATTTTTCTCCATGTTGATCATGCTAGGGACATATTTTAGAATATAAAAGTCTGATGGAACACTTTCTTCTGTGAATTGTTTTTGGAAAAAATTCACAACAGTATTGACTACTTCCTCAGTTGATTCTAACCACTGACCATCTTGTTGGATCCTCTTTATCTGCATCCTCCTTCTTCTGCCATTCACCTGTGCATGAAAGAATCTAGAATTCCTGTCTCCCTCTTGAAACCAACTCATATTTGCTTTTTGCTTCAAAAATTCCTCTTCAATATGCATCACTCTTGTCAATTCTGGCTGGGCTTTTAACAAACTCTGTCTGTTCTGCTGCGAAGGATCGAGTTCGAATTGAACTTCCAGGACCTTGATTACATCCTCCATATTAGTAATTTTCTAAAAAATGTCTCCGTAAGTTGCTTTGCTCCAAATTGATAAAATTTTCTTCATCTTCTTCAACTTCAGATTAAACTGAACAAAAGGATTACCCGCAAACTCAGAATTCCAGTTTTGATGCACCACATCTAGAAAGCTCTCGTAAGTTGTCCAAAAATTTAGAAATTTGAATGATTTCTTAATTTGTGGACTGTAAACCTTGAACTCAAGCAATAACCGAGAGTGATCTGAGACAAATCTAATCAAATGAGTCACATAGCATCCCGGAATCATCTGTTGGAATTCAAAATTGCCCAGGCACCTGTCCAATCTCTTAAAAATACAGGCTTCATCTGTTCGACCATTCCACCATGTAAAAATGCTGCCTTTGAAGCCCAAATCAGATAAATTACATGTTTGAATGCAGTGCCTAAAATCTTCTACTTCACTGATGGATACTGGAAGCCCTCCATATTTTTCCTCCTCGTCAACAATGACATTAAAATCACCTACGACTAGCCAAGGATCACTCATACCAGATTCCAACAAATGCATTGAATCCCACAAAGCAACCCGCTCCACCAAATCATACTTTGTGTAAACAAGTGTAATTATTATCTGTTTTCCGACTTTATTATTGAATTACTTCAAAGAAAGTTGTTGCTCCGTATCTATGAGCACTGTCACCTCTTAATTCTTATCCATAAAAGTGCATATTTTTCCATTAATATTTGACAAAGAAGTAGGCATCCCCAACCTCCTCCTATACTTCTCAATTTTATGGGCATGTTGAAAAGGTTCTAACAAGCCAATGAGATAAAACTGGTGCTTTTTATGCATTGACAGAAGCCTTTTAAAAGCTTTCTTAGTGTGCACTGATCTAATATTCCAGATAAGAGCGTTATTCATAACTACATATTAGATTTAGACGCACTTCTCCTCGTTTGTATACCTAAAGTTGGTACGCTGTTGTCCCTTTGCTTTTTCCTTTGTTTACCACCAGATTTTCCTTTCTATATTTTCCTCGGAGATAAATCCCCTTCTTTAGCAATATTTTGAAAATTTTGAGCGGTGGATTCCTCATCTCGATCAATGCCTGTAAATTCGTTATCTTCATCTCCTGGCCTTGCACTCTAAGCAACAACTAGAAGAGTAACGTTAGGCGCAATAAGCTGTCCCTGAGATTCTTTGGTATTGTTTTCTCGATTCTGTTGTGTCGCTGACTGCTCTTGGTTGTTGTTATTGCTATTTTTCCTCTTCCCCTTCTTATTTGAATTTTTAGAATCTCGCTTCGCAAACTGAGGATCCTCACAATCTGGTGCATCTGGTCGCACTTTAGCAACATTATTAAAATTAGTCATCTCTGCTTCTTTCTCATTCTCATGCCCAGCCGCATTTATACTAATAGTTATATCTCCTTGTTGCACTATCGGATTCGCACCTGCATCTTCCTTGGAAATTATTTCAGGTTCTTTCACTGTCTCCCCTAAAACTAACGCTGATGCTTATGGCATTTTGTGGCTGGTATCAACACCTTGAACTTGACTATTTATTTGATTCCGATCATCGCCATGTTTATCAACATTGCGATCATGTACTTCACCTTCTTCTATTTCCTTGTCTCCTTCCTTTGTGGTCGACTCATATGTTTGAGACGGTATTTCTTGGCAAGACTGGTTAGTAGTAACCAATTGACCCCCATTCTCTTTGTCAAAGGCAGAAGTTACCCACTCTTTAGTGCTCTTCTCCTTAGCAGGACAACTAGTGGTATTTCTTGGCTTAAACACAGGGGTATTTGCATTTAAATTTTTATCCACATTACTTGTGTTAGTAGTGTGAACTGCTTCAGCTGCAACAATTTTGTGTGGCACCTCATCCAGTTGATTATTCTCTCCATCGCTATTCTCCAAAGCTGCATATTTGTTTGAAGTTTGAAGGGGCGCACCTGGTCCCTTACCAACTTCCAGTTCCTTTCCTGTAACTACACCGTTTCCACTTTCTAAATTTTGATTTTTTCTATTATCAACCAAAGTGGGTCGATTTTTGCCTTTACTCCATTGCCAGGTCTTTTGAATATTCCCAACAACTTTGCCGCTCGATAAGATTCTAATTGGAGCATTAGAATTTTTCCCGTTCATAACAGGTTGTCCTGAACCTCGATTTGGATTTGCACCAGTAATCGCTTAATTTTTTTGGTCACCTGATCAATGTGTCCATCAACAGCATGTTGATCAGTTTGCTCGACACTATCACTATCTTCTTGTTCCTTCTCATTCGGAATGTGTTCAGGGTAAAGAACTCTACACCCCTATTCGTCATGTCCCTGCAAACAACAATGTTTGCAATACTTTGGCATAAAATCATATTTAATTTTTATCCACTTGGCCCTTATTTCTCCAGTAGAAGGAGTAATACATTAGATTTGGACTCTCTTTGGGTGATCTTCCAGCAAATCAACTTCCCACCTTTACACGTGCACAACTTGGCCGCGTTTTATTTTTTGTAGCTAAATCAACTTGGAGTGGCTTCCCTACAGCAGAAGCTAAAGAAAAAAGTGCCTCCTTCACAAAATAATGAGGTGGTAAAGTAGGAAAATAAATCCATGCCATCGCAACTGACGTCTCTTCTATCGGATTAAACTAAGGGTCCCACTTTAGCGGCCTCATCTGATGATACATATTCTTATCCTTGATGTAGTATGCTGGTTTAGATAGCAATTGAATATAATCTTCAAGTTCCGTACATCTGATTAGCACATGACGGTTGCAAAGAAATCAAATATTGCAGTCTCCTTTTGTTTCACATTGGCTTGGAATCAACTTCTGTAAATCATGTATTTCTGGCCAGCTATAAGAAAATTTTCCAAAAATTGCTTATTGGAGATTTTCATGAATTATCATGCGCTGCACTTCATCCAAACTCCACTGCACTATGGGTTCTCCATGATGGAAAATAATAGGTTTTATAGGGATTGCGGGGATGGACTATTTTGGTGGATTTTGTGTGGTGAGTTGTAGAATTTGTGCGTAATTTAGGGCAGGGGTGGGATGGAAACCCTCAGAAGGAGGCTGCCCAGTGGCCTGAGTATCCATGAAAGGGATGCCAAGGAGAAGCGCAGGGAGAAGAAAAAAATTGCCAGAGAAGAGAGAGAAAGAGGGTTTTCGGGTTTAGGGTTTAGGGTTCAGGCAAGGACGAAAGGAAAATGGGCTTGGGCGACGGATCAATAGTCAACTCCGGGTGGGTAGCAGTGGAGTCAAGAAGCCTGTCAACGAACATGAATCAGTTCATTGGGGATAAGAGTTTTCTTCGTTTCATCTTATCGAACGAGTACAAAAAGCAGAGAATGAAGCATTGGCCCGAGAAAGAATAAGCGATATGGCAGATAGACCCTCAATATTTCCTTGATCTAATGCCCCTTTTACGAGTAGAGTCGATTAAGATTAGGAGAGGGAAAAAACCTGAGCTCTATGATTTCGAAAACGGTAATGCATACTCCATGGACTCCTTCCAAGACTGATAGAGCGTAATTGACCCCTTTACTTTACCTACGTTATTTCCTACTCAATCGTATAACTAGACTTTTAGTAAAGTACAGACGGAAAAGGCAGAAATTGATGAACTTCATCAAGGAGTAGAGTTGGGGAACAGCTGCTGGAGGAGCCAGCATCGAAGACCTCTTACGAGAGTTGCTTGCCTTCTACCGATTGACTGCTTCTATTCCCCTTATTTCACTTTTCCCTATTTGCCTACTCTTTTTCTTATGTAATACTACCCTCAGGTTGGTAAGAAGGGAAAGTAGCTTCAAAAGGAAAGAAAAGGGCAAACCTCTATGCTCACTCAACCATGGACTTTTTTTCGATTTGAGGAACCTCCTCATTTACATACGCGGACCCTTCGCTTTCTTCATTACTATGGTTAAAGAAATAGAGAATAGATAGCCATATCTTCCTCAAAACTTCCATGATACTCGGAAATATTTCTGTTCATTCGCTCTGCTCGCAGAGAAGAATACCGAAAAAAATAAATAGGACTACTTTACTTAAGCAATTCTTGTTATTGTTATTCTTTCCTTAGTTGAAATTGCCCTTCTCTGGCTTTCCCTTTAAGTGACAAGAGGGTGAGACTGATTTTCATTTATTATCGACGACGCAAAGGACAGATGTGCCTGCCGGTAGAAAGATAAAGATGGAAAGCATACACTGAAAAATGAATGTGAGATCGAATGAACTACCGTTAGATTTGTATGTACTAGACTCGTTAATAAAAGAGAGAAGAAGATCCCTAAGTCGTTGGTATCTAACTAGAAAAGTAAATGCTTGATCTTGAGAAGCTTCTGGTCTAGTAGGCCCATAAAATTCACTAGGATATGCGGTATTATCGAACCAGACAAAGAAACAAGCAATGAAACCAAAAATAGATAAATCATTCAAACAAACTATAAGACAAGTAAACCTCTCCAGACCATACAAGCGCACCGCACGGTGAGCCCGCGCAAAGGGTTTGGTTAAGATATGCCAGATTCCCCCAAGTATACAAATGGAACCTAACCATATGTGCCGTCCAATTATATCTTCTAAATCATCCACACTAACAATACATCCTTCCCCTCCAAAGGGGGATTTTAGTAAATAACCAAAAAATGGAAAAGATTCTTCAAGAGTCTCAGGACCCAAAAGTGCATGATAAGTACCACCAAAGCCCAATACTGCAGAGGAAATTAAGTAAAGTATGCCAGATACAAAATATGGAAAAATGTCTCTAACTTCCCCTCCAGGACCTACCGCCCAACCTAGAGTAGCTAGATGGTGAAGTAAAATGAATCCTTGTTCATACATTGGCTTCTCCGGTACGAAATGAGCCACTTCAAATAGGTTCATTGCTCTGTACTAGAATACAATTAATCCAGCATGAGCTACATGATCTCCGAATAGTTTCCCGAATAAATTGAGTTGTTGGGCATTCCCAGCCCACCAAGCGAAATTGGCATCTTGATCATGACCCCGACTAAAGAGAAAGTTCCATTAAAGAGAGTTTCCACATGGTAAAACTCCTCAGGAAATATAAGGTTTTCATGAGGCTAATCTTGAACCACAATCCAAGCATGAATACCTTTGTTTAAGAGAATATTTTTAGTATAGAAAGTCTCAAATTCAGGATCTTTCGATGTATGGATTTCCTGAGAAACGAAGTCATAGACACGTAACCGGTTTTGTAGCAGTGACCGGTTTATGGATGAGTGCTTTTGGAGTAGTCGGTCTGGCTCTGAATCAACGAGCCTGGGGGTGGGCCCATGGCTCGGGTAGTTTTTGGACCCAAAATCCACAAAGGCGTGCCTGGGAGGCTTAGGAGTGGCCTAGTGTGGGCTGTTTGTATGGATGAGGCCAATTTGTGGTTCAAATGGGTGAAACGGGGTGAACTGGCCATTTTCAGGATGGGGGCGTGTACCGCTACCTATGAGCCCAGGGGTGGGTGTCACGACCCGAGCCTAGGCCCTAGCCGTGATGAGCATCTCGAACCATGAAGGCCCGGAACACCCATTCTCTATCTGGTTATCATGCACAACATTCATAATCATAATAAAATGCGGAATTGAAACTGAGTACGGAAAACATGGTCAAGTTCTGCAACATTTCTGAATAATACTATCTGACATCAGTCTGCGAAATCTCTATTAAGAACATAAACATTTGTCTGAAAAGAAACTGGGACAAGGCCCCCAATAAACCAAAAACATAATAAATATGATAATGTCGGACATAATTAGGCCTTCCGAATAATAGAAGGCTCACCACTGTGAGATCAAGTCTGCAAATCCGAGAATGTCTACTGAGTAGCTGGACCCCTAGACTGTGCCTCAGAACCTGGAAGGAGGGGGGGTCAGCACAAAAGTACTGGCACGCGAAGCAATCCAAAAAAATAGTATAATGGAACATACATATATATATATATACATATTAAGTGAAAGCAATTTTTCATCAAGACATCATGTATAAAACTGTTTCTGAAAAATACATGGGCACTTTCTGAAAACATGTAACCTGTCTGTTCATTTCAAGTCATGATCTGTGTTTTACTTCTGAGTTAGGTGGTATTCCCCTACAAGTCTGATATTCCACGGGCTGTATGGAATCCGCCATTGACTCGGCGGGGAAGCCCCCAACCCAAGTGTGCCGCAAGGGTTGGAGTGTATGAGTCTGATACGCCACAGGACATTTAAGTCAGCGCATAATAGTATACCCGGGTCGGCAAACCACGGTTTTAGGCAATGAGTCACTTGAACTCAAGCCCTCTTCGGGGAACCACCTAACATCTCTGTATGCCCATTTTTAACCTTTTCTGTACATGCAACATTCTGAATGTCTAAAATCATGAAAGTCTGAAATGTCTGTTAGTCTGAGTCTGATATGACATTAGTCTGAGTTGGTATCGTCATACCAAGACTTGCAAGTCATGATTTTTCTGAGCCATAATGTATTAAGAAAGAGCTTTCATTCAAAACATAGTTTAGACCACCAAAACATGTAACTGATGTAAAGAATTTCATATTCCGAAACTTAAAGTTCAATTCATGCAGAAATTTCATCAAACACCTGGTGGTCAAATGTCTTTAGCAAGTTCATGTATTCAAAATTGAAACACATTCATTCATATATGTATATAAACTGTCAAATCGCTTTGGAGATGGTCAAAAGACCAAAACAATGATGTTAAAACATCTTATACATAAATATATATACATAATTTAAAACCCCATTCTAAAACATGATTTTTCTATGCCCATGAGAATTTAGGAAAACCCCGCGTACCTTGTTCTCCACGAATTTTGGGTGTCTATCAAAGCCTACGTTGAGAGGATTCCAAATCTGTAATTTGTTTCACGAACCCGCGGTTGAATCTTGAGTTGCTTGGGTTTTAATGTTGAAACCCTAGGGAGAGTTCTTGAGCAATTTTGGGAAAAGTATGTGTATTATGGTTTTTGAGGGATTAAATCCCGTGTTGGTGGTATATATAGGGGTGGAGGATTACCAAAATACCCCTAAGGAACAATTAAGGTCAAATCTGTCCCTCAGTTGACAGTTTGGTAGACTGGAGTAAATCGATTATAACTTTTTAATCATATACTCAAATTGGATGAAACCAACTGCAATTGAAACAGGACTCGAAGAGCTTTTGTTTGATATATTATAGCTCACACATTTCATTATATACAGGGAGTTATGTTTGTTTAAAATTGACCCTTAAATGCTGAAAACTGGGCAATAGTCTATGCGTTTAGCTACTGTTTTTAAATCCAAACGCAGCCTTATGCGTTCCGAAAAATTCCGAAACTTATCCGAGATGTACTATGAGATTTCCAATCATAACACAATTTGAAAATCTAAAAGCGGATGTCGGGAAGGTTGAAAAGTTGTATCCCAAAGATTGCCAGCTAAAATGACTCTAAGTCCTCATTACACTTAGAAAATTTTTCAAGTTTTTACGTCTAAGGGCACTCTATTAAAGGCTAATCCATGCACGAATTTTACAGGGTGTTACATTATCTCCCCCTTGGGATCATTCGTCCTCGAATGATGGGTAGAAACTTGTTGAAGCCTTAAATATATGGAATAACGCGGACATGACATGTCTTCTAATAAAAATACACTGATCTGAACATTTGGAATCTGAATTTAATGCATGATGCATGAACTGGGCTATACTCGTAACTACTGGTATACTCTATCTTCGACTAGTAGCATGTCTGAGATTTCGAGTAGCATGAATAAGTGCAAAGACAAGAAAACAAGTCGTGCGAATCTGACTGCTAAACTGACTTATTAGCCAACTGAATTATACTACACCCTCGTACTTAACTGGAGTATTCTCTTCAACACTCTCTCTAAGGAAGCTCTAGCAGTAATAGGGAACCATGAATCTTGGGTATGGATTACACAAAACATCCCACTGAGGAAATCACAACATTGACACTACTCTGCAGTCTGGAATATAGACATATAACTCCTAAATTAGGATAGAATTTTCAGACCTTTGGCAATACAACTTCTTACTTTAAGGCTTAGAGCACTTCCCGAATATCCCTTAACTATACTATTCCCTATAATTATCATATTCATTCAACTCAGCTTAAAATTCTCATATGAGCATTGATAATGTTTTTTTTTCTACTAATGTCTAAAATATCTTAATCCTTACCCCGCGATCAAGCCTAACTCTAAATCACAAAAATACAACATGCTACACCACGCTATTATTCTAAACCATATGATGCCACCTTCTATACCTCTTTTAAAAATCACATCCTAAGCATAACATGCCTTACCACTTCAATGACTACACTGAACTCTTAATATGAAGTCGCTAATGCATATGGCGACCTTCCACTACAATCCCAAAACGTCGTTCAAGCCTAATTTATAACCACATGTTAACTTCAAGGCAAACACCCATAAGTAGATACTTCACATAGTTTCTAAACTACTATCAATATAACTCCCACGCGCTATCCTAAAAACATACACACACAAACTTTTCCACTAACCATCACATGTATCAAAGACTTGGCCCCAAATCTTACTTCATACTTATGGCCTTATCTAAACAAGCATACTATGATCTTCCATCATCAAGAACATTTACATCAACACCACTATCATTGCATAGGAAGGGTCACTAAAAGGTTAAAATATAAGACCCTCAAGCGTGAAAAAGATCTTTATATGGGACTGAGCACACTATAAAGAGTGAGTACATGCGTCATGAGTTGCATGACCTCAACTAGAGTTCATAACATAAGGAATGTGATTCCGACTACTTGAATGAACTAGAACTCATTATCTTGGAATTGGAAGAGTACGTGACTCTCTATCATATACCGGAATCATGAACTATTATCACGAAACTGCATCGTAAGGCATGAGTAAGCATCCGGATAACAAAAAAAAAATATTGAGGTAGGAATGGGTTGAGATTCACCCTTACTTTCTGATTTTCTAAATCACACTGCATCACTACTAGAATCTGAGAGCCCTACTTGGTTATTCGTTCTATCATCTCCCACTTAGCTTCAAGTCATCATCTAGCGTTTGGGAGATCCCTTACCAGATTCTAACTGAACTACACTTACTGTACTCTAGGGTCTGAAAAAATTGACAATACATGCGTATCATAGAACTCAACCCGAATGACTACCTTCTGGGATACACTCTATCTTTCCATAGCCACCAATAGTCAAAGTATAATGCTTGCACACTTATTTTTATCCATTCAACCTTCAAAACTCAAACTTAGATTCTAACACTTAACATGGATATCACCAAGCCTTTGATGAACCATACCACTTCCGTCCTAGCATACCAATATTGCTACTCCAAACTTATATCTCTCTACCATGAGAATCGAGATCACATCAAAAGTCTCAACACTATCAATCAAGGCTCCTTAACTTGGCTATCTAGAACACCATATATCATCTAACTAGTCTTTTTCCAACTAGCAACTCCATGGTACCACTAGTCACACACAACATGTAATCGTCTTAGAGAAATGCCACAACTCCATATCGCCTTGGGCATACTTACACACCATACCCACAACATTATACTTCATTACGAATCAATTTAAACTTAAGCCATTTCACACACCGTTCAAGCCTATTAGATCACTTTCATATAACTAACATCATTGATAAAAAAATCATCACATCCACCTTTATGAACTTCAACTATTCAAACTTAATATCTAGTGCTATGCATGACTTACAACCCAACCTTACACAAAATTTTTACTTGGAAACTATAAGTAAACATCATGAAACACTAGTGCACTAGAACTTCATAACCACAATAATCGATCATGACCTAACGGTTTACCTTATCATCATTCCGTTAGCATGTACTATTTCAGCACCTCAAGCCTACTAAATTAATCCCACAAAATATGCATCAACAAACTCTTGCCACTATTTACCACCACACCATTTAAATTCAAGCCTATAGTTTAGTATCAATCATCTACCACCAATGAAGAATGCAACATAATATAAATACACTAATCCATCAAATTGGGATATTCTACCCAAATATCTAAAAAATCTACTGCATACCTTCTCACAAGTAGCACTAGTTTACAACTACCAATGAAAAGAGGGTCAAGGGGGTTAAAGCCTCATAATAGACATGGTCAACCTTAATCTTATATTATAACCCCATACAATTGTATCTACTTATACGGATTTCTCACCTCATACTTACTCACTCATTCATACATTTAGACTGCCTTCAAATTCCTCAAACAACCATGAGTCTATAATCATAACTTACTCGCTAATATAGCTATTTCCACATTCAAGCAATCAACAAATCATCCTGACCAACAACTCCTTCTCTACCTTCAACTAATAACACACAAGGATGAATCACTTCATTACCAACTCTATCTCATGCAAACAGATTCAGCCATACATATATTAAACCAATGAAAGAACAACAAGTTGGACAACAAGTTGCTAGTGAATCGAAACAGGCCTCACACGGCTTCACTAGACTTTGGTTTTGTATTTTGAACAAGAAAATGAGATGGATGACAAGACAACTATGCTAGTGAATCGAAAGAGCCCCACACGGCTTCACTAGACTTTTAATTTTATTTTTTTCAAAAACATCATGATAACAAGATTACATATTACAAGAGATAGAAAATTGACACCTAATATTTAATGGTCTAAGATTATACATATTATTCTGTATAAATAAAAATCTGAGTAAAACACTTCCGTCATGGACTACCATACAATCCACACATGTTGCTAGCTACCACATTAGGTTATCACTATAAAGGGGTAAATCATCCTCAAACATCGATTATTCAACTGAAATATTCATTTACACAAAATCACCCTCACTCTAACTTCTAACTTTGTGACTTTACATCACCAACTTCTTGGTCCAATATCACTACCAATAGGTCATGACAACAACACTTTAACTTATGCTACTATTTGGGTAGAAATATAGTTCCAACATTCTGCTATACATTGTCCACAACTATAACAAGATTTTGAGAGGGACAATATACACTTAATACCTTAAGCTGGAATGCACGATTCCATCAGGATCAATATTTACATCAGAATCAACATATATTGATGCACTAACAGACTCCTATCGAGTTTTTCCATAATTTTTAAAATCTTATAGAACGTAATCGAAAAGGACTATATCATTTATACTCTAAACTTTTTGCACTTGAATCAACCCAATAATGGGACAGTTTAGACTCTGAAGCACGAACTAAATCACAAAGAAGGGAAACATTCCTAAACGCCTAGTAGCCTCCTGTTTATAAGTGTGGCGCGCTACACACCCATAAACAGAACTCTACTCGACGCGATTTCGCAGACACCCTGGGACCATGAACCGTGCTCTGATACTAAGTTTGTCACGACCCAAGCCTAGGCCCTAGCCGTGACGAGCATCCCAAACCATGAAGGCCCGGAACACCCATTCTCTATCTGGTTATCATGCACAACATTCATAATCATAATAAAATGCGGAATTGAAACTGAGTACGGAAAACATGGTCATGTTCTGCAACATTTCTGAATAATACTATCTGACATCAGTCTGCGAAATCTCTACTAAGAACATAAACATTTGTCCGAAAAGAAACTGGGACAAGGCCCCCAGTAAACCAAAAACAAAATAAATAAGATAATGTCTGACATAATTAGGACTTCCGAATAATAGAAGGCTCACCACTGTGAGATCAAGTCTGCAAATCCGAGAATGTCTACTGAGTAGCTGGACCCCTAGACTGTGCCTCAGAACCTGGAAGGAGGGGGTCAGCACAAAAGTACTGGCACGCGAAGCAATCCAAAAAAATAGTATAATGGAACATACACACATATATATATATATACATACATATTAAGTGAAAGCAATTTTTCATCAAGACATCATGTATAAAACTGTTTCTGAAAAATACATGGGCACTTTCTGAAAATATGTAACCTGTCTGTTCATTTCAAATCATGATCTGTGTTTTACTTCTGAGTTAGGTGGTATTCCCCTACAAGTCTGATATTCCACGGGCTGTATGGAATCCGCCATTGACTCGGCGGGGAAGCCCCCAACCCAAGTGTGCCGCAAGGGTTGGAGTGTCTGAGTCTGATACGCCACAGGACATTTAAGTCAGCGCATAATAGTATACCCGGGTCGGCAAACCACGGTTTTAGGCAATGAGTCACTTGAACTCAAGCCCTCTTCGGGGAACCACCTAACATCTCTGTATGCCCATTTTTAACCTTTTCTGTACATGCAACATTCTGAATGTCTAAAGTCTGAAATGTCTGTTAGTCTGAGTCTGATATGGAATTAGTCTGAGTTGGTATCGTCATACCAAGACTTGCAAGTCATGATTTTTCTGAGCCATAATATATTAAGAAAGAGCTTTCGTTCTTTCTTAAGAAAGAGCTTTCTTTCTTTCTTCATGATTTTTCGTTCAAAACATAGTTTAGACCACCAAAACATGTAACTGATGTAAAGGATTTCATATTCCGAAACTTAAAGTTCAATTCATGCAGAAATTTCATCAAACACCTGGTGGTCAAATGTCTTTAGCAAGTTCATGTATTCAAAATTGAAACACATTCATTCATATATGTATATAAACTGTCAAATCGCTTTGGAGATGGTCAAAAGACCAAAACAATGATATTAAAACATCTTATACATAAATATATATACATAATTTAAAACCCCATTCTAAAACATGATTTTTCTATGCCCATGAGAATTTAGGAAAACCCCGCGTACCTTGTTCTCCACGAATTTTGGGTGTCTATCGAAGCCTACGTCGAGAGGATTCCAAATCTGTAATTTGTTTCACGAACCCGCGGTTGAATCTTGAGTTGCTTGGGTTTTAATGTTGAAACCCTAGGGAGAGTTCTTGAGCAATTTTGGGAAAAGTATGTGTATTATGGTTTTTGAGGGATTAAATCCCGTGTTGGTGGTATATATAGGGGTGGAGGATTACCAAAATACCCCTAAGGAACAATTAAGGTCAAATCTGTCCCTCAGTTGACAGTTTGGTAGACTGGAGTAAATCAATTATAACTTTTTACTCATATACTCAAATTGGATGAAACCAACTGCAATTGAAAGAGGACTCGAAGAGCTTTTGTTTGATATATTATAGCTCACACATTTCATTATATACAGGGAGTTAGGATCGTTTGAAATTGACCCTGAAATGCTGAAAACTGGGCAATAGTCTATGCGTTTTGCTACTGTTTTTAAATCCAAACGCAGCCTTATGCGTTCCGAAAAATTCCGAAACTTATCTGAGATGTACTATGAGATTTCCCGATCATAACGCAATTTGAAAATCTAAAAGCGGATGTCGGGAAGGTTGAGAAGTTGTATCCCGAAGATTGCCAGCTAAAATGACTCTAAGTCCTCATTACACCTAGAAAAATTTTCAAGTTTTTAAGTCTAAGGGCACTCTATTAAAGGCTAATCCATGCACGACTTTTACAGGGTGTTACAGTGGGCCCATGGCTCGGGCATTTTTTGGGCCCAAAATCACTCGAGGCGTTCCAGAGAGGCTTAGGAGCGGCCTAGTGTGGGCCGTTTGTATGGATGAGGTCAATTTGGGGTTCAAATAGGCAAAATGGGGTGAACTAACCCTTTTCAGGTCAGGCTCGTGTACCGCCACCTGAGAGATCGGGGGTGTTCCTATGGATCGAGCATCTTTTGGTCACAAAATCAATCGAGGCATGCCAGGGAGGCTTGGAAGCAGCCTAGTGTGGGCCGTTTGTTTGGATGAGGCAAATTTGGGGTTCGAATGGGAGAAACGGGGCAAACTGGCCATTTTTAGGCTGGGGTCGTGTACCGCCGCCTACGAGTCCAGGTGTGGGCACATGGCTCGGGCATTATTTGGGCCCAAAATCGACCGAGGCATGCCAGGGAGGCTTGGAAGTGGCCTAGTGTAGGCCTTCTGTGTCGATGAGGTAAATTTGGGGTTCAAATGGGCTAAACGGGGCGAACTGGCCATTTTTAAGCCAGGGTCATGTACCGCCACCTACAAGCTCGGGGTGGGACCGTGTCTCAGGCCTCGTTTAAGCCCATAATCAATCGAGCCTTGCCAGGGAGGCTTGGGAGTGGCCTAGTTTGGGACGTTTGTGTAGATGAGGAAAATTTAGGGTTCAAACGGGCAAAATAGGGTGAACTGGCCATTTTTAGGATGGGGTCGTGTATCGCCACTTACGAGCTCAGGGTGGGCCCTTGGCTCAGGTGTCTTTTAAGCCCAAAATCTACCGAGGCATGCTAGGAAGGCTTGGGAGATGCCTAGTGTGGGTTGTTTATGTGTATGAGGCCAATTTAGGGTTCAAACGAGCGAAATGGGGCGTACTAGCCATTTTTAAGTTGGGGTCATGTACCGGCCGTTTGTATGGATGAGGCCAATTTAGTATTCAAATGTGTAAAATAGGATGAACTGGCCATTTTTAGGCCAGGGTCGTGTACCACCACCGCCTACGAGCTCGGGGCTGGGCCCGTGGCTCGGGCATTATTTAGGCCCAAAATCGACCGAGGCATGCAAGAGAGGCTTGGGAGCAGCCTAGTGTGGGCTGTTTATGTGGATGAGGCTAATTTGGGGTTCAAACGGGAGAAAAGAGGCCAACTGGCCATTTTTAGGCTGGGCTCATGTACCGCCACCTACGAGCCTATGGGTGGGCCTGTAGTTCAGGCTTTTTTGGTCCAAAATCGACTTTGGGAGCAGTCTAGTATGGGCCGTTTGTGTGGATGAGGAAAATTTGGTGTTCAAATGGGCGAAATGGGGCAAACTGGCCATTTTAAAGCCAGGCTCGTGTATCCCCGCCTACGAGCCCGGGGTTGGGCCCGTGGCTCGAGCATCATTTGAGCCCAAAATTGACCAAGATGTGCCAGGGAGGCTTGGGAGCTGCCTAGTGTGGGCTGTTTGTGTGGATAAGGCCAATTTGGGGTTCAAACAAGCAAAATGGGGTGAACTATCCATTTTTAGGCCGAGCTCGTGTACCGCCGCCTATGAGCCTAAGGGTGGGCCCGTGGCTCGGGCATTTTTTGGGTCAAAATAGACTGAGGCATGCCTGGGAGGCTTGGGAGGTCCTAGTATGGGTCGTTTGTATGGATGAGGCGAATTTAGGGTTCAAACAGGCAAAATGGGGTAAACTGGCCATTTTCAGGCTGTGGTCGTGTACCGCCCGCCTACAAGCCTGGGGGTGGGCCCATTGCTCGGGCATTTTTTGGGACAAAAATCAATTGAGGCATGCCTGGGAGGATTGGGACCAGCCTAGTGTGGGCTCTTTGTGTGGATGAGGCCAATTTATGGTTCAAACGGGCGAAATGGGGCGAATTGGCCATTTTCAGGATGAACTCGTGTACCGCCGCCTACGAGCTCAGGGGTGGGCCCATGGCTCAGGCATTTTTTGGGCCCAAAATCGACCAAGGCATGTCAGGGAGGCTTGGGAGCGGCCTAGTATGGTCCGTTTGTATGGAAAAGGCCAATTTGGGGTCAAATGGGTGAAACAGGGCGAAGTGGCCATTTTTAGGCTGGGGTCGTGTACTGCCTACGAGCACTGAGGTGGGCCCATGGCTCGGGCATATTTTGGGCCCAAAATCACTCGAGCTGTTCCATGGAGGTTTAGAAATGGCCTAGTGTGGGCCGTTTGTATTGATGAGGCCAATTTCGGGTTCAAACGAGCGAAATTGGGCGAGCTGACAATTTTCAAGCGGGGCTCATGTACCGCCACCTACGAGCTTGGGGGTGAGCCTGTGTCTTGGGTATTTTTGGGCCCAAAATCAACTGAGGTATGCCAGGGAGGCTTGGGAGTAGCCTAGTGTGGGCCATTTATATGGATGAGGCCAATTTGGGGTTCAAATGGGCAAAACGGGGAGAACTGGCCATTTTCAGGCCTGACTCGTGTACCGCTGCCTACGAGCCTGGGGGTGGTCCCATGGCTCAGGTGTTTTTTGGGCCTAAAATAGATCGAGTCATGCCAGGGAGGCATAGAAGTGGCCTAATATAGGCCGTCTGTATGGTTGAGGCCAATTTGGGGTTCAAAAGGGCGAAACAGCGCGAACTGGCCATTTTAAGGTCGGGCTCGTATACCGCCGCTTACGAGCCTGGAGGTGGGCCCATAGATCGGGCATATTTTGGCCCAAAATCAATCGAGGCATACCAGGGAGGCTTGGTTACAGCCTAGTGTTGGCTGTTTTCGTCGATGAGGCCAATTTGGGGTTCAAACGGGTGAAACCGGGCGATCTGGCTATTTTAGGCTGGGCTCGTATACCGCAACTTACGATCCCGAGGGTGGTTCCGTGGCTCGGGTATATGTTGGCCAAAACTCAACCGAGGCATGTTAGGGAGGCTTGGGAGCATCCTAGTGTGGGATGTTTGTGTGGATGAGGACAATTTGAGGTTCAAACGGGTGAAATAGGGCGAACTGGCCATTTTCAGGCCGGGCTCATGTACCACCTTCTACGAGCCCAAAAGTGGGCCCATGGCTTGGGCGTCTTTTGGGCCCATAATTGACTGAGGCGTGCCAGGGAAGCTTGGGAGAGACCTAGTGTGGAAGTTTTGTGTTGATAAGGCCAATTTGTAGTTCAAAAGGGCGAAACAAGGCGAATTGGCCATTTTCAGGCCGGGGTCGTGTACCGCCGCCTACGAGTTTGGGGGTGGGCCCATGGGTCGGTTGTATTTTGGGCCAAAAATTGACTGAGGAATGACAGGGAGTCCTGTGAGTGTCCTAGTATGGGCTGTTTGTGTGGATGAGGCCAATTTTGGGTTCAAACAGGCAAAACGGGGCGAACTGGCCCTTTTTAGGCCGGAATCATGTACCACCTCCTACGAGCCTGGGAGTGGGCCCGTGGATCGAGCTTTTTTTGGAACTAAAATCGACCGAGGTATGCCAGGGAGGCTTGGGAGAAGCCTAGTGTGGGCCATTTGTGTGGATGAGGCCAATTTAGGGTTCAAATGAGCGAAACGGGACGAACTAGCTATTTTCAGGCTGAGGTCGTGTACCACCAATTACGAGCCCGGGGGTGGGACCATAGTTTGGGTTTTTTAGAGCCCAAAATCAACCAAGGCGTGCCAGGGAGGCTTGGGAGCAGCCTATTTGGGTTTTTGTATGGATGAGGCCAATTTCGGGTTCAAACAGGCAAACCGGGGTAAACTGGCCATTTTCAGGCCAGGTTCGTGTACCGCCGCCTACGAGCCCGGGGGTGGGCTCATGGCTCGAGTGTCTTTTGGGACTAAAATCGATCGAGGCATGCCAGAGAGGCATGAGAGAAGCCTAGTGTGGAATGTTTGTGTGGATGAGGCCAATTTAGGGTTCAAACGGACAAAATAGGGTGACCTGGCAATTTTAAGGTCGGGCTCGTGTACCGCCACCTACGAGCCCGGGGTGGGCTCATGGCTCAAGTGTCTTTTGGGACTAAAATCGATCGAGGCATGCCAGGGAGGCTAGAGAGCAGCCTAGTGTGGGCCGTTTATGTAGATGAGGCCAATCTGGGGTGGGTTCAAATGGGTGAAATGGGGCAAACTGGCCATTTTTAGGCCAGGGTCGTGTACCGCTGATCGAGCATATTTTGGGCCCAAAATCTCTCGAGACATTCCAGGGAGGCTTAAGAACGTCTTAGTGTAGGCCGTATGTGTGGATGAGGCCAATTTGGGATTCAAACGGGCAAAACGGGGCAAACTGGCCATTTTCAGGCTGAGCTCGTGTACCGCCGCCTACGAGACCGGGGGTGGGCTTGTGTATCGGGCGTCTTTTGGGAACAAAATTGATCGAGGCATGCCAGGGAGGCTTGGAAGCAGCCTAGTGTGGGCTGTTTGTGTGGATGAGTCCAATTTGGGGTTTGTATGGTAGAAATAGGGCGAACTGGCCATTTTTAGGCTGGGGTCGTGTACCGTCGCCTACGAGCCCGGGGGTGGGCCCGTGGCTCGAGCCTTATTTAGGCCCAAAATAGATCGAGGATTACCAGGGAGTCTTGGGAGCGGCTTAGTGTGGGACGTTTGTGTGGATGAGGAAAATTTGGGGTTTTAATGGGCAAAACAGGGCGAACTGGCCATTTTCAGGCTGCGGTCGTGTATCGCCGCTTGCGAGCTTGAGGTGGGCCCTTGGATCGAGTGTCTTTAAACCCCAAAATCTATCGAGGCATTCCAGGAAGGCTTGGGAGCTTCCTAGTGTTATCCATTTGTGTGGATGAGTCTAATTTAGGGTTCAAACAGGCAAAATGGGGTGTACTAGCCTTATTCAAGCTGGGGTCGTGTACCGCTGCCTACGAGCCCAGGGGTGGGCCCGTGGCTCGAGTGTCTTTTGGGCCTAATATTGACTGAGGTGTGCCAGAGAGGCTTTGTAGCGGCCTAGTGTTGGTAGTTTATGTGGATGAGGCCAATTTGGTGTTCAAATAGGCAAAATGGGGCAAACTGGCCATTTTTAGGCTGTGGTCTGCTGCCTACAAGCCCGGGGGTGGGCCCATGGATCGGGCGTCTTTTGGGCTCAAAATCAACTGAGGCATGCTTGGGAGGCTTGGGAAATGACTTGTGTGGACCGTATTTGTGGATGAGGCCAATTTAGGGTTCAAACGGTGAAATAGGGTGAATTGGCCATTTTTAAGCTGGGCTCGTGTACTGCCGCCTACGAGCCTAGGGGTGGGCCCATGGCTCAGGCATCTTTTGGGCCCAAAATTAACCGAGGCATGCCAGGAAGGCTTGGGAGCGGCCTAGTGTGGGCAGTTTCTATGGATAAAGACAATTTGGGGTTCAAATGGGTGAAACGGGGTGAACTGGCCATTTTTAGGCTGGGGTCGTGTATCGCTACCTACGAGCACGAAGGCGGGCCCATTGCTCGGTCTTTGGGCCCAAAATCGTTTGAGGAATTTTAGGAAGTCTTAGGAATAGCCTAGTATAGGCCATTTGTGTGCATGAGGCAAATTTGGGGTTCAAACGGGCGAGACAGGGTGAACTGGCCATTTTTAGGCTGGGCTCGTATACCGCCACCTACGAGCTCGGGGGTGGGCCTGTGGATCAGGCGTCGTTTTAGCCAAAAATCGACCGAGGCATGCTAGGGAGGCTTGGGAGCAGCCTAGTGAGGGCCGTTTGTGTGGATGGGGAAAATTTGGGGTTCGAAAAGGCAAAACACGGTGTACTGGCCATTTTCAGGCCGGGCTCGTGTACCACCGCCTACGAACTTACGGGTGGGCCCATGGCTCGAGCGTGTTTTGGGCCTAAAATCAATCGAGCCATGCCAGAGAGGAGTGGGAGCAGCCTAGTGTGGGTCATTTATGTGGTTGAGGCCAATTTAGGGTTCAAACGGGCGAAACAGGGTGAACTGGGCATATTAAGGCCGGGCTCGTATACCGTCGCTTACGAGCCCGGGGGTGGGATGATGTGCTAGATTTTTTTAGCATATTTAAGACATTTTAACTTCAAATGATTGTAAGTTCTTAAGTAATTATTGGTGTTTTTGATATTATTTCTTAAGATTTTGTAGGAAAGTCAAGATGTATGGAAATAAATAACAATGGAGCAAAAGAGTAAAATCTGGTACAAGCAAGCTGATATGAGTCTGATGGCATTTCTTGCAAGCCGTCAGAGATGTGGTAAGCTACCAGAAAAAGGCGTCAGGAAGAACAGTGAAGAAGAGTTGCTGGATAAAGGTGACGACATTCTCAATATGTCGTCACAAGTGTGGTAAGCCGTCAGAATATACCATCAAGTAAGGCAGAACATGGTGAAATAAGCTGAAGGTCTGATGACATTTGCTACATGCCATCATAAGTGTGGTAATCCGTCATAGGACATCATCAGAGTGAGGCAGAACAGGTCAAGATGGCATGACTTATGACGACATATCTGAGACGCCGTCAGAAGCCTGATGACCAACACAATATGGCGTCACCTAAATCCTAGCCCAGCTGTTATTTTATTACCTTAATTAGGCTTTAGTATAAATAACATCTTTTAGGGTTTTTTTAAGGGGGGATTCATAATTCATCTGTCAAACAATTAACCTAGGGAAGAGAGGCATGTAACATTGCTCTCTTACTCAAATTCTTCTTCTTGTTTTGATCAACTATTTTTGGGTTTCTACCTTGTGATTCAATCGAAGAAACTACTTGTTTTTTTCCATCTAATCTTAATTTATCCTTATCATCATGAATTCAACTTGTGATTTCTTTTATCAAATCATAAGCGGCTAATTTCATTAGCCGGGGTTATGGGATCCAAGGATTAGTGTTTGATATGATTCTAGGTGTTTAACGGATTCAAGGAGTAGTAGAACATCTTGAAATTCTGTGGTATTAACTGAAATCTAATGGTTGCAAGCATTAGGTTATGCCTTAGGTTTTATTTTCTTCTAACCGAGAAATAGACTAGAGGATGTGAATTATCAACAGGGACTTGAAAGATACCAACCTTCTGTTTAATGATTAATGTTGTAACTGGATTAATCTGCCTGAGATAACGTCCTATTGCAAATAGATAAGTTATCTAAGTTTGAGAGAATTAGATAATAAATTTTCTGGTGAGGTCGAGAGATAAGTCAGATAGTATAATCGTTAGGGATATTCTCATGTTCTAACCATTCCGAGAATCTCTGGCATTACCTAGTATCTGTCAATTCCCAAAACCCCTGGTGAACATAGCTCTGGTTTCCCATTTATATTAATTACAAACATTAATATTGAAGTGACAACATTACTTGATTCTTTCAAAACCTCCATCTTAATTTTATATTTTCTTACCATTTGTTTGAATTGAACTTGTAGCTATAGCTTTAAATTAGCTTAATCGCCACTCATATTGTTCCCTGTGGGTTCGACCCCGACTTCAAAGTTGGGTAAATATATTGACGACGACCGCCTTACACTAATTTGAGGTTTATGTTGAGAGTTATCACAAATGGTGCCGTTGCCGGGGAACAATTTGGCGTATTGAGTGAGTTTGGAATTTTAGCTTACTTGCTTGAATTCAAACTTGTAAATATTTGTTGTGATTTACTTTGTTCTTGTTTTAGGTAGATTTTCTTTATTTTTGTTCATTTCTTACTATGGCATCATGGACTGAATATTAGTTTGATGGTTGGAAATCTTATCTGGATGATCCATGTCCATATTGTGATGGACCCCACTTTTGGAAAGATTGTAGATATGCTCCCCGGAGAGAGATGCGTGCACTATCTCCATCCTACCGGTTGTATAATTGTTCTTTATGTGGTGGTCAAGATGGACATTAGAGTGATTGCCCAAATGCCCCTTCCCCCTATTGCGCAACCCAGGTTCTAGTTCTTCTTATGACTATGACAGGTCTTATGGTCAAGAAAGGAAAGAATGAAGCACTGGAAAGAGTGACATTGAAGCTATGCTTCAACTAATGTTGGATCGTATAGACACAACAAATGATACCATATGTGACATATGTCAAGAAATTAGGGCATTTAATGAGGGAAGAGAAAGGATAGAAGAGATGGATATCGAGGTCAATCATCCAAAACACTTTTCTACATTATGTTTAGATGATATCTTTTCTATGGAATGACTTAAAATAATGGAAGAGTGTGACGATGAAGAGCAAGATTCATATACTGATGATGAGCTTGATATTGATCAACCCTTGGAGATTTCCCAACCAACCAAGCCAACCATGAGGGATGATGCCAAGATTGAGGGAATGGAGCTAGAGGCAAAAGAAGAAGCCAAGTCAATCTCTTATGAAGACTCTAGACCAATTCAAAGTAAAAATATTGAGAAGATGAATAAAAGTGAATGTGTAGAGGATAGTGTAAATTTTGAAGTAGGATTTGTTGGGCCACACTCGAAGCATTTTTCCACATTATGTTTAGATTATATCTTGTTTGTGGAATCATCTAAACTAGTGGAAGCCTGTGAAGATGAGGAACAAGAATCCTATATTTTTTATTTTACACTTGATAAGCAACATAAAAACACACCTCACTTTAAGGTCCAGTTGTTTACCATACATCATTCATTACTCGTCTTCTTAATCTTTGTACCACCTCCCTATGAGCGAGGCAAGGAGATGGACTCTAAGTTGGGGGTGAAATTCATATCCTCAAGGTGGAGGAAAAAGCTGAGTTGGGTCATGCCGCGACGTTAAACTAGGCGCTTCTTGGGAGGCAACCCAAGGTAATTTGTTGTTTGTATTCGTATTATGTGATTGACATCAGATCTTTGCACCCATGGTGCCACAGGTATGTTTTTAACTCTCTTGTTTTGATTTGACGTGTTGGGAACAATGCATGATATTAAGTTGAGGGTGGGGATACTTGTGGTTATTGATGTCCTCCTGGGGTTTTTGTTGTCGTGACTCTTTTCCCCGGAGTCTTGTTCCTAGTAGAGCCGGCATGTTTAGGCGTACTGTGTTTGTTTTGTTATGTGTTATGGTTAACTGGAGAAAATAAGTATCTAAAGCAGTTGACATATTTTTGTTTATTTTTGAGACTGATAAACACCTCTTCGTTGGTCTGTTTTATAAATGTGTGATATACATTTATGTGTGACCACTGTGCATCCTGTTATGCCATTAGTACTAGTGACATGATATCCACTGCTAAACAATCGCATGAACCGGATAGGTAGTAGCTTGTGATGCACATTTATGCCATGTGTGTGTGAGATACTACTTAGTTCCCTTTGTGTGCTAAATCCAGAACTTGCCCGGTTAGTCTTACCTTGGTTGAAAGATAGGGGTTAGGAAAGGATCATAGGCCATTTTGATTTTTAAGTCACTTTTTGCCTAAATGACCTTCCCTGTATGCATGATATCTCTTGATCCTTATTTTGAGCCTGAATTGACCATTTCCTTCTATGACACCTATCACCTTCCCGTTTAGATAATAATAAACCTATTTTGGCCCTAGTCCTCCTTGGACACTGTGCACCTAGACTTAGGTAAACAACCTAGGTTGAGGGTGGCTATCATAGAGGTGCGTGATGTAAACTGAGTATGAAGAAAGGTAGAATAAAAGGAAAAGAATAAGTGAAAAAGAATAAAAAGTTGGGTGGTGTGGAAGAAGAATAAGAAAACAAAAAGAATGAAAAAGAAAAACCACATCCATCCTGAATAATGTGTGATCAAGAAAAGGAGGAAAAAAAAAGAAAAAGGTTAATAAGTGAACCCCAAAAGTTAAGGTAGTGCCAAGGAGGCTCAGTCACTCTAAATTCCATTGAATATCATACCAACCCTTAGCCTACATTACAAGCCGAAGAAAAGACCTATAGTGATCCTAACTTACCTGTCTGGACACCTTGGTAATGAAAATAAGGGCAAGCATATGGTATTTGACATGCATTGTTTGGATAGTGTAATATTGGTATATGCATGGTTATTGTTGTTGAATTGATATCATATCTTGATTCCTTTGGGTCACATTGTTAATCTTCATTGATATGAACAATTGGATTTATAAGTAATTGAACGTGGAGAGTGGAATGAGTTTTGAGCTAAACTTGATAATCAACTGTGATAGGTATCTTATGTGTCTCTTGGTTAAGCATCGTAGTATGGTGTTATGTAGTTTCTTGAGGACAATCAATTGTTTTAAGTTGAGGGTGTTGATGTGCTAGATTTTTGTAGCACATTTAAGACTTTTTAACTTGAAATAATTGTAAGTTCTTAAGTAATTATTGGTGTTTTTGATGTTATTTCTTAAGATTTTGTAGGAAAGTCAAGATGCATGGAAATAAATAACAATGGAGCAAAAGAGTAAAATCTGGTATAAGTGAGCTGATATGAGTTTGACGGCATTTATTGCAAGTCGTCAGAGATGTGGTAAGCTACCAGAAAAAGGCATCAGGAAGAACAGTGAAGAAGAGTTGCTGGATGAAGGTGAAGACATTCTCAATATGTCGTCACAAGTGTGGTAAGCCGTCAGAATATGCCGCCAAGTGAGGCAGAACATGGTGAAATAAGCTGAAGGTCTGACGATATTTGCTACACGCCATCACAAGTGTGGTAAGCCGTCATAGGACATCGTCAGAGTGAGGAAGAACAGGTCAAGATGGCATGACTTCTGACGACATATCTGAGACGCCTTTAGAAGCCTGATGATCAACACCAATATGGCATCACCTAAATCAGAGCCCGGCTGTGATTTTGTTATTTTATTACCTTAATTAGGCTTTAGTATAAATAGCATCTTTTAGGGTTTTTTTAAGGGGGGATTCATAATTCATCTATCAGACAATTAACCTAGGGAAGAGAGGCATATAACATTGATCTCTTACTCAAATTATTCTTCTTTTTTTATCAACAATTTTTGGGTTTCTACCTTGTGATTCAATCGAAGAAACTACTTGTTGTTTTCTATATAATCGTAAGTTATCCTTATCATCATGAATTCAACTTGTGATTTCTTTCATCAAATCATAAGCGGCTAAATCCATTAGCCAGGATTATGGGATCCAAGGATTAGGGTTTGATATGATTCTAGGTGTTTAACGGATTCAAGGAGTAGTAGAACGTCTTGAAATTCTGTGGTTTTAACTAAAATCTAGTGGTTGCAAACATTAGGTTATGCCTTAGGTTTTATTTCCTTCTAACGGAGAAATAGACTAGAGGACGTGAATTATTAACAGGGACTCTGAATCTACCAACCTTCTGTAATGATTAATGTCGTAACTGGATTAATCTACCTGAGATAACATCCTATTGGAAATAGATAAGTTATCTAAGTTTGAGAGAATTAGATAATAAATTGTCTGGTGAGGTCGAGAGATAAGTCAGATAGTATAATCATCAGGGATATTCTTCTGTTCTAATCATTTCGAGAATCTCTGGCATTACCTAGTATCTGTCAATTCCCGAAACACTTAGTGAACATAGCTCTGGTTTCCCATTTATATTGATTACAAATATTAATATTGAAGTGACAACATTAATTAATACTTTCAAAACCCCCATCTTAATTTTATATTTTCGAACCATTTGTTTGAATTGAACTTGGAGCTATAGCTTCAAATTAGCTTAATCGCCACTTACATTGTTCCCTGTGGATTCGACCCCGACTCCAAAGTTGGGTAAATATATTGACGACGACCGCCTTACACTAATTTGAGGTGTAAGTTGAGCGTTATCATGGGCCCATGGCTCGGGCATCTTTTGGCCCAAAATCAACCGAGGCGTACTAGGGAGGCTTGGGTACGACCTAGTATCAACCATTTATGTGGATGAGGCCAATTTGGGGTTCAAAATGGCGAAACCGAGCGAATTGGCCATTTAAGGCAGGTCTCGTATACCGCCACTTACAATCCCGGGGTGGGCCCATGGCTCGATAATCTTTTGGCCCAAAATCTACCGAGGCGTGCTAAGGAGGCTTGGGAGCAACCTAGTGTGTTCCGTTTGTGTGGATGAGGCCAATTTGGGGTTAAAACGGGCAAAATAGGGTAAACTGGCCATTTTTAGGCCGGGATCATGTATCACCGCCTACGAGCCCAGGGGTGGGCCCATGGCTCGGGCGTATTTTGGGCCCATAATCGACCGAGACGTAACAGGGAAACTTGGGAGTGGCCTAGTGTGGGAGGTTTGTGTGGATGAGGCCAATTTGCAGTTCAAACGGCCGTAACAGGGCAAATTGGCCATTTTCAGGCCGGGATCATGTACAGCCCGCCTACAAGCTTGGGGGTGGGCCCGTGGATCGATTGTATTTTGGGCCCAAAATTGATCGAGCAATGCCAGGGAGGCCTGGAAGTGTCCTAGTACTGCCCGTTTGTGTGGATGAGGCCAATTTAGGGTTCAAACTGGCAAAATGTGGCAAACTGGCTATTTTCAGGCCGGGGTCATTTACCGTCACCTGTAAGTTAGGGTGTGGGCCCATTTCTCGAGTGTATTTTGGGCCTAAAATCAACTGAGGCATTCTAGGGAGGTTTGTGAGCAGCCTAGTGTGGGCCATTTATGTGGATGAGGCTCTTTTGGGGTATGAACGAGCGAAACTGGGCAAACTGGCCATTTTCAGGTCGGGCTCGTGTACCACCGCATATGAGCCCGGAGGTGGGCCCATGTCTCAGGCGTCTTTTAGGCCCTAAATCAATTGAGGCATGCCAGGGAGGCTTGGGAGCTGCCTTGTATGGTCCGTTTGTGTGAATGAGGACAATTTATTGTTCAAACGGGCGAAACGGGGAGAACTAACCATTTTTCGACCGGGGTCTTTTACCGCCGCCTACGAGCCTGGGGGTGGGACCGTGGATAGGGAATCATTTGGGACCAAAATCGACCAAGGCATGCCAGGGAGACTTGGGAACGGCCTAGTGTGGGCCGTTTGTGTGGATGAGGCCAATTTGGAGTTCAAATAGGCGAAACGGGGCGAACTGGCCATTTTCAGGCTGGGGTCGTGCTCCACCACCTACGAGCCCGGGTTAGGGCCCATGGCTCAGGTGTCTTTTGGGACAAAAATTGACCGAGGCATGCCAGAGAGGCTTGGGAGCGGCCTAGTTTGTGCCGGTTGTGTGGATGAGGACAATTTGGGGTTCAAATGGGCAAAACGAGGCAAACTGGCCATTTTCAGGCTGGGCTTGTGTACCGTTGCCAATGAGCCCGGGGGTGGGCCCGTGGCTCGAGTATTTTTTGGGCTCAAAATTGATCGGGGCATGGCAGGGAGGCTTGGAAGAGGACTAGTGTGGGTCGTTGGTTTGGATGAGTCTAATTTGGGTATCAAACAGGCGAAATGGGGAAAACTGGCCATTTTCAGGCCAAGCTTATGTACCGCCGCCTATGAGCCCAGGGGTGGGCACATGGCTTGGACATATTTTGGGCCCAAAATCGACCGAGGTGTGCCAGAGAGGATTGAGAGAGGCCTAGTGTGGGCCGTTTGTGTGGATGAGGCCAATTTAGGGTTCAAACAGGCGAAACGAGGTGAACTTTCCATTTTTACGATGGGCTCGTGTACCGCCGCCTAAGAGCTCAGGGATGGGCCCGTGGCTCGAGAATATTTTGGGCCCAAAATCTACCGAGGTATGGAAAGAAGGCTTGGTAGTAGTCTAGTATGGGCCGTTTGTGTGGATGAGGCAAATTTAGGGTTCAAACGGGCAAAATGGACTGGCCATTTTCAGGTTGGGCTCATGTACCGCCGCCACCTATGAGCCCGAGGGTGGGCCATGGATCGGGCATCTTTTGGGCCCAAAATTGACCGAGGCATGCCAGGGAGGCTTGGGAGCAGACTAGTATAGGCTGTTTGTGTTGATGAGGCCAATTTGGGGTTCAAACAGGCAAAACGGGGTGAACTAACCATTGTCAGGCCGGGCTCGTGTACTGCCCCGCCTACGATCCTGGGGTGGGCCCATGGCTCGGGCGTCTTTTGGGCCCAAAATTGATCGAGGCATGCCAGGGAGGCTTGGGAGAGGCTTATTATTTTTCGTTTGTATGGATGAGGCCAATTTGGGGTTCAAATGGGAAAACGGGGCGTACTGGCCATTGTTAGGACCGGGCTCGTGTACCGCTGCCTATGAGCCTATGGATGGGCCCGTGTCTTGGGCGTCTTTTGAGCCCATAGTTGACCTAGGCTTGCCAAGAAGGCTTGGCAGTGGCCTAGTATGGGTCATTTGTGTGGATGAGTCAAATTTGGGGTTCTAACGGGTAAAATAGGGTGAACTGGCCATTTTCAGGCCGGGCTCATGTACCGCCACTTACGGCCTCGAGGGTGGGCCCATGGATCGAGCGTATTTTGGGCCCAAAATCAACCGAGGCGTGCTTGGGAGGCTTGGGAACAACCTAGTGTGGGTCGTTTGTGTGGATGAGGTTAATTTGTGGTTCAAACGGGGAAAACGGGGTGAACTATCCATTTTCATGGCGGGCTCGTGTACCGCCGCCTATGAGCCCGAGGGTGGTCCCATGGCTCGGGCGTCTTTTCAGCCCAAAATCGACCGAGGCATTTCAGGAAGGCTTAGAAGCAGCCTAGTGTAGGCCGTTTGTATGGATAAGGCTAATTTGATGTTCAAACAGGCGAAACGGGGTGAACTGACCATTTTCAGGCTGGGCTCGTGTACCGTCGCCTATGATCCCGGTGGTGGTCCCGTGCCTCAACATCTTTTGGGCTCAAAATTGACCGAGGAGTGCCAGGGAGTCTTGGGAGTGGCCTACTGTAGGCCGTTTGTGTGGATGAGGACAATTTAGGGTTAAAATAGGCAAAATGGGGAGAACTGGCCATTTTCAGGCCAGGCTGGTGTACCGCCACCTACGAGCCCGGGGGTGGGCCCGGGGCTCTGGAGTTTTTTGGGCCCAAAATCGATCGAGGAATGCCAGGGAGGCTTGGGAGCGGCTTAGTGTGGGCCTTTTGTATGGATGAGGCAAATTTGGGGTTCAAATGGGTGAAACGAGGTGAGCTGGCCATTTTCAGGCCAGAGTCGTGTAACACCGCCTACGAGCCTGGGGGTGGGCCCAGTGCTCGGGTCTTTTTTGGGCCCAAAATCAACCTAGGCGTGCTAGGTAGGCTTAGAAGCGGCCTAGTGTGGGCCTTTTGTGTGGATGAGGCCAATTTGGGGTTCGAATGGGCGAAACGGCGTGAACTGGACATTTTCAGGCCGGATTCATGTACCGCCTACGAGCCCGAGGGTGGGCGTATGGTTCGGGCGTATTTTTGGCCCAAAATTGATCGAGACATGCCAGAGAGGCTTGGGAGTGGGATATTGTGAGATGTTTGTGTGGATGAGGCCAATTTGGGGTTCGAACGGGCAAAACGGGATGAACTGGCTATTTTTTGGCCGAGCTCGTGTACCGCCTCCTATGAGCCTGGGGGTGGGCCCGTGGATCAGGTATTTTTTGGGCCTAAAATTAACCTAGGCATGGAACGGAGGCTTGGTAGCGGCTTAGTATGTGCCATTTGTGTGGATGAGACTAATTTGTGGTTCAAATGGGCTAAATGGGGTGAACTGGCCATTTTCAGGTCGGGCTCATGTACGAGCCCGGGGGTGGGACCATGGCTCGGGAGTCTTTTAAGCCCAAAATGACCGAGGCATAACAAGGAGGCTTGGGAGTGGCCTATTTTGGGCCGTTTATGTGGATGAGGCCAATTTGGGGTTCAAACAGGTGAAACGGGGGGAACTTTCCATTTTTAGGCCAGGCTAGTGTACGGCCCGCTTACGAGCCCGGGGGTGGGCCCATGGCTCAGGCTTATTTTGGACCCAAAATCTACCGAGGTATGCCATGGAGGCTTGGGAGTAGTCTAGTGTGGGCTGTTTGTGTGGATGAGGCCAATTTGGGTTTCAAACAGGAGAAATCGGGCGAACTGTCCATTTTAAGGCCAGGCTCGTATACCGCTGCCTACGAGCTCGGGGGTTGGCTCGAGGCTCAGGAATATTTGTGCCCAAAATCAACCGAGGCGTGCCAGGGAGGATTGGGAGCAGTCTAGTATGGGACGTTTGTGTGGATCAGGCCAATTTGGAGTTCAAACGGGCTAAATGGAGCGAACTGTCCATTTTCAGGTAGGGCTCATGTATCACCGCCTACGAGCTCGGGGGTGAGCCCATGGCTTGGGCGTCTTTTAGGACCATAATCAACCAAGGTTTTCTAGGGAAGATTGGGTGCGGCCTAGTATTGGTGGTTTGTGTGGATAAGGCCAATTTGGGGTCCAAACGGGCAAAATGGTGCGAACTGGCCCTTTTTAGGCCGGGGTCATATACCACCGCTTACGAGCTCAGGGGTGGGCCTGTGGCTCGGGCAGTTGTTTGGTACAAAATCGACCGAGGCATGCCAAGGAGGCTTGGGAATGGCCTAGTGTGGGCTTTGTTTTAGGATGAGGCCAATTTAGGGTTCAAACGGGCGAAACAGGGCGAACTGGCCATTTTCAGGATGGGGTCATTTATAGCTTTCAAGCTCGGGTGTGGACCTTGGATCGGGCATATTTTGCGCCTAATATCGACCGAGACATGCTAGGGAGGCTTGGGTGCGGCTTCGTGTGGTCCTTTTGTCTACATAAGGCCAGTTTGGGGTTCAAACAGGCAAAACGGCTCAAACTGGCCGTTTTTAGGTTGGCTCGTGTATTGCCACCTACGAGCTCGGGGGTGGGCCCATGGATCGAGCATTTTTTGGACCCAAAATTGATCGAGGAATGCTAGGGAGGCTTGGGAGCGGCCTAGTGTCAGCTGTTTGTTTGGAAGAGGCCAATTTAGGGTTCAGACGGGTGAAATAGGGTGAACTGGCCAGTTTCAGGCTGGGGTCGTGTACCTGCCTATGATCCAGGGGGTTGGCCCATGGATCGGGCGTATTTTGGGCCCCATATTGATCGACGCGTGCCAGGGAGGCTTGGGAGTGGCCTAGTGTGGGTCGTTTGTTTAGATGAGTCCAATTTGGGGTTCAAACGGGAGAAACGGGGCAAATTCACCATTTTCAGGCAGGGGTCATGTATCGCCGCCTTCGAGCCCGTGTGTGGGACCGTGGATCAGACATCTTTTGGTCCAAAAATTGACCGAGGTATACCAAGGAATCTTGGGAGTGGTCAAGTGTGGGCTGTTTATGTGAATGAGGCTAATTTGGGGTTCAAATGAGCAAAACAGGGCAAACTGGCCTTTTTCAGGTCGGGGTCATGTACCGCCGCTATGAGCCCAGGGATGCGCCCATGGCTCGGGCGTATTTTAGGTCCAAAATAAACCGAGGCATGATAGGGAGGCTTGGGAGCGGCCTAGTATGGGCGATTTGTAAGGATGAGGCCAATTTGGGGTTCAACAGGCAAAACGGGGTGAACTAGCCATTTTCAGGCAGGGGTCGTGTACCTTCGCCTACGATCCCGGGGGTGGGCCTATGGCTCAGGCATCTTTTGGGACTAAAATCTACCAAGGCAGGACAAGGAGGCTTGGTAGAGGCCTAGTGTAGGTCGTTTGTATGGATGAGGCCAATTTGGGTCAAACGGGCAAAATAGGATGAACTGGCCATTTTCAGGTCGTGGTCGTGTACCTCCGCCTACGAGCCTGGGGGTGGGCCTATGGATCGGGAAATTTTTAGACCTAAAATCGACTGAGGCATGCCAGGGAGGCTTGGGAGTGGCCTAGTGTAGGCCGTTTGTGTGGATATGGAGAATTTGGGGTTAAAACGGGTGAAACGGTGTGAGCTGGCCATTTTCAGGCCGGGGTTGTGTACCGCCACCTACAAGCCCAGGGGTGGGACCTTGGATCGGTCCATGCTTTAGGCCTAAAATCGATCGAAGAATGCCAGGGAGGGATGAGAGCAGCCTAGTGTAGGCCTTTTGTGTGGATGAGGCCAATTTGGTGTTCAAATGGACAAAAGGGGCGAACTGGCCGTTTTTAGGATGGGTTCATGTACCACCGCCTACTAGCCTAGGAGTGATCCCGTTGATTAAGCATTTTTTGGGTCCAAAATCAGCTGAGGTGTGCCAAGGAGGTAAGGAAGTGGCATAGTGAGGGCCGTTTATGCAGATGATTCAAATTTAGGGTTCAAATGAGGCAAAATTGGTCATTTTCAGGTCGGGGTCGTGTACCGCCGCCTACGAGCCTGGGGGTGGGCCCGTGACTAGCATCTTTTGTCTCAAAATTGACCAAGGCTTGACAGGAAGGATTTGGAGCGGCCTAGTGTGGGCCGTTTGTGTGGATGAGGCAAATTTGTTGTTCAAACAGGCAAAACGAGGCGAACTGGCCATTTTCAAGTAGGGTTATGTACCGTCGCCTACGATCCAGGGGGTGAACCCATGGCTCAGGCATTATTTGGTCCCAAAATCGACCGAGACGTGCCAGGAAGGCTTGGTAGTGGCCTAGTATGGGCCGTTTGTGTGGATGAGGCCAATTTGGGGTTTAAACTGGCGAAATGGGGCAAACTGGCCATTTTCTGGTCAAGCTCGTGTACTGCCTACGAGCCCGGGATTGGGCCCGCATCTCAGGCATATTTTGTGCCTAAAATTTATCGAGGTGTGCTAATGAGGCTTGAAAGTGGCCTAGTGCGGGCCCTTTGTATGGATGAGGCCAATTTCGGGTTTAAACGAGTGAAACGGGGTGAACTGGCCATTTTCAGGCCGGGGTCTTGTACCTCTGCCTACGAGCCCGAGGGTGGGCCCATGTCTCAGGTATTTTTTAGACCCAAAATAGATCGAGGCATTCCTGGGAGGCTTGGGAGTGGTCTAGTGTGGGTTATTTATGTGGATGAGGCTAATTTGGGGTTCAAATGGGTGAAATGGGGTGAACTGGCCATTTTTAATCTGGGGTCGTGTCCCGCCGCCTACAGGCCCTGGGGTGGGCCTGTGGCTCGGGTGTCTTTTGGCCCCAAAATCAACCGAGGTGTGCCAATGAGGCTTGGGAGAGTCCTAGTGTGGGCCGTTACTGTGGATGAGGCCAATTTAGGGTTCAAACGTGTATAATAGGGCGAACTGGATATTTTCAAACTGGGGTCGTGTACCGCTGTTTACGAGCTCTGGGGTGGGCCTGCGGTTCGGCCATATTTTGGCCCCAAAATTGCTTGAGGTATATCGAGGAGGCTTGGGAGAGGCCTAGTATTGGCCGTTTTTGTGGATGAGACCAATTTGGGGTTCAAAACGAGAAAAATAGGGTGAACTGGCTAGTTTCAGGCTGGGGTCATGTACCGTCGCCTATGAGCCCGGGGTTGGCCCCGTGGATCGGGTAATTTTTGGGCCTAAAATTGACCGAGGCGTGCCAGGAAGGATTGGGAACAACCTATTATAGGCCGTTTGTGTGGATGAGGCCAATTTGGGGTTCAAATGGGTGAAACGGGGTAAACTGTCCATTTTCAGGCTGGGGTCGTGTACCGCCGCCTATGAGTCCGGGGGTGGACCCATGGATTGGGCCTCTTTTGGGCCCAAAATTGACCGAGGCATCTCAGGAAGTCTTGGGAGAGACCTAGTGTAGGTCATTTGTGTGGATTAGATGAATTTAGGGTTCAAACGGGAGAAACGGGGCGAACTGGCCATTTTCAGGCCGGGGTCGTTATCGCCGCCTACGAGCCCGAGGGTAGGACCATGGATCGGGCATCTTTTATGCCCAAAATCGACTAATGCATGCCAGAGAGGCTTGGGAGCGGCCTAGTGTGGTCCATTTGTGTGGATGATCCCAATTCGGGGTTCAAACAGGAGAAACAGGGCGAATTGGCCATTTTCAGGTCGGGGTCGTATACCGCCGCCTATGAGTCCGGGGGTGGACCCATGGTTTGGGCGTCTTATGGGTCTAAATTCGACCGAGGCGTGACTGGGAGGCTTGGATGCGTCCTTTGGTGGGTCGTTTGTGTGGATAAGGATAATTTAGGGTTCATATGGGCGAAATGGGGCGAAGGTGGGCTTGTGGCTCTGTCGTATTTTGGGGCAAAAATTAATCTAGGTGTGCCAGGGAGGCTTGGGTGTGGACTAGTATGGGCCGTTTGTTTGGATGAGGCCAATTTGGGGTTCAAATGGGCAAAATGGGGTGAATTGGCAATTTTCAGGGTGGGGTCGTGTACCGCCGCCTATGAGTACGAGGGTAGGACTATTGTGGGCCGTTTGTGTGGATGAGGCCAATTTAGGGTTCAAACGGGCAAAATGGGGCGAACAGGCCATTTTCAGGCTAGGGGTCGTGCATCATCACCTATTAGCCCATGGTAGGCCCATGGCTCGAGCGTCTTTTGAGCCCAAAATCGATCAAGGCATGCCAGGGTGGCTTAGGAGCAGCCTAGTGTGGGACGTTTGTATAGATGAGGCGAATTTAGGGTTCAAACGTGCGAAACACGACCAACTATCTATTTTCAGGCAGAGGTCGTGTACTGTCGCCTACAAGCTCGGGAGTGGGCCTGTGGCTCTGACGTCTTTTGGACCGAAAATTGATTGAGGTGTGCCAGGGAGGCTTGGGAGCAGCCTAGTATGGGAAGTTTGTGTGGATGAGGCCAATTTGGGGTCAAAATGGGCAAAACAGGGTGAACTTGCAATTTTCAGGCTGGGGTCGTGTACCGCGCCTACGAGCACGGGGGTGGGTCCTGGCTCGTGCATTTTTTAGGCCCAAAATCGATAAAGGTGTGCCAGAGAGGATTGGGAGCAACCTAGTATGGGACGTTTATGTGGATGAGGCCAATTTGGGGTTCAAACGGGCGAAACGGAGCGAACTGGCCATTTTCAAGCTGGGGGGCGTGTACCGCCGCCTACGAGCCCGGGGCTGCGCCCGTGGCTACGGCTTCTTTTGGGCCCAAAGTCGACTGAGGCATGCCAGGGAGGCTTGGGAGTGGCTTAGTGTGGGTTGTTTGTGTGGATAAGGATAATTTGGGGTTCAAACGGGCAAAATGGTGCAAACTGTCCATTTTCAAGCTAGCTTGTATACCGCCGCCTATGATCCCGAGGGTGGGCCCATGGCTCTGGCGTCTTTTGAGCCCAAAATCGATAGAGGCATGATAGAGAGGCTTGGGAGCTGCCTAGTGTTGGCCGTTTGTGTTGATGAGGCCAATTTAAGGTTCAAACGAGCAAAACAGGGCGAACTGGCCATTTTCAGGACGGGCTCGTGTACCGCCGCCTACAAGCCTGTGGTGGGCCCATGGCTCGGGGATCTTTTGGACCCAAAATCAACCACTACATGAGAGAGAGGCTTGAGAGTGGCGTAGTGTGTCCCGTTTGTGTGGATGAGGCCAATTTGGGGATGAAACGGGCAAAACGGGGCGAACGGGCCATTTTCAGGCCGGGGTCGTGTACCGCCACCTACGAGCCCGGGTGGGACAATGGATCGGGAGTGTTCTGGGCCCATAATTGACTGAGGCATACCTGGGAGGCTTGGGAGTAGCCTAGTGTGGGCCGTTTGTGTGGATGAGGCCAATTTAGGGTTCAAACGGGTGAAACGGGGCGAACTGGCCATTTTCAGGCCGGGCTCATGTACCGCCGCCTTTAAGCTTGGGGGAGGCCCCGTGGCTCGGGCGTCTTTTGGGCCCAAAATTGACTGAGGCGTGCCAGTGAGTCATGGGAGTGGCCTAGTATGGGCCGTTCGTCTGTATGAGGCCAATTTGGGGTACAAACGGTCAAAACGGGGTGAACTGGCCATTTTTAGGCCAGGGTTGTGTACCGCTGCCTACGAGAATGGGAGTGGGCCCATGGCTCGGGTATCTTTTGTGCCCAGAATTGACCGAGGCATTCCATGGAGGATTGGGAGCGGATAGTGTAGGCCATTTGTGTGGATGAGGCCAATTTAGGGTTCAAACGGGCGAAACGAGGCAAACTGGCCATTTTCAGGCCAGACTCGTGTACCACCGCCTACAAGCCTAGGGGTGGGCTCGTGGGTCAGGCATATTTTGGGCCCAAAATTGATCGAGGCGTCTCAGGGGGGCTTGGGAGAGGCCTATTGTGGTATGTTTGTGTGGATGAGGCCAATTTGGGGTTAGAACGAGCAAAACGAGATGAACTGGTCATTTTCTGGCTGGGGTAGTGTACCGCCGCCTATGAGCCTGGGAGTGGCCCCATCGCTCGGGCATCTTTTAGCCTAAAATTGACCGAGGCGTGACACAGAGGCTTGGGAGTGGCTTAGTTTAGGATGTTTGTGTGGATGATACTAATTTGGGGTTCAAATGGGCGAAACAGGGCGAACTGGCCATTTTCAGGTCGGGCTCATGTACGAGCCAGGGGGTGGGCCCGTGGCTCAGGCGTCTTTTGGGCCCAAAATCGATTGAGGCATGACAAGGAGTCTTGGGAGCGGCCAAGTGTGGGTCTTTTATATGGATGAGGCCAATTTGGGGTTCAATCGGGCGAACGGGGGGAACTGGCCATTTTCAGGCCAGGCTAGTGTACCGCCGCCTACGAGCCCTGGGGTGGGCTCGTGGCTTAGGCGTATTTTGGGCTAAAAATCTACCGAGGTATGCCATGGAGTCTTGGGAGTAGCCTAGTGTGGGATTTTTGTGTGGATGAGGCCAATTTAGGGTTCAAACGAGCGAAACCCGGGCGAACTATCCATTTTAAGCCGGGCTCGTATACCGCCGCCTACGAGCTTGGGGGTGGGCCTGTGGCTCGGGTGTATTTTGGCCTCATAATCAACCGAGGTGTGCTAGGGAAACTTGGAAGTGGCCTAGTGTGGATGAGGCCAATTTGGGATTCAAACGGGCGAAACGGTGCGAACTGGCCATTTTTAGGCTGGGGTCATGTACCGCCGCCTACGAGCTTGGGGGTGGGCCTGTGGATCGGGTGGTTTTTGGGTCCAAAATTGACCGAGGCATGGCAGGGAGGCTTGGGAAATGCCTAGTATGGGCCGTTTGTGAGGATGAGGCCAATTTGTGGTTCAAACGGGCAAAAGAGGGCGAACTGGCCATTTTCGAGCAGAGGTCATTTATCGCCTACGAGCCCGGGTGTGAGCCTGTGGATCGGGTGTCTTTTGGGTCTAAAATTTACTGAGGCATGCTAGGGAGGCTTGGGAGCAGCCTAGTGTGAGTCGTATGTCTAGATGAGGCCAGTTTGGGGTTCAAACAGGCTAAATGGGGAAAACTGGCCATTTTTAGGTTGGGCTCGTGTATCGCCGCCTACGGGACCGGGGGTGGGCCTATGGCTCGAACATATTTTAGGCCCAAAATCGATCGAGGCATGCCATGGAGGCTTGGAAGCGGAGTAGTTTCATCCGTTTGTTTCGATGACGCCAATTTGGGGTTCAGACGGGTGAAATAGGGTGAAGTGGCCATTTTCAGGCCGGGGTTGTGTATAGTCGCCTTTGAGCGTGGCATGCTAGGAAGGCTTAGGAGCAGCCTAGTATGGGTCGTTTGTGTGGATAAGGCCAATTTGGGGTTCAAAACAGGCCAAACGGGGCCAACTGGCCATTTTTAGGCCGGGCTCGTGTATCGCCGCCTATGAGCCCGAGGGTGGGCCCATAGATCGGGTGTTTCTTGGGCCCAAAATTGACCGAGGCATGCCAGTAAAGCTTGGGATCTGCCTAGTGTAGGCCATTTGTATGGATGACATGAATTTGGGGTTCAAACGGGTGAAATGGGGTGAGCTGGCCATTTTTAGACCGGAGTCGTGTACCGTTGCCTACGAGCTCGTGGCTCGGGCGTCTTTTGGGCCACAAATCGATCGAGGCATGACAGGGAGGCTTGGGAGAGGCCTAGTGTGGGCCGTTTGTGTGGATAAGGCCAATTTGGGGTTCAAACGGGAAAAACAGGGTGAACTGGCCATTTTCAGGCTGGGCTCATGTACCGCCGCCTACGAGCCCAGGGTTGGCCCATGGATCGAGCGTCTTTTGGGCTCAAAATCAACCCAGGCTTGTAGAAGCGGCCTAGTATGGGACGTTTGTATGGATGAGGCCAATTTGGGATTCAAACAAGGAAAACTAGGTGAACTAGCCATTTTTAGTCCGGGGTCGTGTACCACCACCTATGAACCCAGGAGTGGGCCCGTGGATCGGGCATCTTTTGGGCCCAAAATAGAATGAGGTATTCCAGGGAGGCATTGGAGAAGCCTAGTGTGGGACATTTATGGGGATGAGACCAATTTGGGGTTCAAACGGGTGAAACGGGGAGAACTGGCAATTTTCAGGCCGGGGTCGTGTACCGCCACCTACGATCCGGGAGTGGGCCCATGGATCGGGCATATTTTGGTCCTAAAATTGATCGAGGCATGCCAGGTTG